>JANJGK010000030.1:19031415-19046415 GCA_039081455.1 Macrobrachium rosenbergii
AAGTAAGACTGTTTGTGGATGCGATCTTTTTTTAATATTTAAAAAATAAGAATGTTTGTGGACGCGATAATTTTTTTAATATTAAAAAAAACTTTGAAGGTTTTTTAGAGAAGAAAAATTTGATTTGAAAAAAACTTTTGTGATGTTTTAGAATTTGATTTGTGATGTTTTAGAATTTGATTTGAAAAAGAACTTATGACTTTTTAGAGTAAAGAATAAATTTGAATCGAGCTCTTAACATTTTTTTTCTTATACAGGAATTTCGTTGAAGTTTATTCTTATAAGAAACGACCTATAAATGAACTTTTAGCATGATTTTTCCGAAAAGAATATTAGGATTCAAAGAGATTTCAGTGAAAAGTTTATGACCGTGGATAAATTGAAAGCACTTTGGTTCTTTGACTTCAGCGGAGGGCTGAAGAGATAAATCTTGTAAAGCAAAGAGAAAATACATTTGATCTTTTTCCTTAGAGAGAGAGAGAGAGAGAGAGAGAGAGAGAATTGAAAGCGTTTAAAATAAATTATCGAGGGTCTTTCCCCTGAAGAAAAAATTCTTGCAGATTTTCCTCAAGATTTATTGAAGAAAATGTGAAGGCAATGCAGATGCTATCTTGAGCCGAAACACATGGTTTGCATATCACTGTTACATTAATAGGTGATTGGTACTTGTTGTTGGTTGGTTGTTGCTATCGTTGTTGTAGTCGCTATGCCAGCACCCCCGGGGCGGGGGGGGGGGGAGGGGAACGGTTAGTGCCGTCAGTGCACCGCATGACAAGATCTTTGCAGCGTCCCTTCGACTCCTAGCTGCAACCCCTTTCATTACTTTTACGGTCTCTTTCTTCTATTTTACTTTCCACCCGCTCCTAACAACTGATTCATAGTGCAACTGCGAGTTTTTCCTCCTGTTACACCTTTCGAACCTTTTTACTGCCAATTTTCTTTTCAGCGCTGAATGACCTCATAGATCCCAGGGCTTGTCCTTTGACCTAAATTCTATACTCCATTCTTATGCCAGCGCATATTGCTGGTTAGAAGAACGTTCGCCCTACAAAGGAGAGGTCCAGAATTTTATTCATGAAGGAGCCTGAACACTAATGGCCACGTTCAGTTAACTTACGTTTTATCTGTCGACCCGAGCATGGGTTTATATTCGTATACCCAATAGTCGGTCGACTGTGGTGGGGCCGTAGGCACGATACGAAGTATAAGAGGGAGTCGATAAGGTAAGGCTGTGCCATAAAGACGTCAAGTACCGCGTCCCGAAGCTTGAATTAATGTGCGCTTATTCTGCATACTAAATAGGGTTAAGTGGGACGTGTATGTGTGTGTGTGTGTGTGTGAGAGAGAGAGAGAGAGAGAGAGAGAGGTGTTGGTTGTGGCCAGGCTAGACGACGGCAAATGTGAAGCATGCAAAATTGACAGAGGTGGCCCCAGCATACAGGACTGAAAGAAGTCGCTCCAGGATGGAAATCTGACAGAGATGGCCCTAGCATGCCAAATTAATAGAGATGACCCCAGCATGCAAAATTAATATAGATTGCCCCAGCATGCAAAACTGGCAGAGATGTCCGCAGCATGCCAAATTGACAGAGATGGCTCCAGTATGCAAAATTGACGTAGATCTCCCCGGCATGCAAAACTGGCAGAGATGTCTTCATCATGCCAAACTGAGAGAGATGGCATGCATAACTGACAGTGGTCCCAGGATGCAGAATTGACAAGGGATGCCCCCAGCATGCAAAACTGACAGAGATGGCCCCAGCATGCAAAACTTGACAGAGATGGCCCCAGCATGCAAAACTTGACAGAGATGGCCCCAGCATGCAAAACTTGACAGAGATGACCCCAGCATGCAAAACTTGACAGATGGCCCCAGCATGCAAAACTTGACAGAGATGGCCCCCAGCATGCAAAACTTGACAGAGATGGCCCCAGCATGCAAAACTTGACAGAGATGGCCCCAGCATGCAAAACTTGACAGAGATGGCCCCAGCATGCAAAACTTGACAGAGATGGCCCTGGCATGCAAAACTTGACAGAGATGGCCCCGGCATGCAAAACTTGACAGAGATGGCCCCGGCATGCAAAACTTGACAGAGATGGCCCCGGCATGCAAAACTTGACAGAGATGGCCCCGGCATGCAAAACTTGACAGAGATGGCCCCGGCATGCAAAACTTGACAGAGATGGCCCCCGGCATGCAAAACTTGACAGAGATGGCCCCGGCATGCAAAACTTGACAGAGATGGCCCCGGCATGCAAAACTTGACAGAGATGGCCCCGGCATGCAAAACTTGACAGAGGTGGCCCCGGCATGCAAAACTTGACAGAGATGGCCCCGGCATGCAAAACTTGACAGTGTGGCCCCAGCATGCAAAACTTGACAGAGATGGCCCCCAGCATGCACAAGTTGACAGAGATGGCCCCTAGCATGCACAAGTTGACAGAGATGGCCCCCAGCATGAACAAGTTGACAGAGATGGCCCCCAGCATGCACAAGTTGACAGAGATGGCCCCCAGCATGCACAAGTTGACAGAGATGGCCCCCAGCATGCACAAGTTGACAGAGATGGCCCCCAGCATGCACAAGTTGACAGAGATGGCCCCCAGCATGCACAAGTTGACTGAGATGGCCCCCATCATGCACAAGTTGACAGAGATGGCCCCCAGCATGCACAAGTTGACAGAGATGGCCCCCAGCATGCACAAGTTGACAGAGATGGCCCCCAGCATGCACAAGTTGACAGAGATGGCCCCCAGCATGCACAAGTTGACAGAGATGGCCCCCAGCATGCACAAGTTGACAGAGATGGCCCCCAGCATGCACAAGTTGACAGAGATGGCCCCCAGAATGCACAAGTTGACAGAGATGGCCCCCAGCATGCACAAGTTGACAGAGATGGCCCCCAGAATGCACAAGTTGACAGAGATGGCCCCAGCATGCACAAGTTGACAGAGATGGCCACCAGCATGCACAAGTTGACAGAGATGGCCACCAGCATGCACAAGTTGACAGAGATGGCCACCAGCATGCACAAGTTGACAGAGATGGCCCTCAGCATGCACAAGTTGACAAAGATGGCCCCCAGCATGCGCAAGTTGACAGAGGATGGCCCCCAGCATGCACAAGTTGACAGAGATGGCCCCCAGCATGCGCAAGTTGACAGAGATGGCCCCCAGCATGCACAAGTTGACAGAGATGGCCCCCAGCATGCACAAGTTGGCAGAGATGGCCCCCAGCATGCACAAGTTGACAGAGATGGCCCCCAGCATGCACAAGTTGACAGAGATGGCCCCCAGCATGCGTAAGTTGACAGAGATGGCCCCCAGCATGCGCAAGTTGACAGAGATGGCCCCCAGCATGTGCAAGTTGACAGAGATGGCCCCCAGCATGCGCAAGTTGACAGAGATGGCCCCCAGCATGCGCAAGTTGACAGAGATGGCCCCCAGGCATGCGCAAGTTGACAGAGATGGCCCCCAGCATGCGCAAGTTGACAGAGATGGCCCCCCAGCATGCGCAAGTTGACAGAGATGGCCCCCAGCATGCGCAAGTTGACAGAGATGGCCCCCAGCATGCGCAAGTTGACAGAGATGGCCCCCAGCATGCGCAAGTTGACAGAGATGGCCCCCAGCATGCGCAAGTTGTCAGAGATGGCCCCCAGCATGCGCAAGTTGTCAGAGATGGCCCCCAGCATGCGCAAAGTTGTCAGAGATGGCCCCCAGCATGCGCAAGTTGACAGAGATGGCCCCCAGCATGCGCACGTTGACAGAGATGGCCCCCAGCATGCGCAAGTTGACAGAGATGGCCCCCAGCATGCGCAAGTTGACAGAGATGGCCCCCAGCATGCGCAAGTTGACAGAGATGGCCCCCAGCATGCGCAAGTTGACAGAGATGGCCCCCAGCATGCGCACATTGACAGAGATGGCCCCCCAGCATGCGCACGTTGACAGAGATGGCCCCCAGCATGCGCACGTTGACAGAGATGGCCCCCAGCATGCGCAAGTTGACAGAGATGGCCCCCAGCACGCGCAAGTTGACAGAGATGGCCCCCAGCACGCGCACGTTGACAGAGATGGCCCCCCCAGCACGCGCACGTTGACAGAGATGGCCCCCCAGCCCGCGCACGTTGACAGAGATGGCCCCCCAGCCCGCGCACGTTGACAGAGATGGCCCCCCCAGCCCGCGCACGTTGACAGAGATGGCCCCCCAGCCCGCGCACGTTGACAGAGATGGCCCCCCAGCACGCGCACGTTGACAGAGGTGGCCCCCCAGCACGCGCACGTTGACAGAGGTGGCCCCCCAGCACGCGCACGTTGACAGAGGTGGCCCCCCAGCACGCGCACGTTGACAGAGGTGGCCCCCCAGCACGCGCACGTTGACAGAGGTGGCCCCCCAGCACGCGCACGTTGACAGAGGTGGCCCCCCAGCACGCGCACGTTGACAGAGGTGGCCCCCCAGCACGCGCACGTTGACAGAGGTGGCCCCCCAGCACGCGCACGTTGACAGAGGTGGCCCCCCAGCACGCGCACGTTGACAGAGGTGGCCCCCCAGCACGCGCACGTTGACAGAGGTGGCCCCCCAGCACGCGCACGTTGACAGAGGTGGCCCCCCAGCACGCGCACGTTGACAGAGGTGGCCCCCCAGCACGCGCACGTTGACAGAGGTGGCCCCCCAGCACGCGCACGTTGACAGAGGTGGCCCCCCAGCACGCGCACGTTGACAGAGGTGGCCCCCCCAGCACGCGCACGTTGACAGAGGTGGCCCCCCCAGCACGCGCACGTTGACAGAGGTGGCCCCCCAGCACGCGCACGTTGACAGAGATGGCCCCCCAGCACGCGCACGTTGACAGAGATGGCCCCCCAGCACGCGCACGTTGACAGAGGTGGCCCCCCAGCACGCGCACGTTGACAGAGATGGCCCCCCAGCACGCGCACGTTGACAGAGATGGCCCCCCAGCAAGCGCACGTTGACAGAGGTGGCCCCCCAGCACGCGCACGTTGACAGTGATGGCCCCCCCAGCACGCGCCACGTTGACAGAGGTGGCCCCCCAGCACGCGCACGTTGACAGAGGTGGCCCCCCAGCACGCGCACGTTGACAGAGGTGGCCCCCCAGCACGCGCACGTTGACAGAGGTGGCCCCCCCAGCACGCGCACGTTGACAGAGGTGGCCCCCCCAGCACGCGCACGTTGACAGAGGTGGCCCCCCAGCACGCGCACGTTGACAGAGGTGGCCCCCCAGCACGCGCACGTTGACAGAGGTGGCCCCCCAGCACGCGCACGTTGACAGAGGTGGCCCCCCAGCACGCGCACGTTGACAGAGGTGGCCCCCCAGCACGCGCACGTTGACAGAGGTGGCCCCCCAGCACGCGCACGTTGACAGAGGTGGCCCCCCAGCACGCGCACGTTGACAGAGGTGGCCCCCCAGCACGCGCACGTTGACAGAGGTGGCCCCCCCAGCACGCGCACGTTGACAGAGGTGGCCCCCCAGCACGCGCACGTTGACAGAGGTGGCCCCCCAGCACGCGCACGTTGACAGAGGTGGCCCCCCAGCACGCGCACGTTGACAGAGGTGGCCCCCCAGCACGCGCACGTTGACAGAGGTGTGCCCCCCAGCACGCGCACGTTGACAGAGGTGGCCCCCCAGCACGCGCACGTTGACAGAGGTGGCCCCCCAGCACGCGCACGTTGACAGAGGTGGCCCCCCCAGCACGCGCACGTTGACAGAGGTGGCCCCCCAGCACGCGCACGTTGACAGAGGTGGCCCCCCAGCACGCGCACGTTGACAGAGGTGGCCCCCCAGCACGCGCACGTTGACAGAGGTGGCCCCCCAGCACGCGCACGTTGACAGAGGTGGCCCCCCAGCACGCGCACGTTGACAGAGGTGGCCCCCCAGCACGCGCACGTTGACAGAGGTGGCCCCCCAGCACGCGCACGTTGACAGAGGTGGCCCCCCAGCACGCGCACGTTGACAGAGGTGGCCCCCCAGCACGCGCACGTTGACAGAGGTGGCCCCCCAGCACGCGCACGTTGACAGAGGTGGCCCCCCAGCACGCGCACGTTGACAGAGGTGGCCCCCCAGCACGCGCACGTTGACAGAGGTGGCCCCCCAGCACGCGCACGTTGACAGAGGTGGCCCCCCAGCACGCGCACGTTGACAGAGATGGCCCCCCAGCACGCGCACGTTGACAGAGATGGCCCCCCAGCACGCGCACGTTGACAGAGATGGCCCCCCAGCACGCGCACGTTGACAGAGATGGCCCCCCAGCACGCGCACGTTGACAGAGATGGCCCCCCAGCACGCGCACGTTGACAGAGATGGCCCCCCAGCACGCGCACGTTGACAGAGATGGCCCCCCAGCACGCGCACGTTGACAGAGATGGCCCCCCCAGCACGCGCACGTTGACAGAGATGGCCCCCCAGCACGCGCACGTTGACAGAGATGGCCCCCCAGCACGCGCACGTTGACAGAGATGGCCCCCCAGCACGCGCACGTTGACAGAGATGGCCCCCCAGCACGCGCACGTTGACAGAGATGGCCCCCCAGCACGCGCACGTTGACAGAGATGGCCCCCCAGCACGCGCACGTTGACAGAGATGGCCCCCCAGCACGCGCACGTTGACAGAGATGGCCCCCCAGCACGCGCACGTTGACAGAGGTGGCCCCCCAGCACGCGCACGTTGACAGAGGTGGCCCCCCAGCACGCGCACGTTGACAGAGATGGCCCCCCAGCACGCGCACGTTGACAGAGATGGCCCCCCAGCACGCGCACGTTGACAGAGATGGCCCCCCAGCACGCAAAACCTGACAGAGATGGCCCCCCAGCACGCAAAACCTGACAGAGATGGCCCCCAGCACGCAAAACCTGACAGAGATGGCCCCAGCACGCAAAACCTGACAGAGATGGCCCCAGCACGCAAAACTGACAGAGAAGGCCCCAGCAAACAAAACAGAGATCGGCCTTATTCAAGGACTGTGGGCCGATTTGTCGACAGAGGAGATATAGGAAGATTGGGTCGAAACAGCCAGAGGTGAAAGTGTTCCCGAGTCTTACAGCCTTAGGAATTCCAGAGGTCTGAGCTGGTCATAAAAGGGTAAAGACCAATTTTAAGGTCCCGTAGGTTTTGTCGTTGTCTCGTATGTTTTTCTTGTTTTAATTTTTTCATTTTGTTTTTTGTCTGGTTATACAGAGTTTTGAAGCAGTGTGACCTCACTAAAGAATGTTGGTTATACTTTATATATTTAATTTAATTAAGGAAGAAGTACAATTCCCATTTTATATAACACTGTAACGCAAATTCTGTGACGTGTATAAACTTTTATATATAAATTCCTTGAAATTTATGAACGAACATTTCAACAAAAATTCTGTGAAATATATGGACACTCATACATTCCTTAAAATATACGAACACTCATCCACTAATTCCGTAAATTATCCACAACGATCTCTTGATTGGTCCTCTTATCCTTGTTAACCACCAAACTCGGCCAAAGAAGACGACTCCACGAACATGAAATGAGAAAAAGAAACTCGACATTTCGTATCTCTGAGAGTGTGTGTGTGTGTGTGTGTGTGTGTGGATATCAGATAAAGTAATCGTCTCATAGATGGCGGTAAGATTATCTACCGTGGTAGGATTTCCCTTAGCGTGCTGAGCACGACAGTGGCCGTCTTGTTGAAATGCCCTGGTTCATGGCATTCTGATTCCCCCGGGGGACGTGATGCCTACCCCGGGAAGTCATGCCTACCAGTACAGAAGAGAGACAGTCACGTTCCTGTGCACAGAGAGAGAGAGAGAGAGAGAGAGAGAGAGAGAGAGAGAGAGAGAGAGAGAGAGAGAGAGAGAGAGAATGTGCATGTTTCTCAAGAATTAGCCTATTTCTCTAATTTTATTGAAGCCAGGTCCCGCGCTTTATCCAACATTTCTGGTATCGAGATTAGGGTTTTGTGATTTTTTAAATACACAGCAATAGGAAACTGCTGTTTTATAACTACATATTAACATAACTTATTAGTTCGCTGAGAGAGAGAGAGAGAGAGAGAGAGAGAGAGAGAGAGAGAGAGAGAGAGAGAGAGAGAGAGAGAGAGAGAGAGAGAGAGTGTGTGTATGTGTGTATGTGTGTATATACCTAGAATTAACGCTGTAATTTCATTAAAGGCAGGTCCCTCGTTTTTTTCCAACATTTTCTGGAATCGAGAGTGGGGATTAGTGATTTTTTTTTATACACAGCAGTAGGAAACTGCTGCTTTATAATGAGAGAGAGAGAGAGAGAGAGAGAGAGAGAGAGAGAGAGAGAGAGAGAGAGAGAGAGAGAGAGAGAAGGGGGGGGGGGTGGTTAATGACGGAAATGCCTTGTGTGTACACGTGTGTGATGTTTGCAACCCACTGATAAGGGGCGGTTGTTTACCCAGTCACGATTGATAACAAACGACCAAAATTCGCTTTTCTTGAACTAATCGGAGACCTCGATTCTTTTCTTAGAGAGAGAGAGAGAGAGAGAGAGAGAGAGAGAGAGAGAGAGAGAGAGAGAGAGAGAGAGAGAGAGAGAGAGAGAGAGCTCAAACGTACCAAAGACCACTTGGCGACTTCTCGTAAAAGTGAACGTTTTGTTTTTTACTGTCAGAAAACTGTGAATTCTCTCTCTCTCTCTCTCTCTCTCTCTCTCTCTCTCTCTCTCTCTCTCTCTCTCTCTCTCTCTCTCTTGGACTATGTACTGATAGCAAGTCAAGACTGACACGTTTATCTGTGTCTTGACTTTCCTCACCTGTCTACTCCACAGTATCTGCACTCTGTCATCAATTGACACTTGTTTTGACAGAAAGTATCTTTAACAGAACTGTACCCTTTAGGCATAATTTCATAATTGTGTTACTTAGCAACGAAGTAATTGCTTTTAGACAGGCGTAGCGTTGCGTAAATGGTAGGTGGCGAGATAAATTTTTTACAGCTCTTAAGTTTAAATCTTATATATATATATATATATATATATATATATATATATATATATATATATATATATATGTATATGTATATATATATATGTATATATATATGTATATATATATGTATATGTATATATATATATAATATATATATATATATATATATATATATATATATATATATATATATATATATATATATATATATACACGTGTGTGTATTTAATGATTTAGGTGAGTTGGAAGTTCTGAAGTTATCAATTTTTTCTTAATATTTAAAATACGTCAGTAGTCCACTTCTTGGTGTCAAGTCGTCTCGTTTCAGTCGCCTTAACCTCTCTCTCTCTCTCTCTCTCTCTCTCTCTCTCTCTCTCTCTCTCTCTCTCTCTCTCTCTCTCTCTCTCTCTCTCTCTCTATGTCTTTATTTAAAATTCTTTCACTCTCTCCGCCACAGTCTAGTAATGTATGTTTATTTCTGAAGCAAAATCCTTGGCTTTTTGTATTCAAGTCTTCTGCAATGAAGTTGCTAACCCCTTTCCCTACAAAGCTGCTCCTCACCACAGTTGGGTAACTACCAGATTGGCTGCTTATTTCACTAGAGGCGAACTGATATTTATTTAGAAATGTTAGAAGTCTGAGAAATGGGAATAGTAGGAGTTACTGGACACAAGGAGAAATAAACTGTTGTACTGTCCTCAGTGGGGTACTAAGAGGACATTAACGCTTAAAATAAAGGAGTATTCGTTATACTGATGTGGTTATAGTAGAAAAAATTTAAATAACACGATTTATTAGTATAATCGTTTATGCGAAAGCAGTAATATTTCACATTATTGAACGCTGTCAGGAAAGCGCTCTCTCTCTCTCTCTCTCTCTCTCTCTCTCTCTCTCTCTCATTTAGTCTATGGCAGTCATGAAATTGCTTTCCTCATGGGGGCTCTTGAAATGCATTTCGTGTTTATAATTCTTTTGAGTGGCATCTCATGAACTGTGGTCATCGACGAGAAAGCAATTGAATATAATGGTTAGGTAATGATTAAAGTGCTTTTTTTTAGGATTGTCACATTTGCCTTTAAAATCACAACACTAAATTTATTTTATGAATATATTAAGGTCATTCTGATGTGCTCCAGATTATACCTAACTTATAAGCATCTCTACAATAATCAGACCACTGGTGTCGTAGGCCACGGTTCAGGGGTTCAGGGCATTTCACGTCTTTATTACCTTCCTCTTAGATGGCATGACTTCACTATTATTGTAATATTCCTTTTCTTTGGCCACTGAAAAGTGAATTCATAACTGAAGTACTGAGGTGAATGTTACCTATATTGGATGGGAAATTACTGAAAATTGTATTCCCACCCCATAATTAATGAGTAAGGATTGGAAGAGTGTAAGAGGCGCACACACAATTAGGATTTTCATAATTATTCCTCCTCCACGTAAATTAGAATTCATTGCTTGAAACGAGCAACTGCTCTCGTTAAATTCATAATCGGAAGTAAAGTCGATACTTTGCAAAATTTCCCTTCACCCTCTGCATTCGTTTTGTGCATGACAAATTCTTTTTTAGTAATTAAGGCACGTGTGTGGTTTTGTATGCGCACACGAGCTGTCATTTACAGTTTTTGGTCCACAATTTTATATATTCAGTTTTTGTTCAAGTTGTAATGTCATTACTTTGCCTGCAATATTTTACAATTTTAAAGATTGGTTATTAACCCTGTATTATTCCGCAATCCTCTATTGCTCCGTGGGAACTCAGCTCTGCGACCGTTTATTAAATATGGGAAATTTTTAAATATATATACTCTTGGGATTCTCTTAGGTATTCTTTTGAGATTCTCTTGAGATTCTCTCTGGGATTCTCTCTGGGATTCTCTCTGGGATTCTCATAGGGATTCTCATAGGGATTCTCTTGAGATTCTCTTGAGATTCTCTTTGGGATTCTCTTGAGAATCTCAAGGGATTCTCTTTAGATTCTCTTGGGAAATCTCTTAAGATTCTCGTAGGTATTCTCTCGAGATTATTTTGAGATTCTCTTCGGACCCTTATAGGGATTCTCTTGAGATTCTCTTAGGGATTCTCTTGAGAATATCTTGGGGATTCTCTTGAGATTCTCTTGGTGGATTCTCTTGAGATTCTCTTGGGGATTCTCTTGAGATTCTCTTGGGACACTCTTGAGATTCTCTTGGGGACTCTCTTGAGATTCTCTTGGGGACTCTCTTGAGATTCTCTTGGGGACTCTCTTGAGATTCTCTTGGGGACTCTCTTGAGAGTAAAAAATCTTGAGAGTCTCTTGGGTACTCTCTTGAGTGTCTCTTGGGTACTCTCAAGAGAGTCTCTTGGGTACTCTCTTGAGAGTCTCTTGGGTACTCTCTTGAGAGTCTCTTGGGTACTCTTCTTGAGAGTCTCTTGGATACTCTTCTTGAGAGTCTCTTGGATACTCTTCTTGAGATTCTCTTGGTGGATTCTCTTGGGATTCTCTTGGTGGATTCTCTTGGTGGATTCTCTTGGTGGATTCTCTTGAGATTCTCTTGGTGGATTCTCTTGGTGGATTCTCTTGGTGGATTCTCTTGAGATTCTCTTGGTGGATTCTCTTGAGATTCTCTCGGTGGATTCTCTTGAGATTCTCTCGGTGGATTCTCTTGAGATTCTCTCGGTGGATTCTCTTGAGATTCTCTTGGGGATTCTTTTGAGAGTCTCTTGAGGATTCCCTTGAGACTCTTGTAGGGGTTCTCTTGAGAATCTCTTAGGGATTCTCTTGAGATTCTTTTGGGATTCTCTTAGGGATCCTTATGGGATTCTCTTAGGGATTCTTTTGAGATTCTCTCAGGGAAGTCTTGAGATTCCCTTAGGGATTCTTTTGAAGAGACCTTGAGATTCTTTTGAGATAAAAGGACTTTTGGGGATTCTTTTGAAATAATTTTGGGGATTCTCTTGAGATTCTCTTGAGAGTCTCTTGGGGATTCTCTTGAGATTCTCTTGGTGGATTCTCTTGAGATTCTCTTGGTGGATTCTCTTGAGATTCTCTTGGTGGATTCTCTTGGTGGATTCTCTTGGTGGATTCTCTTGGGATTCTCTTGGTGGATTCTCTTGGGATTCTCTTGGTGGATTCTCTTGAGATTCTCTTGAGATTCTCTTGAGATTCTCTTGAGATTCTCTTGAGATTCTCTTGGTGGATTCTCTTGAGATCCTCTTGGGGATTCTTTTGAGAGTCTCTTGAGGATTCCCTTGAGATTCTTGTAGGGGTTCTCTTGAGAATCTCTCAGGGATTCTCTTGAGATTCTTTTGAGATTCTCTTAGGGATCCTTTTGGGGATCCTTTTGGGATTCTCTTAGGGATTCTTTTGAGATTCTCTCAGGGAAGTCTTGAGATTCCCTTAGGGATTCATTTGAAGAGACCTTGAGATTCTTTTGAGATAAAAGTACTTTTGGGGATTCTTTTGAGATTCTCTCGATACTTTTGGGGATTCTTTTGAGAGTCTCTTGTGATTCTTAGGGATTCCCTTGAGATTCTTAGGGATTCCCTTGAGATTCTCTTGGGGATTCTCTTCAGATTCTCTTGGGGGATTCCTGTTAATCAGCTCAGTGGTCTGGTTAAACTAAGATATCTTAATTAATTAACTTGAGTCTCGTATGGATTGCCCTGCGATTCTCTTAAGGATTCTCTTGAGAATCCCTTGGGGAAACTCCCACCGAGACGGTTCGCGAACCGCGAAATCTGGGTTGCCGCGTGACAATTAATTCGCCGACTGGTTCAAATTAGCGCCACGTTAATGACTATATCTTCTCATGTTCAAAATCTTTATTATGATTGCGGACGTACAGTGAAGCCGATATTCAAGTCAATCTCTCTCTCTCTCTCTCTCTCTCTCTCTCTCTCTCTCTCTCTCTCTCTCTCTCTCTCTCTCTCTCTCTCTCTCTCTTAAACTGTGCACTTGTACGGAAAGTTAAAGGTATAAAATGCCTTTATAAAAAAGAGCAAGATTAAAGTAAAAACATTTCGTACCGTCAAGTGTGGAAATTCATCTTTAGTAGACTTTCTAGTTTATCGTTGTTTATGCTTTGAATTAATGTTTATCAAGGTAGAGTTGTAGGCCTAGTGGTATGTAACTTATTTACTTTTATATGTGTATATATGTATATATATTTATATGTATTTGCATGTATGTATATATATATATTTATATGTATTTCTGTGTATATATATAATGTATATATGTATTATACATATACATTATAGATTATATATACATTATGTATAATGTATGTATGTATTATGTATGTGTGTGTGTGTTTGGAGTGAAGACGAGGCGTTATGTTCAAATCTAATTAACATATTCATATTTCAGATGTACCCGCCATATATCCTGCAAATGTATGGAGTTTACGACACGCATGCGTAAGTACACACAAATTCAAGTTTAGTTACTTTGTGGTGTTCTAATGAAAAGCGAAGAAAGCTAAGCAGAAATTTTGTATTATCTTGAAAAATGTGCAGATTATTTCTTATTTTCTTATTTAGCAACTATGTGGGAAACAGAAATCGTTGCTTTATTGGGACACACGCACATACACATACACACGATAGCATGTACGTACTTACAAGTTATCATCTTGTTCAATTTATAGAAGATATTACAAGTTACCCTCTAGCCCTTGACCTATTCACACACACTAAAACACACACATTCACACTCACGCACACACACACACTCTCACTCTAACACACACACACACACACACACACACACACACACACTCTAACACACACTCACACTCACTCTAACACACACACTCACACTCACTCTAACACACACACACACACACACACACTCACTCTAACACACTCTAACACACGCGCACACTCTAACACACTCGCACACTCTAACACACGCGCACACTCTAACACACACATTAAATCATTCTAACGTACGTTAATACATTCTAACACACAACCACACGAATACATTCTGACACAACCACATTAATACATTCTGACAGACAGACACACACACACACATACTTTCACTCTAACACACATACACATTAGCACACATTCTAACACACACACATGCACATTAACTCACATTCTAACACACACACACATTACCACACATTCTAACACACACAAATGCACTATAAAAAGAGGATTTTTACCATGACTCACACGTAGGATGGCTGGACGCCCTGTCACCTGGGTAATCCATAATCTTGGTATCTGGGAGCATCTGAACTTGAGCAGGAATTGATGAAATCGGCTTAAACTGATGACGTACGATCGATTCCGATAATTTAACGTGGGATTCTTAACCCCTTCTGTATAGAAACAGGCTTCTGTAAATCCTCCAATTAGTATTCAGTGCTTATATCTTAACGAGCTCGGTTTTACTGCACTAGTGGGAGATTAGGTCATGGGAGTATATATATATATTTATATATTTACTGTACACATTTTTCATTTCTTCCCTTCGCTGTTTGATTATATATATATATATATATATATATATATATATATATATATTATATACATATATATTATATACATATATATTATATATAATTTATATATATATCTATATGCAATGTATATATTGTGCATACACACACACACACACACACACACATATATATATATATATATATATATATATATATATATATATATATATATATATAGACAATTATATATTATATTTATATATCTAATATATATTATTTATATATATACACTGTGTATACGCATATATATTTAAATAGTGTGTATAATGTATATTGATATAGGTGTAAATTATATATGCATATATCCCGCGATTTAAAACTCCACATCAACTGCTACATCAGGAGCAGTCAACGTTTAATCAGAAGACTTAACATATTAAGTGAAAATGTGACGAAGTATTAAGACGAAGTATTAGATCCTTAGAGTAACAGACATCATCCTACCACTGCTTAAAAAAAAGTAGTATATGTAAATAAGGTATATTTTTATTGCTTCCATCCCGGATAATATTTGAGGATTTGACTGTAGGTTGACGCCGTAAGTGA
>JANJGK010000030.1:19051415-19059052 GCA_039081455.1 Macrobrachium rosenbergii
GGATTAATAGAGTACTCCGCTAATCCTGGTACCAACAGCGTGACTGATTCAATTGACTCTTCTTGAATGTTGCAAGGCTTATACTGTAGGCCTACTTGAAAAAGTACTCCACACAATCCAAAGATAGACAAAAATTCAAAATATGCTCAAAACCATACTTTTTAAGATAAAAAACAACTAGGCCTGTGTGCAAGGGGGATAGGAAGCTAGGCCCGTGTGTTTGGGGAATAGAAAGCTAGGCCTATTTGTTAGGGGGGATAGGTAACTAGGCCTATGTGTTCAAGGGATATGCAGCATTTTGGACTAACCACTGTTATGATAGCATGCGAACTTGCCGTAAAATTTTCTTTTTTAACAAGACAATTAAGATTATCTGGAGTATTCTAAGGCATACAAGAATTCACCTGGTATGGCGGATTCTGATACTAAGTGCCACATACCTGTGACCTTGCTTCAGTAGTTACTTGTCCACTTGTTTTTATTACCCTCAGGTGTTGTCCTTGATAGTCATTTCAGCTCTATTTACACCCTATACCTGTCAGAATGTTGTACCCTGTATCACAGAAACGCTCAGTTTGCTTTGTTTTTTTGTTAGTGAAAATATATCATCTCTCCTTCACGTTTTTTTGCTCAGTTTTGATTTTATTTTTCAGTCACAGTCCCTAAAAAGTTTCATAGAATGAGATTCTGCATTTTTCTTGATTCCATTAAGAAAATGAAAAACACGAGTTATTGCCTCTGAAATCGTAGTAAGGTTTCTTCCCAGAAGGCGTCTGGTAAAATTGGTCTCTGGAGGATGTAATTTAAGTACGTTACCGCGAGAGTTTTCACTCTTTAGTCCCAGTCATTGTTTCTCTCTTCACTCTCGTCCAAAATGGTATCTTTTAAAAGTGGTTTCCAATACTGTTTACAGTTTCAAACTGACTAATGAGTTTTTTTTTATTCATCTAATGCAACTTTTCCACAAATGAGGTGTAGAATGTTCTGGAGAGATTCGCCAGTCTTGACTTGATTCTTCATCATTTCTTTCGTTTGTGTATACTTTTCTGCATATTCTTTATTACAGTGTCGTACTTTCCAGTCCTCTTCAACTGAGAATGTTTTCCACCTTTTCATGTCATGCTGTAGAGACTTTAACTTCAAGTCACACCTTCAGAAAGTCAGAAAATATAGAAGTGCGAAAACTGTAGGGCTAGTCTCTAGACCTATGGCGTCACGACTAATTCGCACAATGTATTATGTAGGACCTCTTTGTAGAGAATTTAATTCAGAATAGTTTAAATTTAATCACTTTAAAGTGTGTTCCAAGTTAGATATGAAAAAAATATTTGCTGCTATATGTTCCCAAAATTAGGGACCAAATCCGGATTGGTGTAGGGGTGAAAAATTAGTAGAAAAATTAAAAAACATAAAAATTGTGATCTTGAATTGTTTTGCTTGCTTTCCGTATCCAACAGTAGTATGTAAATATTTATTTCTCAGAGAATTGTGGAACGAACAATCCCCCTGACGATGTTGTGCAATTGGAACTTCAAAAATTCAAGCGAATATGCAATGCATTGCTGCCCTAAAAGATTCTCCTTGTATTTCAATAATTTATTTTAAATTCTTATCTTTTATGAATTTAATTCATTTTCCCTTTTCTAATAACTGATCTATTCTTTCTGCATTTCCCATTACCTTCTGTTACTTCTCTCAAATGAACACCATATTCGTTGGAAGCTTGAATTTCAAGTCAGTGGCCCCTGCGGTGGACTTGTTCCTTATAAATAGGGTTCATGTTCTGGAAAATATTAGTTAAGTATCCGTTGAGAAAGATGATGAAACTCATTCAAACTTTCCATATTTTTTCTCAGTGGGCCTTTTTCCTCCATTCTTGAATCTCCGTAGGGAGGTAGTGCTATCAGTGCACCTCATGCTTTGCACTGTAGGCATTGCTTAAGGTTCTTTGCAGCGTCCCTCTGGCCCCTAGCTGCAACCCCATTCATTCTTTTAACTGTGCCTTCGTTCACATTCTTTCTTCCATCTTACTTTCCTCCCTCGCGTAACAATTGTTTCATAGATCATCTGCGAGGGTTTCCTCCTGTTATACCTTTCAGATCTTTTCACGCTGTTTCCCTTTCAGTGCTGAATGGCCTTATAGGTGCCAGCGCTTGGCCTTTGGCCTAGTATTCTTTTCTATTAGGGACATTGCTAGTAAGACTCATATCTGCATCTTAAATCTGATTCAAATTCTAGACAATTTTTTTATTTTCCATTTTTTGCAACAGGTTTAAAATTTTAGATTCTAAAAAAAAACTTACTAAAAAGCATGTTAAGTAATTATTGGTGTTGAATAGTGCAGAATGCCATGAAATCAATCAGTTATTATTATTATTATTATTATTATTATTATTATTATTATTATTATTATTATTATTATTATTATTATTATTATTATTATTATTAGTAGTAGTAGTAGTAGTAGTAGTAGTAGTAGTGTGCCATTATATGTTAATAATGTTTACCTTCCAATTCTTGGGAGTTCGTAATCGCCTCCCTTTACAAAAATTGCAACATTTTATTTTTTTATTGTAATTTTTTTTTTTTTTGCTCGTTTTCAAGATCACGGAAGTTCCCCCGAAAATCCTGGTGTGGTTCTTTTATTGCTTCTTATAACCCATCTCCGCCTCTCCCCCCTGTTCTTACATTCACAGTAGTCCCTCCCCTACCTTCTCACAATAATTAAACCCCTCTCCCCTCCCCCGACCCCTCCCGCTCTCTTGTCATAACCCCTCCCTGAGCCAGCTAAAATATCGTTGATAACAAGCCATTCTTATGCACCGCATTTGTGCAGGTAATGTTGAGTAATGAGGCGGTGGGAGCAGGTGGTAATGAGAGAGAGAGAGAGAGAGAGAGAGAGAGAGAGAGAGAGAGAGAGAGAGAGAGAGAGAAACTCGGGAAGGGCAGGTTGGTAGATAATTAAGTTGAAAATATGCGATGTAAAATGTACAAGAAACTCAATAGACCGTGCTTGCACAATTGTGTAAATATAATTGTGGAAATATATTTGTCACCCAAGACGTGACTATTACCGGAAACGTTCTCCCCAAAGGCTTCATCAGCAGCCCGTCGACTTCTCCTGTTCACTGCATCAATCTTGTTTCCTGAATTCCGAGTGTTTCATTTGGTTTAAACCTAGGCGTAAGGTTCTTAGCACTGTCCCTTCGGACCCTATAGCTGCGACCCCTTTCATTCCCTTTACTATACCTCCATTCATATTCTCTCTTCCATTTTACTCTTACTCTCCACCCTCTCCTAACAATCATTTCATAGTGTAACTGCGAGGTTTTCCTCCTTTTACACCTTTGTAACCTTTTACTTTCAATTTTCCTTACAACGCTGAATGACCTTGTTAGGTCCCACATGGACCTACACGATCGTCCACCTTACCTCGCCGCCCGAACTCATACCCTGTGGGCATCCACTCCTACTACTGGAAGCAATAAAATGTCAACTTTCCGGCCATATTTATCAGAACTCTGTCCGTAACTTGTATATAGAATTATGTACCATTTTCCTTTCTCAAACAGACAGTTGAATGAACGGTAATCTCTATTTTGTTCGCCTCGTGTCAGGCACTACATTTCCGCTCGCAAGAGCTCTTCACCTATCTATTTGTTGTCTTGAATAAATTAGTAAGTTTGTAGCAGCAGCCTCTCACTCACGCCTTCGCTACAACCTCATAGGTCCCATCGCTTGGCCTTCGGCCTAATTTGTATGTTCTATTCTATTCCGTCTTTATATTTGTGTATTTTTAAATTAATAATAGAAGTATGCAGGTTCAAAATTACTGTATATGCTTTTTTAGTTTTCTGTACAAATTTAGTTTTCTGTACAAACTATTGAGATGGCTTTGTCTGTCCGTCTGCACTTTTTCTGTCCGCCCTCAGATCTTAAAAACTACTGAGGCTAGAGGGCTGCAAATTGGTTTGTTGATCATCCACCCTCCAATCATCAAGCATACCAAATTGCAGCCCTCTAGCCTCAGTAGTTTTTAAGATCTTACACACCACGCAGAGATGGGTCATGATAAGTTGTTTTATTTCCCGGCATCGTACGGAATTAGTCCAATTTCAATTTGCCTAATGGAAGAGGCTCCCATGGCACTTTTGAGAATCGCCCCCCCCCCCACCACCATCCCCTTCCATTACCTTCCTGTCGGTCCACAAACCTTTTTCGGCTACTCAGATATATTTGGTCCTCAAATCTCTTTTCGTTATATCAAGAAGGTTAATTTAGGTACAGTGCGTTAATATCGGTGTTTTGATTTTTTATACTAACATTGTGCTGGATTTGGTTGTCTGCCCGGTGTGTTAATTAACAGCAAAGTTAATTTACTACCCAAGAACATGTTATTATCCAGTAACGCTGTTATTAATTATATGGGTGAACATTGTTTCTACGCAACCACCGTACGTACCACGTACAAGTAATTAGAGAGAGAGAGAGAGAGAGAGAGAGAGAGAGAGAGAGAGAGAGAGAGAGAGAGAGAGAGAGAGAGAATATTTACATTCAGCTGCATTCATAGAAATCGCTAAAGTAACTGTTAGTGACATAAAATTGTAATGTAGCATCTTAATTAATTATGCTATGGAATCCTCTATGCAAGGGTAAGATAATTACTCTGTTATAAAGAGCATGTCATTACGTGTAATAATAATACAAGAGGCGTATTATTATTATTATATTACCAGAGGTAGGTTGTAAAAAAAGTCATTATCGGTTAATTACTCATGTGAGTTCTGTGCGGTACTAGTTGTGACGTCACAAATACCAATTTTCCTCGGTATTTTGGTTGCCGTAGGGGGGTAGTGCTGTCAGTGCACCTCACGCGGTGCACTGCAGGCATTACTTAAGGTTCTTTGCAGAGCCCCTCGGCCCTTAGCTGCATCCCCTTTCATTCCTTTTACTTTACCTCTATTCATATTCTTTCCTCCATCTTACACTCCACCCTCTGCTAACTGTTGTTCCGTAGTGCAACTGCGAGGTTTTCCTCCTGTTACACATTTTAAACCTCTTACTCAAGTTTTCTTTTCAGCGCTGAATGATCTCATAGGTCCCAGCGCTTAGCCTTCGACCTAAATTGTAGACTATCTATCTCAGTATTCTGGTGAAGCTGAGGATATTTAGTTCCAGTCTGGTCGTTTATACGCCATTCGTAGTGTTTGTTTTTATTTCTGTGTAATTTAGTAGAAAACAGATAAATAAATATTAGTATGGTACATGTAATTTTGTATCGAAGCTGTATTTCACCGCAAATATGAATTTTTACAAACTGGTACCCAAAGAATATTCCATCCGATTAGTTTTATTCAGAATATTTAAAGGATAAATCTCTCTCTCTCTCTCTCTCTCTCTCTCTCTCTCTCTCTCTCTCTCTCTCTCTCTCTCTCTCTCTCTCTCTCTCTCTCATGAGTTGAGATCGTTCCGTGGCAATCGCGGTATAAACAGATGATAAAAACAATTGTGCCAATGTGGTACACTTTTCCGTTCTGTAGAAACATGAAGCTTTTTGTGGCTGTCTCCCATTATATATTCTATGGCGTATTATAATGTGTAATGTCTCCTTTATATTGTCTCCCATTATATAAAGTCTCCATTATATATTGTTTCCATTATATATTGTTTCCATTATATATTGTTTCCATTATATATTGTTAATTACCATACAGTTTAAAGGAGAAAATTCGTTTTATCGTGACACACTCGAAATTGCGCAGGCGCATTACTCTTCACATGAATTAGAAAGAGAATTTTAAACGAATACTATTTCAGACTGTCCATTCATTATTCAAAGTATCCTCATTCCCCCCCCCCTCCCCCATTCACCCCCACCCCCTCCAACTCAAAATATTAAATTGCCAGGGAAAATAAAATTAGGATTCGAGAACCTTAATAAGAAAATCCAATGAAATGGGCTTAAGGAAAGACCGGTGAACAACGGAGACAATAAACAGAAAGAGGAAGACGACGATAATTAAGATTCTTACGAGCTGCCATTACAGGTGTTAATGGTTGGGAGTTGGAGAGTCTGGTCTGTGTCTCAGAGAGATTGATGACTTTTTGAGTGGCTGTAGTATAAGGCCCCTTCTGGCGTCGGGGAGACGGATCCATAGAGTAGAAGAAGAAGAAGAAGAAGAAGAAGAAGACGATGACGACGACTTGGCTGAGAAGGCCTCCAGAAACAGCAGGTTCATTGAAGCCATTTAAGCAGTTAAGAAGGCCCCCAGAAACAGCAGGTTCATTGAAGCCATTTAAGCAGTTAAGAAGGCCTCCAGAAACAGCAGGTTCATTGAGGTCATTTAAGCAGTTAAGAAGGCCTCCAGAAACAGCAGGTTCATTGAGGTCATTTAAGCAGTTAAGAAGGCCTCCAGAAACAGCAGGTTCATTGAAGTCATTTAAGCAGTTAAGAAGGCCCCCAGAAACAGCAGGTTCATTGAAGTCATTTAAGCAGTTAAGAAGGCCTCCAGAAACAGCAGGTTCATTATAGTCATTCAAGCAGTTAAGAAGGCCTCCAGAAACAGCAGGTTCATTGAAGTCATTTAGACAATTAAGAAGGCCACCGGGAACAGCAGGTTCATTGAAGTCATTTAAGCAGTTAAGAAGGACTTCAGAAACAGCAGGTTCATTGAAGTCATTTAAGCAGTTAAGAAGGACTCCAGAAACAGCAGGTTCATTGAAGTCATTTAATCAGTTACGAAGGCCTCCAGAAACAACAGGTTCATTATAGTCATTCAAGCAGTTAAGAAGGCCTCCAGAAACAGCAGGTTCATTGAAGTCATTTAAGCAGTTAAGAAGGACTCCAGAAACAGCAGGTTCATTGAAGTCATTTAAGCAGTTACGAAGGCCTCCAGAAACAACAGGTTCATTATAGTCATTCAAGCAGTTAAGAAGGCCTCCAGAAACAGCAGGTTCATTTAAGTCATTTAGACACTTAAGAAGGCCTCCAGAAACAGCAGTTCATTGAAGTCATTTAAGCAGTTAAGAAGGACTCCAGAAACAGCAGGTTCATTATAGTCATTCAAGCAGTTAAGAAGGCCTCCAGAAACAGCAGGTTCATTTAAGTCATTTAGACACTTAAGAAGGCCTCCAGAAACAGCAGGTTCATTGAAATAATTTATTCAGTGATATTTTTGGCGCTGAATTCGTCATTGTTTCATGCTACTCATTTTGTCGTAATTTTGCACGTAGGTCTTTTGAGTTCCGACGACTAGGGTATCCTGATTATACACATATACCTGCCGGATTGAGTTACAGTTTGATTCAGTTAAATTCGTCGACAGCGTTTGCCTTAGTCATGGAAAATAACTGGCAAGAAATTTTCTTATTTCATTAAAAGCAGTTCTATTCTGTCCACGATCTCTTCTCTGTAACATTTTCTCCTTCATAAAAAAATAGTAAAAAAAAAGCTTTGAAAGTTCTTGCCCTGGCCACACCCTTTCCCGGTAAGTGAGAGAGAGAGAGAGAGAGAGAGAGAGAGAGAGAGAGAGAGAGAGAGAGAGAGAGAGAGAGAGAGAGAGAGACGCTGAAGTAGGCTAACCATTTTTAGTCAAAACTCTTCAGATCTTTTGGGAGAGGAACCACCAACAGACTAC
>JANJGK010000030.1:19059152-19076652 GCA_039081455.1 Macrobrachium rosenbergii
AGAGAGAGAGAGAGAGAGAGAGAGAGAGAGAGAGAGAATTCGTTGGCTGGACGAGAGGTCCACGCCAGTCTTCTCAGATACCCTTCTAACTTTACCAAACTTAACGCAGTGACCTGTGCTGGCATAAGGCCAAACACAAGTAACTAAAAATCGTTTATATTTCACCCATTTCACCCGAAAGGAAAAACTACTTAACGAGAAAAAGCCACCCGGATTCTGCCGAGATGAAACGTAATTATCCTGCATTACCGGAAGTATGTTTTTTTTTTTCCCTCTCCTTCATTGTGCCCCAAAAGTACGAAAATGGTCACTTAGCGCTGATGCTCTTCTTTTCTTTTTTATGGAGTCTGCGTGTTTTTTTTTTTATTTTTTTTATTTTTTTTTAAGTCTGCGGTACCATTCCGAAGAACAATGTTCCCTTGTCTCAGATGTTATGATCTGCATTGCTGACTGTCTTCGTAAATGTGTTTGTTTTCAGCATGCCCTTATATATATATGTATATATACAGTATATATATATATATATATATATATATATATATATATATATATATATATATATATATAATATATATATATATATGTATATACATATGAATATACATATATATATGTATATACATATGAATATACATATGCATATATACTGTATGTTTATAAATATACTTATATATTTTCATTTCTCAAGGCCGCCTGCTCTTGTGTGACGTGAGTCAGTTAATGACTTTAAGGTTTGTTCCATTTGCAGACAGATAACACGAGCTTTCAGTGTATTATGTACAGTATAATGTATATGATAGTGTATGTATATATATATTATTATACTGTATATATATAGTGTGCATATATAATTACGTATATGTATACATATACACAATACATACATATATATTTATATATATATATATATATATATATATATATATATATATATATATATCATATATATATATATATATATATATATATACAGTATATATTTCAAGCCATCTTTTCTATTCATTCAAATAACTAAGAACAGCGGTTTAACAATTCCTAATCAGTCGGAGGAATTGCTTTTGCATGTATAAATTCAAAATTCAAACTTCTCTGCCTCTCATTGTCGTTCGCATATGATCCCTAAGCCATCAACTTCATTCTTCCTTCTCTCTCTCTCTCTCTCTCTCTCTCTCTCTCTCTCTCTCTCTCTCTCTCTCTCTCTCTCTTTATTTTCATATTTTCTTGCTTTGTGTTTGCTTGTCCCGGATTCTTTGTCTTTGTTCGTGTGCTCATATATCTTGGAGGGATGTATGTTCTTTTTTTCTCTTTTTTTTTTTGCACTCTTTATTCCACGATATCATTAAATGACTTGCACATCTTTTTTTTCTCTCTCTCCCTCTCTCTGTGTTCCTCATATCTGTCTTCACCTGCGGTTCTTGTTCTACCACATGTGATGAGGTGGAAGTTGCCATTATTGCAGATTTGCTGTGCGGGTTATGTGCTGGAGATGCATATATATATATATATATATATATATATATATATATATATATATATATATATATATATTATATATATATATATATATATATATATATATATATAGTATATATATATATATATATATATAATTTATATATATATTTAAATTTTATATAAGTATGTGTTTATATGTTTATATGTTTATATATTATATGTATATGTATATATATATATAATTTATTATACATATATATATATAATATATATATCATTAATATACATATATTATATATATATATTTATATATATATGTATATATTTGCTTACATGTAAAAGATACATAAATATTCGAATGATTATTTTATGAGTCTAAATTGATCCTACCTCCATTTCCTACCGTAAACTAATTATGGAGAACTGATTTCATTCCTATTTGATATCGTGTCAGCTCTTGGAATGGCTGTAATCAGACATTTCACCCTCCTTAACCTCGTCCCTAGCCCCCTACCTTATCCCTCCTCGCACCCCAAGTCGTCCCATCCCACCTCCCATTTTAGGGGGATGGGGTAGGAGGGGATGGGGCGGGGGGTATCAGTGGATTGGTTGGGCAAGGGTGTAGGAGAAGGCAAGGAGGAGATTGCACAAGCCTCTTACCCGGGCTCTGTTTCACTCGGGAAGAGAGAGAGAGAGAGAGAGAGAGAGAGAGAGAGAGAGAGAGAGAGAGAGAGCAAGCCGCGGTTTAACTGGTTGGGTTCGAGGGTCCCTCCAGAAGAAAGCAAGACCCCGCTGAGGAGAACACTGTGCAGGTGGAGACTGGCCGAGAGTAACTGTATCAGCCATGTGCTCTTGTTCAGCATAATTAAGGATCTCTCGTAGGATCCCTCGTTGCTCTCTCTCGCCTTCGCGGGCGTCCTAGTGCGGACCTTCATTTGAAGGGGGACCTCGGGAAAGAAAGTGTCCCGTTTAAAATATCACGTGAGAAAAAAATTATAGGGGAAAAATATTGTTGGTCGTCAGGCGTTGATGTTGTTTTGATATTGAACGACTTTCTTCAGGAGCAGCTAAATCTCTCCTGACGTGGCATACGTTGTATTTGGTGCTGTTGTGGCTTAGCCTTTTAGTGCTCCTTCGCGGGAAGGTGATGGTTTTGAAGGAAAAAGTTTAGAAAAGGGAGAAAAAATCCTCTTTATCAAGTCGTGTCGTTTTATCCCCTCTGGAGACTTAAAACTCGATTTTAATCCTGGAGAAAGGGGTGCCTCCCCACAAGTGAAGAACCCCTGACCCTCCCCTCTTCTCTTTATCTCACTTTCCCCTCCCCCTTCCCCCACCCCCTTAACCTCCTCGAGGACTACATCTACTCTGCGTCAAGTCACGTTACGTGGAAAAAAAAAACACCTCGTAACGTTGATTTCGGATAGTCACGTCCAGTGTGGCACGTTGCATCTAGCTGTGAACATCGGTGTTTTTTTTCGTAATCTCGGAAGC
The DNA here is from genome assembly GCA_039081455.1 of Macrobrachium rosenbergii. NCBI lineage: Eukaryota > Metazoa > Arthropoda > Malacostraca > Decapoda > Palaemonidae > Macrobrachium > Macrobrachium rosenbergii. Next base: position 19,062,099 of record JANJGK010000030.1, read on the forward strand.
GATTACGGGCTCGAGACGCTTAGCAATTCTGTTGCTAGGCTGTGTGTTTATTTTTCAATCTTTCGGTTTCCTGGTTCTTACATACTGTAATTGCCCGTTTATGACTTCCCCCCAAAATTGCGAGACTTGAAAAAAAAGGAAATTTTGGGGCGAGCAGGAGACTCCCGTCTTTATGTTGCTCTTGCAGAAGCATCATAGTGCCTCAGCTTCGCCTACGACAGCTCAGCGTCAACGGGTCACTATGGGTACAAGGTTAGTATCAGTACTATGTCTGATAAAACTACTAATTACTTCTACTTTTTTATGCTACCACCCTTCCGACAATACCAGAATGTTGTTTGGCTTTATTAGATGTTAACAGAAGGGCCATATTTGTGTATTTCTGCTACCACTGGGATTTGGCGATAAACTGTTAATGCAGTCACTGATATCCTTATTACTCCTGCAATGCCATTTATAGGCATGACTTCCATTCTTGTTCCTGTCACGGGTTTCAGGGTAAGCTTTCTGGAACTGAAGATGTACGATATCATTATTCTCATGTCATTTACTAGCTAATAAACATGTCTTCGTTGTTTTTATTTTTTTAAGCTATATTACTGATCCTGTTACGCCTACCGTTTAACAGTAGTACGGCTTGAAAACTTCCCGCGCTTTGGTGCCATTTTATAATCACGCCTGTTAACTCAATTTTTTGTTATTATCTTGTAAACGATCTTCACTTAGCGCGTTTTTAATTGGACTCTCTCTCATCCGAATCTGGTATGAGGATCGTCTCTTTGCTGAAATAAATTTCGAAGGGTTATTGACCTTCCACAGTATCTACTCAAGAGAAGCTTGAGGACGACTTGTGGACGACTTGAGATGAGTTTTAGGTAAACGACTACGATAGGTAATTGATGATGATTGACCAGGATCTCATCTCTCTCTATCTCTCTCTCTCTCTCTCTCTCTCTCTCTCCGTGGTGTGAGTTTATTAAAAGCCATTATACCGTCTTGTGGTAACTGTTGATCTTGCCGTGAATTCCTTCTCTTAATCTCGTTAAACAGCGTTTGATGCACTTAACCTTTTTTTCAGCAAATGGGTTACAGACGAGACAAATGGGTTACAGACGAGAGAGAGAGAGAGAGAGAGAGAGAGAGAGAGAGAGAGAGAGAGAGAGAGAGAGAGAGAGAGAGAGAATGGTCCAGAGACAAGAATTTCGCAACTTCAAAATTGAAGCCTTTTCACAAGTAGCTTAGAATTCCCCGACACGAGGCGGCCTTGAGTGTCAGTTTAGTAGAATTTTTCCATTACGAATATTTTCTTTGTTTTTCTTGTTCTTGGCGTATGTTGAATTCGCAATGATTTTTGGGTGTGGGTTATTTATTTAGCTTAGTGGTGTCTGTCGGTATTTTCCGTTAGAATTTTGTTGTGTTACATGTCAAATGGTTATTGTTGTTGATTTCAAAGCATTTGCTACGTTTTAAATAATTTTGGCTCAGATTTGAATTTCTGCTTTTAAATGTTTTTAGGCTTTTCATTTTATATCATGATATATTACAAGTAACTTTTTGGTCCACATACAGCATTTATTATATTTCAGTAGTAATGGGTTTGCATTTAGAGTATTTTTGGGGTTTGCATTCGATAAACCATCATGTTAACCTCGGATATGAGAGAGTAAGAAGCTCTTTGCTTAATAATAATAATAATAATAATAATAATAATAATAATAATAACAATAATGTTGATGTTTTCGAATTTTTTATTGTGGTTTAGAAACAGAAATAAAATAATTCACCTAACATTAACAGGAACAATAAATAACATACTATAGATTATATGTTGAAAAATGTGACACCGTATAGATTTGATACACGTATTTACAAGTACTGAACAGGTATGCTTTTGAATTTCACATTGCCGATTTGAGTGAAAGCGTTTGTTGAAACATTTTATTTTCTCTAGTTATAGACATCCTTTACTTGACCAGGTCTGAAAAAGACGAGAAATCAAACTCAAGTTGAGAACGAAATCATTCTAGTTATGTGTGACGTCAGTTCAGCCTTACGGTGCAAGACGATGACGTGGACAAGTATTACAAAACGAAATTTTTTTTTTTCTTTTAGATTTTCGTGAACGTTGAATTCGTAACTGGAAGTGTCGTTGACAGGTATCTGACGTGTAACATTGAATTCTTTTTTAAACGAAATATTGATGACAAAGCGGCTTGTTGTCAAATCAGGTTATGAAAATGATTAGTTTATCGGAGGAATATTCAAGCTGTAAGGAGAATGTACTTATTTTTAAACGGGCGAATTATATCATATTTGTTTTAAAATCTTATAGTTTACGAGTGGTGTCCTTTTCAAATGTCCTAGGTAGAACGTCTCCAAGAAAATCTACGAGTTGCCATTTATTTTTAAAAAATCTACCCATAAAAGTACGAGTTGCCAGTGATAAAAAAAATCCAAAAATTACGAGTTGCTAGTGATAAGAAAAAATTTAAACTGAGTTGACAGTGATAAAAAACTAAGAGTTGCTAGTGATACAAATTAAGAAAAGCTACGAGTTGCTATTGAAAACGAAAAATAAAAAACTACGAGTTGCTAGTGATACAAAAAAACTACAAGTTGCTAGTGATACAAAAAAACTACAAGTTGCTAGTGATACAAAAAAACTACAAGTTGCTAGTGATACAAAAAAACTACGAGTTGCTAGCGATAAAAACTACGATTTGATAGTGATAACAAAAATAAAATAAACTACGAGTCGCTGGTGACAAACTACGAGTCGCTGGTGATAAACTACGAGTCGCTGGTGATAAACTACGAGTCGCTAGTGATTAACTACAAGTTGCTAATGATGATAAAAAATTAAACTACGAGTTGCTAGTGATAAAAATTTCCAAAAAACTACGAGTTATCATTGATAAAAAAATCTCTCAAAAAAGCTAAGAGTTGCCAGTGATAAAAAAATCTCTCAAAAAAGCTACGAGTTGACATTGATAAAAATCTCCTTCCCCCCAAAAAAACTACGAGTTGTCAGTGATATAAATCTCCACCCAACAAGACTCCGAGTTGCCAATGATGAAGAATCTCCCCCAAAAAACTACGAGTACAGTGTTTAAAAAATCCTCCCAAAAAACTAACAGTAACAGTGATAAAAAAAAATCCCCCAACAAAACTACGAGTTGCCAGCTGTTAAAAAAATCCCCTAAAACAACTACGAGTTGCCAGCTGTTAAAAAAATCCCCCAAAACAACTACGTGTTGCCAGCTGTTAAAAAAATCCCCCCAAACAACTACGTGTTGCCAGCTGTTAAAAAAATCCCCCAAAACAACTACGAGTTGCCAGCTGTTAAAAAAAATCCCCCAAAACAACAACTACGAGTTGCCAGTGATAAAAATTCTTCCCAAAAAACTATTAGTTGCCAGTTATATTGTTTGGTCGGCAGGTCGATGACGTGACAGGTCTCACGGTCTATAATCCATACAGAATTTGGGCTGACGCTGAAGTGAAGTTATGCCCATGTATAGTGACACTATAATGCATTATTTGTAACATGAGGTGGTTAGCAGCCATTTTTGTTCATTTTCATACAATGCGTGAAGAAATTTTTCTCTCTTCAGTATTACTACCCTAAAGCAATTATCCTTGTATTTTATAATTTATTTACATTTTTATCTATTTATTTGTTGTTAATTTTTTTTCTTTTATAATAGGTGATCTCGTCTTTCTGTATTTCCCAATACCTTCTGTTACTTTCTAATGAACACCATTTTCTTTGGAAGCTTGAATTTCAAGTCGACGGCCCCTGTGAGCTTGTTCAATAAGAATAGGGTTTATCTTCTGAATAATAATAATAATAATAATAATAATAATAATAATAATAATAATAATGCGAGACAACACGGATAACATTCATGAAAATAAAGAATTGCATTTCTCAAGTATACAGAATAAATTCTAGATAAAACAATATATTCCCGGCTCGTCTATCGAGCCTTATCACGGCGAATTTACTTTACTTATTCATTTACTTATTTGTTTAGTTAGTTAGTCATGGCGTATAAAAACTACCTGCCTTTTTCCAAGCACTGTTATCGCAACACCTGATGCGAAGTTGAACATCTGACACGGGTCTTAAATCACCAAAATTTAGTTGATTACCTCTCGGGAATAACGGTAGTGTCATTTGCGGTAGATTTTCCGTGCATGTCTTTCTTTTTCTTAGTGATTTATTTGTTAATTCTCGTCTTTGTCAGTATGTAAGAATTACTGGTGTGTCACAATGGAAATTATTTTTACTGACACTGCGAATTCAGCTTTCCAGTTGAACTGTTTGCCGATGATATGAAATAAGATTCCAAAGCTCAGATTTTCTGGTGAACGTTTGAGCGAGATGGAGGCTTTTAGAATTTAGACGTGATGAAAAAGAATACCTTGAACAAAAAGCATGAAATCTCCAGTTTTACGGTAATACGAAAACAAGTTTTCAAGAATATACTAGAAAAAATATGTAACTTCTACATCACGAAATTTACCAAAAAACAAAATAAATAAATAAAATAAATACTGACTTTACGAATAGATTTTAAGTGAGATGAATCATGTTCAAAACGTCAAATATAGAAATGCGGTTCTAAATATATAAAATTTATCAGAAAATAAATTTTTTTTTTCTGATGAAAAGTTATATATTCTAGACCTGCATTTGTATATTTGACGTTCTGATCATGATTCCTTCGACGTAAAATCGATTCGCGATGTCCATATTTAATAATTTATTAACTTTGTTTCTTTGTAAATTTCGTAATATAAATTTATATTTTTTATTTTATTTTTATTTTTTAAGTAAATTTGGAAAATTTTTGTTACCGTAAAACTGATTATTTCATGCTTTTTGATTTTCATCATTTTCTTCATATTTTCTTCGTCTAAATTCTAAAAGCTTCCATTTTTCTCAAACGTTCACCAGAATTTTACGATTTTTTGAAACAGTTTCTCATCGCAGACGACTAAGACGAATTTGTCAGTCAGTTCGACATTGCTGATACAAATCTTGTATTTTAATGATTTGAATTTTTTTTCCATTCATTGATTTAATTTTTTTTTTTTTTATTTCAGTAAGTGATCTCTTCTGATTGTATTTCCTATTACCTTCTGTTACTTCTTTCTAATGAACACCATGTTCTTTGGACGTTTGAATTTCAAGTCAGTGGCCCATATGGACTTGCTCTATAAGAATAGGGTTCATCATTGAATAATAATAATAATAATAATAATAATAATAATAATAATAATAATAATAATAATAATATATTGACTAAACGTAAAATAATTTGTTTTGACAGTTTTCTTTAAATACTCGTGCTAGTATTATCAGTATTAATGAGACTCTTAGTATTCATTTGCATGCAAATAGTGCCTTTATACTGAAAGGATAATAATCTGGGGAATACCCTGTATTTAAAGTTTTGGAATTTGTGGTGAAAGTACAGTAAGTGATGGTCCTCTTGCACAATTGTTTACGTCTAATATATATATATGTATATATAATTATATACATATACATACATATACATGTATATACATATACACCTACACTGTATATACACATACATATATACACACGTGTATATATATATATATATATATATATATATATATATATATATATATATATATATATTATATATATATATATATATATATATATATATATATATATATATTCCGAACAAAGTTTTTGGCTTTTTCATGTTTCTCTTGGGCATCATATCTTGAGCATCGAAGTACCGGCACATTTTACTAGGAATGCCAAACCGTTTTGGGCATGGCGGGTCCTATCTGGGAAGAGCGATAATGTAGGGAGGAGGATCACCAGATTTAAGATAACGGTGTTGACTAGGGTTTTCGCTGAGGGAGAGGGGTTGGGGGAGGTTGGGGGGGGGGAAGGGTGGGAAAGGACGACCAGAAGAGACCATTCAGATGATATAAAGGGGCCAGGTGGGAGGCAGGTGGCGGGGAGGGGGGGCGTTGGAGAGGAGGAAAGTTGGTGGGGGGAGAGGATGAGCCGAGGTCTAAAATACTACTATTCTATAGACCTTGGAGGAAGCTGTAGGGAGGAGGATCTATTACGCGGTGGAAGAAGGACCCTTCAAAAGTATATATAGCGTAAATCACCCGGTCAAAATTGCCCGCCATTACGGCGTGATAAACTTATGGGTAGGTTGCGTCACCATCATCTCCTCCTGATCAGGATCGCCTTTTCTTCCTCCTCCTTTTTCCTCCTTCCCGCCCTTCTCCCATCCCTTTCTTCCCTCCTATACAGGGCACCTGCTTCACCTCCTTGACTGCTCGCCTTCTCCTTTTCATACGTAACGTTATTAGGCCAAACCAGATCATTATGGACCTCTCTAGACGTCGCTTGAGAAACAAATACACCCCGTGTTATAAGCGGATCGTATTCGGCGAATGCTTACTATCTAGAACCTCTCTGTCTCTCTCTCCTATGCAAATGATGTTATTCGAACGCTCCGACTGCGTTCCAGCAGTAATACTGTTGCCTAGTATCGGACTAAACCGGTTTATTTTTGGTTTGATGAGCCTTAACAGAAGTTTCTCCTTTTCTGTGACTGCCTTTCAAATGTCCTAGCCTAGCCTCGCCTGTGCTGCCGTAGGAGTCGAAGGGCTTGTTTAGGAATCAAAGGACCTGTTTTTTTTTCATTATTTGGATCTGGGCCTAAGGGCTTGTTTTCACAATTTGGGTCTGGGTATTTTTCACAATATTAGTCTGGGCCTAAGGACTAGTTTTCTCAACTTGAATCTGGGCCAAAGGACTGGTTTTACAATTGTGTTTGAGGCCTAAGCACTTTTTTACAATTGGGTTCTGGGCCTAAGGACTTGCTTTCAAAATTTGAATTTGGGCTTAAGGACTTGTTTTTTCACAATTTTGGTCAGGGCCTAATAACTTTTCACAATTTTTCTGGGCCTTATGGCTTTTCAAAATTGGGGTCTGGGCCTGATGACTTTTTCACAATTTGGGTCTGGTCCAAAGGACTTGTTTTCACAATTTGGGAATAGGCCTAAGGCCTTGTTTTCACAATTGGGGTCTTAGTCATTTAAAGTTTGACCTGGTACACCTGCCTGTATCCTAAGAGTTTTCTGGGAACTCATTTAAATAATTTAGCATTCATTGGTTAGTTTCAGTCCCATCTACAGTTTTTGTTACTGAAAATGTATTAAGTCGTAAAATCCGACGGCCGAAGTTCTGGAGACATGTCAACAGCGATATTAGTTTTTCCCCTTATTTTTTTCATATTATGCCTTGTTAGATAACACGACAGGTGTTTCAACAGGTGTTACTTAGTCCTTGGAATATACCTGTGGTGCGTAGCTCATTCAGTGGTCTTGGTTCCCCCTTGAACATTTGGTTTACATCGTCAGTCGAGTTCAGTTCTGATAAAAGTACTTCCTGCTGCTGTGAGCACGTTGGTTACCACTTCAAGACTTTGGATCTAATCCCTTGCAGCAGAGACTACTGTAGACATTATTTTGGATCTAATCTCTTGTAGCAGAGACTAGACATTATTTTGTTCTCTTGAAAGGTATTGAGTCTCAAGATTATAAGCTGATGACAAGACCTATAAAGGCATTTAACCCATCTGATAATCGAAGATTTCTCTTTGTATAGACATCAGAAAGCTCCGCTAGGTGAACCCGATCATGTTGAGACGACGAAGGCTACTCTTACTTCTGTGAGTATATCGTTAGCTTTTATCTGAGTTCAAGCAGGTTAATGTATTCTGCGCAGCTTTCAGCCTCATGAGTTACCCTTGCCACTCGAAGCATTTGGATGAGTACAGAAACTGAGGCGATTGCCTTCTTGTCACGCTCCATGTAAGGGTACAGTAATTCATAACGATTAACCCCCTGAAGGTCCGGGAACTTAAGTGAAAGTTGCTCGTACTTTTTGGTAAAGCTGGGGACCAAAGAGGCATCATATAGTTTTGGCCAGAATCTTTAATGGTTCTGATAGTCTGCATCTAGACGGGAAGGTAAATGCAAGTGCATATACTAAAATGACATTTTGATGAAGTGTTGCTATAGCATTTTCTGAAAGTGCACTGAGGGTTTTCTTTAAGATGGAGCCTAACGCTTGGGGTGGTTTTATAGCAGGAGAGATCCAGTGTATGAAATTGACAATAAAAAAACCTCGTGATGAACAGTAAGGATTATATATATGTATATATATTACTGTATATATATAATATATATTTATATAATATATATATATATATATATATATATATATATATATATATATATATATATTATATATATATATATATATATATATTATATATATATATATATATATATATATATATATATATATATATATATATATATATATATATATATATATTATATATATATATATATATATACAAAATCTTCAAAGGCAAACGTTCGAGACAAAGAAATCTAGATTCTCCACTGGTGCAATTTTCAAGACCCGATCGAACAAGTGAACTGTACAGTGCTCTAATTTTAAGCCTGAACCCTGTGATTCGATTCTTCGCTGAGACTAGATGCAGATGAGGAAGTGTCCATATTAGGCCGATTGCCCTGTGTTGTTTAGTTAGTGTGTATGTGTGCGCGTGCGCGTTACACCACACTTGTCACTAGTCCTGTTATGTTATGTAACGAAGAGTCGTGTTCGCTTGTTAGGGTATTCTATTTCAAACTGTCTTAATTATTGTTAGTACTGTAACGCTACGTAACAATGTCGAATGCTGGTTAGGGTATTCTAGATCAAACTGTCTTTATTTCGCTTCTTTTGGGTATTCTAGATCAAACTGTCTTGCTTATTTCGCTTCTTAGGGTGTTCTAGACCAAACTGTTTTGCTTATTTCGCTTCCTTAGGGTATTCTGGACCGAACTGTCTTGCTTATTTCGCTTCTTAGGGTGTTGTAGACAAAACTGTTTTGCTTATTTCGCTTCCTTAGGGTATTCTGGACCGAACTGACTTGCTTATTTCACTTCTTAGGGTGTTGTAGACAAAACTTTATTGCTTATTTCGTTTCTTAGGGTATTCTGGACCAAACTGTCTTGCTTATTTCGCTTCTTAGGTTATTCTAGAACAAACTAGTTGATTATTTCGCTTCTTAGGGTATCCTAGACCAAACTGTCTTGCTTATTTCACTTTTTAGGGCATTCTAGATCAAACTATCTTGATTATTTCGCTTCTTATGGTATTCTAGACCATAGGGTTTCCTAGACCAAACTATCTTGATTATTTAGCTTCTTAGGGTATTCTTGACCAACCTGTCTTGCTTAATTCGCTTCTTAGGTTATTCTAGACCATAGGGTACTCTTGACCAAACTGTCTTGCTTATTCGCTTCTGAGGGTATTCTAGACCTAACTGTCTTGCTTATTGTTATGCTGTCCGAATAAAAGCAAGGTCGCAACAGCCACCCGCTCCCCATGTCCATTCCCGAGTGCCTAAATCGTACGTAATACCGTTCTGTGCACAAACTGAATTTTTTTCCACTTCAGCCCACACCACACGAGACTGTACAGTGTGTCGCTCGCTCGGACGATCTCCAAATTTAGCATCAAGAGATAATGATGGGTTACACGATGATCGTTGCTCTACTTGACCCGTAAGACTCCTCTCTCTCTCTTTCTCACCTCACTTCATTCCTTATTCCTCCTGCTCCTCCTGCTCCCCCTCCTCCTCCTCCTCCTCCTCCTCCTCCTCCCCCTCCTCCTCCTCCTCCTCCTCCTCCTCCTCCTCCTCTCCTCCTCCTCCTTCCCACCTCAAACAGATCACTTCTTTCTTCCACTTGCTTTCTTTTCCCTCTTGTTTTGAGGCTGGCTCATTTTTTTTTATATTATTTGTCTTTCCTTTTACTCGCTTTTAAATTCATCTCTCTCTCTCTCTCTCTCTCTCTCTCTCTCTCTCTCTCTCTCTCTCTAACCACCGGCTTTCAATTTCTCTCTTCCATTTTCGTGTAGCCCCTTTTGACCCCTGGCTTTCACTGCCACTTCCCATTTTTATTCATCCGCCTCTCGCATTCCTTCCCCCTTTTATTCTCTCTCTCTCTCTCTCTCTCTCTCTCTCTCTCTCTCTCTCTCTCTCTCTCTCTCTCTCTCTCTCAAGACATTCCTCTGCTTGTTGCACACGTCCTTCCCTCCTCATGGCCCGATTCCGTTAGCGGTCAGTTTTATGGTGCACGGACCTCTCTCCCTTTCTTTCGGTTGTGACGTAAGCAATGCGAGGAACCTTTCAGTTTTGAAGTGAATATTTGATGTCCCTCCCGTTGAATAGACTGAAGGTGATGTGTGATCAAAACACACACACACACACACACACACGCACACCATCAATAATAATAATAATAATAATAATAATAATTGCGAATCGTATTTTGTGCTAAAATTAGTCTGATTTCCTTCCCGTAGAATAGCTTATGTGTAATGTATGCATGTACGTGATCAAAACACAGACGTATCTACACACACACACACACACACAAAGCACCAGTGTCGAAATTGGGGAATAATTGTGTCTCGTATCTTGCTCTTGAATTAGTCTTTTATGTCCTTCCCGTATAAAAGTGGAATTGTAATGTATGCGTGTACGTGAACAAAACACAGACCTACATACATACACACACACATACACAAACAAACAAACAAACATACACAACGCATCAGTGACGAAATTGTCGAATAATTGCGTCTCGTATTTTGTGCTTGAATTAGTCTTAGAATGTATGTGTAATGTATGCGTGTACGTAATAAAAACACAGATCTGTACACACACACACACACAAAGCACGTGTCGAAATTGGGGAATAATTGTGTCTTCGTATATTTGCGCCTGAATTAGTCTATGACGTCTTTCTCGCAGAATAGCGTGTGTGTAATGTATGTGTACGTAATAAAAACACAGACCTACACACACGCACGCACACAAAGCACCAGTGGTGTCGAAATTCGATGATAATTTCGTCTCTTGTTTCGTGCTTTTGCCAGATATCTGTAACAGGCATTGCTGATTCTCTTTAGTCCCGCCTGTTTCTCTTGTGTGTGTGTGTGTGTGTGTGTGTGTGAGAGAGAGAGAGAGAGAGAGAGAGAGAGAGAGAGAGAGAGAGAGAGAGAGAGACATGCTTACTTTATCCTTTGTTTTGTACAGGTTTGCAAGGGAGAAGAGTAGGCGTGTACACACGTATTTGTAGTTGTGTTAATACTTAATATGTAACCTATGTCTTTATATCCTGAAGTATTAGATTGTATGGCATTTAGGACGAGAGGCCGATGGCATCGGCAACAGGAGGAATAGGAAAGGGAAGTCTGGATTAATGTTGACGAATAAAAAAACATAAAGATTAGTTAAAAACAACCTCAGTCCTTTCGATATTAAGTTTATTTTGTGTCATTTGGATGAATATATATATATATATATATATATATATATATTTATATATATATATATATATAATATATATTATGTATGTATGTGTGTAATGTATATATTAAATATATTAATTTTTAATTTTGCGCTTGAATTTTTTTTTATTTAAATGTTAATTCATATTCATGTTTCCTGATTGCCCGACTTAATTCTTATATACAAATTGCTGACTTTTATGTGATTAGGTTTTAAAGCTTCGTAATTATGTCCATATCATTAAGGTGTTCTTGCTATCATTCTTATGCGAAGTGGTCTTGAGAAATTACATCAATAATAAAGGATTTTTTTTTACTTCATCACGATACATTGGGAGAGCAAAATACCAGAGCATTATTATGGGAAAGGTTTTTTCTCTGTTTTGTAATTGAAGGATTGGTCGATTATAGTATGGGAGTTTTTTCTGTATACAATTGTTGATTATAATACAGAAGCAGAAATTTGGGGAAGGTTTTTTGTGTGTTCCTTAATCAATTAGTTAATTATGATAAAAAAAAGCCTCATGAGACGTATTTGTTGTTAAAACACAAGAGTAATCTTACATAAGTTTTTTTTACTGAAATAGACATTTAAAATTTTTTCATCTGTCCTTTCATTTGTCCTGAGTTAGATAATTTTTTTGTAGCGTAATAGCCTTGAAGGGAACTTTTTTTTTTCCAGTTAGACATAATTTAAGTTTTTTCCTTGTACTGAAATCGACGAATCTTTTTCATGTACTATAAAAACTCTTTTTTAGTGAAACAGAATTTTGTTCAACTGAAATCAATAATTTTTTATAGTACAAGAATGACCTTGAAGGAAACTTTTTTTTTTTAACTGAAGTAGACATTTTCAAAATTTTACTCAACTATTTTTTATATAGCACAATCATGATCTTTAAGGAAACTTTTTTCTTTACTGAAGTACAGTAGACATTTTAAAACTTTTTTCTCTTTGTACTGAAAATTATTTTTTAATAGCACAAGCATGATCTTGAAAGAAACTTTTTTTTTACATTAGTGAAACAAACATACTTTAAATTCTTCTCTTTGTACTGAAATCGACAAATCATATTTTTTATACCACAAGAATAACCTTGAAGAACTTTTTTTTTGTGAAGAAATAAAAAAAAATTTATCTTTGTACTGAACTCGAACAATTTTTTATAGCAAAATAATAACTTTGGAAGGAGCTTTTTTTGTGAAAGACATATTTTTTTATTTTTTATCTTTGTACTGAAATCGACAAATCTCTTGTTATAGCATAAGAATAACCTTGAACGAAACTTTATTTTTTAAATGAAGTAGACATTTAAAAAGTCTCTTCTCTTTGTACTGAAACTGCCAATCTTTTATTGTAGCATAAGAATAACCTTGAACGGTACATTTTTTTTAAACTCAAGCAGACGTTTTAAATTTTTAAAACGTTTTGTATCTCTGGAATGAAATCAACAATTTTTTATGGCATACAAATAACCTTGAGCGGATTTTTTTTTTAGAATTTCTTTAGAAAATTTTTCAAAACTCAAGTAGACATTTTAAGATGTTTTGTGTCTGTCATGAAATAAAATAAAATATTTATAACATACAAATAACCTTGAAGGGAATTTTTATTTTTGATTTTTTAGAATTTTCCCTTAGGATTTTTTTTTAACTCGAGTAGACATTTTAAAATGTTTTGTCTCTGTAAATGAAATCAGCAATTTGTTATAGCCTACGAATAACCTTGACCGGAATTTTTTTTTAGAATTTTTTTAACTCGAGTAGACATTTTATTTTAAAATGTTTTATTTCTATGTAAATGAAGTAAAACATTTTTTTTATATGGCATGCAAATAACCTTGAACAGAGTTTTTTTTGAAAGTTTTTTTTAGAATTTTCTTGACCTCAAGTAGACATTTTAAAACTTTTTGTGTCTATGTAAATGGAATCAACATTATTTTTATATAAGGCATAAATAACCTTGAACGGAATTGGTTTTTATTTTTATTTTTTTTTTTTTGCCTTTTAACTCTGGATCGTGTCCCTGTGTATTGTCAAGTGGCCCCTCGGGAAGTTTCGGATTAGCCACAATACTGGCACTCTTAGCACTCCAGGATGCATTGTTTAATATTGTTTAATGGATTTACGGGTTGTGGGAAGCCACAAAAAGAAATCAAAGGCTGCAGGTGTTGGCACTGGGTTTTTTTCGCATTTTGTTTGATGGTTACAACGGCAATCAATCTCTCTCTCTCTCTCTCTCTCTCTCTCTCTCTCTCTCTCTCTCTCTCTCTCTCTCTCTCTCTCTCTCTCTCTCCCGTACGTCAGCAATCTAGATTTGCCTGATTTTCAATTTTTTTTAATATGACTTGTGGGAGGGATGAAGGTATAAATTTTTGTACAGACCTGGATCTCTCTCTCTCTCTCTCTCTCTCTCTCTCTCTCTCTCTCTCTCTCTCTCTCTCTCTCTCTCTCTCTCTCCTCTCTGCTTAAAATTTTCGTCCGTTTCAAGTCTTTCTGTTACTCATTAATGTCAAGGGTTCTTTGGATGTCAATTTGTTTTGCTTATTTGGTACTAAATACGTAATAATGAAAAATTGCTATTATATTACGACTGGGTGGAAAAGGATGATAAAAAATACATTGCTTTATGACCGGTGTACGTGGATAATAAAAAAAATTGCTTTATGTCAGGCAGGTGTGATATGATAGTAAAATAATTGTTTTATATTACGACGGGTGCAAAAGAATGATTAAAAAAAATTTCCATATTACAACTGATGCGCCCGGATGATAAAAAAAAAAAATTGCTTTATATTTCGATTGGTGTACAAGGGCAAAAAATTGCCATACATTACGACTGGTGTGTACGTGGATAATAAAGAAAAATATTGCTTTATATTACAACTGATGTACTGGGGCAAAATAACATCGCTTTATATTTATATTACGACTGGTGTACACGGGAAAAAAAAGTAAAAAATGCGCCGAAGAAACTTCGGCGCATTTTTTACGAGTTTTCTGTACAGCGTATAATGCTGTATGAAGCTCTCAGACACGGCCGATGAAACTCTCAGCCCCGGCCCATGAAACTTTCAGCCATGGCCCGGTGGTGGCCTGTGTTGT
>JANJGK010000030.1:19081652-19084152 GCA_039081455.1 Macrobrachium rosenbergii
TTCTAATGATGATCAGAATTTTCTGGGTCCCAGTTTTAAGTTCTGTCAATTTTGGGAGGAAGATATTATGGTTGGTGTTTTCGAAATGTGGTTTTATTGTATATTTCCTTACATTATGTTTTGTTTACATTACATCCAGCTATCTACATAGTTTATACACGTACTTGAACTGAATATCCCACAACCCTTAAGCGCGATTTTATGTGGCCCCTTGAACCCTTAGCGCGGACCCAAAATTCCTCAGCCCATTGCCATTAAACTCGGAAATTATAGACCGATGTCGGCGACGGCCAAGTATACCCACGGTCCTCTAGATACCCCACGTGAGAGGATGGCCGCTGATGTCACCTCATGAGGTTTAATACATCAGATCCCTCTTGACTTCAAGTTCTGCGAATGTGCCTTTTCCATGCTTTCATTAACTGGCGGATCGGGACGGTTTCGTGTATGGCATTTTGCTGTCTGAAGGCTCTTCCTGCAGTTCAGTGTGGCCATGGGATAACAGCTGAAGCATTGGCTAGGCCTACTCTGAGTTACGTATCTCCGATGGGCAGATGTCTCATGATCATTTGTTTATTCAGAGTTTTGGAGAAGGTCAATAAGATATCTCATATGTTGACATCGTGTCGCAGGTGAAAACGAGTGGCGGCTGCCCTTTTATAGAACAGTATTTTTCTTTGATGTACCATAGTGTGAGTAAATGTTACTTGTCTTTATAGATGAGGTACCCTGAAATATTTAATGCCACTGAAGCTGTCTGAAAAAATCAAGAAGGGACACTGAGAAAAATCTGTAAATTTGACTAGTCACAGTATGGAGGTGATGTACCGGTACCTTTTAAACACAGCTTACTCTATTCACTATATTTCTCAACCAAATATGATGTTTTCAGATAACTTGGTCTACCTTCTCCACCCTGTAGGATTTCAAGTGCGACAGAAGTGAGACTCTTTAAAGTAAAAAGTTTTTCATGATTACTAGTCGTTGAGTGTGTAATCTTATCAAAGTAAAAGGCTAATTTGAATTGATTATGCATTTTTATAATGTTACCTTATCAAATCTTTAAGCTGACATCACGTAAGCCTAGATGTACAGGTACTGTATTATATTTTCCACGCTAGTAATTTAAAAAAAAACCGGTACAGTCTGTTTTTCTTGGAAGAAATATTGGCATAATCAGTAACATATTCTATGTATGAAGATCACAGGTGTTCAAATAGTTAACACGCAGTTACAGAATGTCCACAAGTGTTAGGGTAATGGGTAGGTCTTAATCGCAGGGAGTATCACTTTCGCCAAACCGGACATTTGTCGATCAGGAGGGCTTTCACCAGTTTGATTGACAACCAGTGAATATTATTGGCGCTATGTCTTACTTGTTACCATCTGTTATCTTGAAATAGCCATTGGGCGTCTGTTGCGAGATGCTGTGATAAAGCCAACATTGAGAAGAGGTCTGGAGGTAAATGTTGGTTTTCTCTCGTAGCGGTGTTCGGATTATAGAGGCAGGCGTATCATTAAAGGGTTTACTGATAAACTGACGTCGAGAGGCTGTTGCAGGCCACGGAAGGGTTTCATTTACGGAATGATAGGAGGACAGAAATGACCAGTTACTGAAGACCAGAATTTTAAACAGCAGCAAGTGTTAGTGATGGCAGTTTTAGGGTTTGATATTAGAAGGCTTAGAATACTCGTATGTCGGATGTCATTGATTATGTAGCGAAACGTCGTCTCAGTTTGTAGTGGAATGAAAGCTTCGTTGTTGATACAGTATTTTGTAAATGTTTGCTTCTTTCAGTAACAAATACAGTGTGTGTGTGTGTGTGTTCGTCCTTACTTTTTTTTGTATTTGTGTAACTACGATGGTCAGGGGGTAATGAACCATAAGTTCAGACTAAACATCGTGTATGCTAGGCCTAGCTTCTCGCACTATAAGGAACCTTGATAGAAGCTTTGGGAAGGTACGTAACGCCCTTCGAGTCGGGACCCGACGTGCAGGCCCTTAAATTAATGACCATTGACAAAAACACACGTTTCTGCAGCGGAAGAGAATGCATCAGTGAATAAATGAATATTATAGTAAGGTCAGAGGTTCACTTCTGTGCCTCGTGCATGGGGTCATCTGTGCATTGCCTTCTCGAGCGCATGTTTTATTTAGCACCCATCACGTCGAACACATTCCTTAACGTTTTAGAAAGTTGCTCTTTTACTTTTGGTAGACCTGAGGAATGTTTCTTACTCTAGAGGATTTCCAATTCATGAAGAGGTTTGTCAGCTGGTCTGCCTGTGGGGGTCAATCACCCCCAACCCTCCCCTTTACACCAGCGGCCCCGCCCCTTCCCCTTCCTTTTTATTATTTGCTTCATGCTTGATCTAGCTCGGAACTTGATGTTGCCTGTGCATTATAAAAGTTCTACGAAGTCGGTTCAGTTGGATGGTAATGTTCATATTGAGTAACATTGTCCATATTGATCGCTTTTTAAAACACATACTGAGAATA
>JANJGK010000030.1:19089152-19091659 GCA_039081455.1 Macrobrachium rosenbergii
ACCCTGATCCCAAGAAGTTAAATGAAATGCTGATGGCTATTTTTATAAGTTATGTCCCTAGAAAGGTCATCAAATTTAGGACAAATGACCAGCCACGGTTTGATGATACATGACAAACAGACCAAATTCAACGCATGGGGATGAAATCGTTCAGATGAAAATTACACCATTTTGTTGAATCTCACCGTGCCGCAAATAGAACTTACCATACAGCCGAGAGAAATTGAGGAAACTTGAAGGAATACTCCGCCTCATCTGTGGTGGACCGTTGGCATCCTCTATCTTTGGGTCAGGCTCGTCCTCCATTCCACCACTACTAACAGATGGTGGTAGATTGGTTATTGGCCCTAGGGAAAAGGGCTGAACTGCTTCATCGAGCTTTTGAAGCTAAGCAATCGGCTGAATATGTCCCTCCCCCTCATACTTATCATACTGAACCTATTCTTACAAAATTGTGCATTTCACTCCAAGGATGTTAAGAAAATTCTGGATAATCTTGATAGCTAGGGTGGAGAAGATCGTGATGGTTCCTTTTTCTTTTTTTTTTTTTTTTTTTTTTTTTAGTTTCTAGTGTGTTGTCTTCCAAGATTAGTAGATTCTATAGATTTTTATGTTGACGTAGTATATTTGCGGATGAGAGCAAACCTAGTAATGCAGTGCGCGTTCCAAAGAGTGGCATATCCGCAGACTGCAATAACTACAAGCCAGTCTCTATTCTCCCTGTGCTCTCCAAAGTAGCCGAAAAAACTTACTTTTAAGCCACTATATATATGAAATATAAAGGATTGTTAGCTGTTAGTCAACATGCATATAGGAGGCAGTTAGTTCTTCATTGGACGGGTAGGTAGAGCTTTCGGCTGGCTCGCTGTTGGCCCAGCGTTCGACTCTCCGAGCGGCCGATGAAAAATTAGAGGAATTTACTCTAATTTATTTCTGGTGATAGAAATTCATTTCTCGTCATAATGTGGGTCGGATTCCACAATAAGCTGTAGGTCCCGTTGCTAGGTAACCAGTTGGTTCTTAACCACGTAAAAATAAATCTAATCCTTCGGGCCAGCCCTAGGAGAGCTGTTAACCAGCTCAGTGGTCTGGTTAAACTAAGATATACTTGGGAAGCAGTTAGGTACCTGCGATGCTCTTTTAGACCTGACATTGCCATTTGCAAGGGAACCTTGATAAGGGTTTTGAGTGCAGAGTAATTCAAACAGATATAGTACATCACAAGGCACTTATTCATAAACTTCAGAATCTCGGAGTGGGTGGATATGTTTCATAAGTTGTATTTCAACAGAGATCTTTCACACTCACAATTGATCCCTGATCCCCTTTATCTGCCGAGAGCAACCAGATTCGCTGAACAGCAGCACCAATATGAAGTAAATGTGCCTCGCTGTTGAACTTTCATATTCAGGTGTCCTTTATTCCTCAAACCGTTGGACTGGAGAACAGCCTCCCAGAGGATGTCGTGCAGTTGGAATTACAGAAGTTCAAGCGGAGGTGCGATGCATTATTACCCTAATTTATTCTCGTTGCATTTTAAAACATTTCTGTCCGTTTATTAATTTATTAATTTATCTTTTCTTTTTGAATAAGGGAGATCTCTTCCCTTAGTATTTCCCTTTGCCTCCTCTTACTTCTTCCTAATGAACACCATATTCTTTGAAGCTTGAATTTCAAGTCAGTGGCCCCTGTGGGCTTGTTCTGTATGAATAGGTTTCATCTACTGAATAATAATAATAATAATAATAATAATAATAATAATAATAATAATAATAATAATAATAATAATAATAATAATAATAATGTCTCTCTCTTAAGAGAGACACACGCACCCACACAAACATGTTATATATATATATATATATATATATATATATATATATATATATATATATATATATATATATATATATATATAATATATATATATATATATATATATATATATACATATATATATACATATATATATATACATATATATATACATATATATATACATATATATACATATATATATATATATATATACATATATAATATATATACATATAATATATATATATATATATAATATATATATATATATATATATATATATATATAATATATATAATATATATAATATATATATATATATATATATATATATATATATATATATATATATATATATTATATATATATATATACACATACATATATTACGTGTATATGAAATATTTGCAGAAGAATACGTGCATGCACCTCGTTGGGAAAGGTTAAAAAAGAACTAGAAAAATCTCCCTTTTCCCCAATACAAATGAAGAAGGAAGCCCCGAATACCAGAAAATTTAGAGCCCACTCGGGGTCAAATGTGATTGGAGGTCAGATTGGTTTAAACGTTGGCTTGCTTTGCCGGCCTCCTCCCCCCTCCCCCTCTCTCTCTTCATCCGTTTATTTTCCCCCTCCCTTCCTTTACTGAATCGATGATGATGCTTGAATTTCATGCTCGAATCTGACACGAT
>JANJGK010000030.1:19091759-19099259 GCA_039081455.1 Macrobrachium rosenbergii
ATTCCAATGGTGACCGCCGGTGGCGTATTAAATGGTAGTGGTTGATGTGAACAGACAGACGTGACGTGGTCGTTTGTCATTATGTATGTATGTGTATGTATATATATATAATATACATATATTTCTATATATATACTGTATATTATACAATATATATAATATACATTATTTGTATATATATATATATATTATATATATATATACATACAAATATATATATATATATATACAAATGTGTATATATGTATGTATATATATGTATATTATATAATATATATATATATATATATATATATATATATATATATATATATATATATATATATATATATATATATATATATATATATATGTAAACTCGAATTCTGTACCATTCTATGCTATGACGTTTATTCTGGTAATGTAATAGCCTGTTATATGTACATTGTACGCCTTTATACAATATCTTCGTGTTATGAATGCATTGATGATGGTATTGAGGAAAAAAAACGTATTTTACTACAAATACTTTAATATGAAATTCAGTGTGAAAATTCGGAAGATATTTTAAGTTCTTGTACGTACGGTGTACGTACATATGTACTTAACACACTCTCTCTCTCTCTCTCTCTCTCTCTCTCTCTCTCTCTCTCTCTCTCTCTCTCTCTCTCTCTCTCTCTCTCTCAAAATAGCTGCAATTTTGCATCTCAACAATAATTTTACAGAGCAGGCACCCGATATATCATATTTCGCAAATCACCGATGATTATGGACTTGACCCTGTCGGCAACTTCAAAGGGAATAATTTAGACTTTGACACGAGAACTGCCAAAGGATTTTGACCAGACTGACAAGAGCTGTCAAATGGAGTTGATGTTGACGAAAGCTGTCAGGTGATGCAGATTGATATTAAGTGCCAATAAGGTTTTTTTTTTATATGTATGAAAGAAAGTTTGGATTTTTTGTTTTTTCTTTAGCGAAGTTAACCCGTAGGAGGGGTATTCTGTCAGTGCAGCTCACGCGTTGCACTGTAGGTATTACTTAAGGGTCTTTGCAGCTCCCCTTCGACCCCTAGCTGCAACCCTTTTACTGTACCTCCGTTCATTTTCTCTTCCCTCCATCATACTTTCCACCTTCTAACAATTGTTTCATGGTGCAACTGCGAGTTTTTCCTCCTGTTACACCTTTCAAACCTGTTTACTCTTTCCCTTTCAGCGCTGAATGACCTAATAGGTCCTAGCGCTTGGCCGTTGGCCTAAATGTGATATTCCAGTATTCCAGTTCTAAAGTTTTGAACAGTGGTTACAAGGGGGGTTACCACCAGGCATGTGGCATCTAAAATTGGCACCTTACGTCATTGTACTGCCAAAATAATCGGGACTAGAAGTAGAACAAATTTAAGCTGAATACAGTATTTAAAAAGGATGTATGATGACTGATCCGCATAATATTTGAAAAAAGGGTATGAACTTCCTCGGAAAGTTTGTTTGAAATTTTATTAAGTCGGGCGTTGCAATTTAGTCATATGATTCGTTGTATTTGAACTCATTTGTCAAGTTTTGACTTGTAAATTTAGATGAGATTACCCGAACCAAAACTTAAGATGCCAGCTATATGGCTTGGGAGAGTTTTGATATCCGAGAGAGACAGCGAATGCGAAGATGATTGATTTTGGCTTTGAAAATGCATTTTGCAGTTCACGGTGCTTATTAAATAAATAAGGTCATCTTATTTTATCAAAATTCCATGACGTACATATTTGAAAATTTATAAAGTTGTTTTAACGACTTATGCAGTATCATACGTAATTTCAGTATTGCCAACGAGGTCTGCCGTGTGTGAAATTCATTTCATTCTCTTTACTGGTGAATTTTTTTTTTTATTCTGCCTTTTACGAAGTCAAACGTCCCGTGGAAGCCTTTATGGTATGAAAAGAAAATTCTCTCTCTTGTCTTTTGAACTGACTTCCATTTCTGAAAAGGATAACATTTTTCATTTACGCCTCACGTTGCTGTCAAGAGAGAAGGATCGTGTCCTTTGGATATCCTTCGGATGTTAATCCCCCTCTGTTAATACTGGCCACGGAGATGTGTTCTCGTGGGCTCGTAATAGCTGGTGATTACACAGTATAGTCCCTCTCTCTCTCTCGAGGGAGGGGGAGGGAGAGAGAAAGAGCTATGTTTGGGGTGTACATCAGGGTAAATCATACTTGACAGATGTAATCGGGTTGTTTTTAAAGATAAATTACTCTTAATTTATAGTGTATATATATATATTTTATATTTTTGTATTTTTGTATTTTATATTTTTATTTGTATTTTTAGATTTTTAGATCTGAAAATATAAAGCAGCAGTTTGAGCAGTTAGTAAGTTTGGAGTGTCCGAAGCGGAGGAAGTAGAATTCTATTTGAGTGCTTGTGTAAGTGGTTTTTAATGATGTAATGTGGGCGACTTTCGATCACACGAAGCTAATGTACAGAGAGATCACTAAAAAAAATTTGAGGCGAAGGAGTGTCTAGAGAAGCAAAAGTTAGGATTAATAGACTGTTGAGCCAGCTCTAATTGTGGAAGTGAAGCATGGATGTTGAATGCAAATGAAAGAAAAAAATTAGAAATGTAGTGATGAACTTTATGTATATATATATATATATATATATATATATATATATATATATATATATATATATATATATATTTTATATAGGTATATTATATATACTGTATATATGTATATATAAATATATATATGCAATTTTATATATATATATATATATATATATATATAATATATATATATATATATATACAGTATATTAAATATATATATATTATATATATATATATACATATACAGTATATTAAATTATATATATATATATATATATATATATATATATATATATATTTATATATATGTATATATAATGTATATGTATATAATATATGTATAATATATATATATTATATGTGTATAATATATATATATATATATATATATATATATATATATATATATATATATATAAACTGAGGACGTCCGCTTATATATACGTATGATTAATGCGCAGCCATACATAACATCATCGTATAATATATACTAATTAAACGACTTTCGAAGCGGAAGGAAATTTTATTACTGAAATCTATTCACGGGAAGACTCTTCCGCTCACTCTTTTCAAACTAATGAATAAAAAAAAAGCTTTAATTCTTATTCATTGAAATTGTATCACTTCATCAATGGAAAACGTGAAATCATTTCCGGCGCTTAACCATGAAAAACTAGTAGTGGATTGTATGACACTTTTTGATGACCACTTTTTCTCCTTGAGTAAAAAGTATGAGGTTTGTGACGTTTCCAACATTTTCTTGGCCCGCTTCTCTAAAGTAATTCAATATTTTGGTAAAGGCATTAATCTTTAAGAGTTAGAGTTTTAAGATTTCATTAATCAAATATTCAAGATAGCAGATTTTAAAGTAGAATTTCTAGTTTAATCATCTCTGAAAATTTACTTTTTTTTAAAGACTTGGGCAAAGCTGTTGAAATATATTTAAAAAGACTTAGACAAAGCTGTTGAAATATATTTAAAAAGACTTAGGCAAAGCTGTTGAAATATATTTAAAAAGACTTAGGCAAAGCTGTTGAAATATATTTAAAAAGACTTAGGAAAAGCTGTTGAAATATATTTAAAAAGACTTAGACAAAGCTGTTGAAATATATTTAAAAAGAATTTGGCAAAGCTGTTGAATTATATTTAAAAAGACTTAGGCAAAGCTGTTGAAATATATTTAAAAAGACTTAGGCAAAGGTTTTGAAATATATTTAAAAAGACTTAGGCAAAGGTTTTGAAATATATTTAAAAAAGACTTAGACAAAGCTGTTGAAATATATTTAAAAAGACTTAGGCAAAGGTTTTGAAATACAGTATATTGAAAAAGACTTAAGCAAACCTGTTGAAATATTCTAAGGTCAGTGTTTGTATGTTGTTGCCAACAGCAGATCAGGCAATTCGAATTCCATTGTGATTCTAAGATGTTTAGATGTTCAAAATTAGGGAATGGTGACCTTGATTTGCAAAAGGGTCCTAGGACAAATTCTCTGAGGGGATGACGAGCCAAAAAACATCGCCTTGGCTGGAAAATAAAGGTAAAAATGCAAATTAAAATAAACTTCTGCTTTGAGCATTGAGCATAGCTGTTCGAGGTACTTTTATTGAAGCCATCCTATCGTTTATATCAGTCCTTGGAATATCTGTATTAATACTGGTAATGTTTTTAATTATATTAATATCTATAATAATAAAATCCGAGTGTGTCTTGTTTGTCCTCCCCTGGGTGACAGTAGGGGAGAGTGACACAGCCACCCACCACCTGCAAACCTGTTTGTCCGCCCGGTGGGGCCGGGGTAGGTAGGGGAATGGGAGGGTAGGGGAGACATCCACCCTCCTGCAAACCTGTTTGTCCGCCCGGTGGGGCCGGGGGTAGGTAGGGGATCGGGAGGGTAGGGGAGACAGCAACACCGTTCCAGCGCGCGTAACGCACGCTAACAAGCTCGTTATTAACCAAAAGCTTCACTGATATCAAGTACGTTAGGCCTGAATATAGTTTACATTTTTTTCACGTTTTTGTATAACTGATATATATATATATATATATATATATATATATTATATATATATATATATATATATATATATATATATATATATATATATATATATATATATATATATATATATATGATTATTATCACTTTTGTACGTGATTCATTTATCACACATCACCACTAGGAAATAAAGTCGAAACCGGTCAGGACCTACACCCCGTTTCTTATTTTTCACCTGTGGTAATGTGTGATATATATATATATATATATATATATATATATATATATATATATATATATATATATATATATATATATATATATATATATATATATGTATACACACAAATATTTACAAATCTAGATGGACAGATAGATGCATTCAGGCACTCTAACGTCAAGTCTCTATGGTCATATGGCGCATAGGTGCTTAATTTAGCTCTGCAGTTCTATTCCTGTAAGCGCTAAAAATAGTCTGCCCCTAATCCCTGCCTTTGGAAATTAAACATACGTGAAATTCGTTTCCTCTCGGGAAAAATTCCTATTCAGTATGTCACGTCCAGTTGCTATGACAGCTACCCATCTGATCAAGACTATCCCATTACTCCTATCCTTTTGGAGTGGGAGTAACACACTTACTTTTAAAACTCTCGATCTTTATGGAGTGGGAGTAACATTCTTAGTTTTGACATTCTCGATCCTTGTGGGGTGGGGGTAACACAGTTGTAAACTCGTGATCCTTGTTGAGTTGGAGTTATGTTTTTGTTTTTAAAACACTCGATCCTTGTGGAGTGAGAGTAAAATTCTTAATTTTTCTTAAACTCGATCCTTACAGAGTGGGAGTAAGATTCTTAGTTTTAAAACTCTCCATTCTTGTGGAGTGGGAGTAACATTGTTAGTTTTAAATTCTCGATCCTTATGAGGTGGGAGTAAAATTTTTAAACTCCAGGATCATATGGGGGAGTGAGACAACTCTATTCTTGGGTTTCCTTTGAGAAAATTGCAAGGTACAGGAGTCCGGGAAAACGGAAGACGGTAGCGAGTTTTAAGACTCAGTTGCCGAACTGCGCAGTCCGATGATCACTAATTTTTACAGGACTGACATAAATGGCTTATATTTATGGTAGGAGAACCGGGTCCAGAGCTTTCAGACTTGCGTTCTTTCTTTTTATATACATATCGTGCTTTTTCATTTCTCTCCCTCCGTTGTGTTTTTCGTTTTTATTAATTTTTCAATATTAAGCCTGTTCCCCCTAACTGGTGGGTGGCTTCTTATGAAAAATCTACACGACGGTCACTGCCTAATTCATACTTACTTGACTGCGTTTTAATTTATGAAAGCTTAAGTGGTCAAATTAATGGCTTTTTTTTCATAGGTTTCATGTGAATGCTGACTGACTTTGAATAAGTTAGAGAAGTGTAACCTCTACAAAAAAATTTTTTAATATAAACTTTCAATTTTTTTTCTCATACTTGGAAGATTTTATTATTAATTACTTCTCTCGTTTCAGACATAAAGTAAGACGAATCTCCGTGCGTTTGTTCGCAGTTTATATTATCTAGGTAAATAAACTTATCATAAATACAATCATTACAGTATCACATAGAATTGTAACTTATAATTTACCATTATAATACTGCAAGCGATTATGACAGCGAATATTACAATGACATAGTCATGTACAGCAACATTATAGCTATGACCACCATCATTATGAGTTATGACGATTAAATAAACGATTATTATGGATCTCGTCGTTGACAGCATCACATCAGTGACCATCATTATCGCCATCGAAATCATCCACTCCAGCGTGATTAGATATGGAAAGGGGTGAGTCAAAGGACGCTCTTGCGCGCGTGCACACACACTCACACGCACAAACTTAACTTTGGGTGCTGAGGTGTCATATAATCACGCCTCCTACTACTTCTGCTGAGAGATTTGTAAGAGTAGGAGTTGAAAAGACTCCGGCCAATCTATTTGATGAAATGGAAATAAAGGGGAGGTTGTGGGTTGCCCAAACCGACGATGACGTCATCGCCTTGGATGAGGGATTAATGGGATTACTTAGTTTGTAGAACACACACACACACACACACACACACACACACACACACACACACACACACACACACACACACACACACACACACACACCGCTGGGAAGGAGAGGATCAAAGGTACATTAATTTAGACTGACTGACAGTACATCGCCATTGTATATGCAAATGTATGTTTTTGTAGATCTACAGAAGTGAAAATAATAATAATTTAAAAATTAAAAAATTCATTCATATTTGTTAAAATACAAAGTATCCTAAAACTTTTTTACAATAAGATAAATGTATCTGTTTTTATTCCACCACTGAACCGGAACAAAATTATAATTGTGAAGGTAAATGGAACCAGGAAACTGAAGTAGTGAATTATCTCGGTCGGTTGGGCCGAATCCATAGGTCCACACCTGGCCTATGTTTCATTGAATACCTGGCAGTTATTTGGATCAAGGGCCTGTGATAGCAGTGGAAAACTGGAAGTAGGTGAATTGTATAGATAAATGGGAAGAATTTAATCTTATGAATGAAAAGGTTAATCCTAGTGTTAAATAGGTTAATTCTAGACTTAAGTACGTTAATCCCAGAGTTAAATAGGCAAGAAAGACAGCAGGAACTTTGCTAAAGTTCGAATTACGTGAAGAATGACTTAAACATGTTCTTTGCAGCGTGCCTTCGGCTCGCAGCTGCAACCCTTTTCATTCCTTTTACTGGACCTCTGTTCATATTTTTCTTCCATCTTACTTTCCACCCTCTCCTAACAATTGTTTCATAGTGTAAGTGCGAGATTTTCCCCCTGTTACACCTTTCAACCCTTATTTACGTTTAATTTCCGTTTCAGCCCTGAATGACCACATAG
>JANJGK010000030.1:19104259-19166759 GCA_039081455.1 Macrobrachium rosenbergii
CTATTGCTTAAAACCACTAAACTATCAGTGTGTGAAATGTTCTTGTGATTGAAGCTAACCTAACGCCACACTGGTTCTTGCTTGTGGGGCAGTATATAACATTGTGCGCTATATTAGCCCCCAGATTGGTGGCAAGGGTGACCAGATCTCCTTAATACAAAACTGATGCAGTCATAAACAGAAAATACCAAATTATGGTATAAATTAATAGACGCCATCTTACATCGGCATGGTTATTTAAAACAATTTCGTTCATTTCATCCTATACATTTGTCAAGTATCAGGTGATTATGACGTGCCATCGATTATTCTAGAAAACTACAATGCATTAACGTTCAAAGTGTCTCGTTTTACCAAGCTATATGGCTTTTAACAAATTCTAGATATTGACCATGAAATAATAGATTGATCAGCTTAATCCTTGGTATGGTAGTTCACTGTAGTAGCCATTCTACGCAAAGGCAAATATTTGGAAGAAAATGCCGAGACAGTACTCCGTGCAAACGATTTACGCAGACTCCATAAAGAAAACGTCAATAACCTTCACTCAGTCTGGAACCACTGCATAAAAAGGGAAAACACTAGACCTATAGCAACTGATCATTTGTGTCCTATGGGACTTGCAGGATGTTTCCTGGCAGTGGACTGTAAAACGCCTGCAATGTGTGGCCACAATGTATCTGGTTAGTAGCTGGTTTAGATTTAAGCTGCCCAAATGCCAGCACGAGCTTTTACCCTCCTTTCAGTGAGGCAAGGTGTGCAACAAATTAGGAGTAGGCCTGGTGTGGACACGAGGACTCTCGCAAAGAGCAGACGAATAAACAAAACATTTGAGCTAATTGTTTTCAGAATCGCTTATTCTCTTTAATAAACGCTTGCTTAGCGAGTATAATACCTTTGATACAAATAATTGGGATTTGAACTAAAATGCTTATGTGAATCTATATTCTTAAAAGTAAAGATCAGAATATTCCTAGAAACTTCTTAGCTGATTGGATCAGTTCATACGCCCACGCCAGACCTCTTATTTTCGTCTAACAGCTGAACGCACACACGCGTGTGTATATATACGTATATGCACACATATAATTATGTACATACATATATATATATATATTTAATATATATATATATATATATATATATATATATATATATATATATATATATATATATATATATATATATATATATGTTTATCCACGGTTGAAAATACTAAGACGGTATACATCACCAACCGTATTTTTTTTTTCATGAGTATGAAAAAGAAAACACGGCTGGCACAATTTGAAACGTTTATTTCGCCACCTGTTCCAGCAACCTCTGCGTGGCGTCTCCTAGGGAGTCGTCCCATTTTGGCATTTTAACTCATGGGTCTATAAGGCCGGTCCAGCGCCTTGGAGATAATGGTCTGATAGTATCCGCCCTGTCGCCGTTTTCATGAATACTTAAATAATTTCATGGACTGAAACATACAAGTATTTTAGGAGAGATCCGAAGAGCTTTCATACTTCCAGTGCTAATTTTGACAGAAAGAAAACAGAGATAACAAGTTATATAATTATTACGAAGGCTTGCGTCGTATCAATTTTTTTTTAACGGTAAAAGGGGATTTAGGTTTTCTGGCGGTTTTGCAGCGGTGTCATCGATTAGTCTGATACCTACCAGGCAAAGGAACGGGTTGCATTATGCCAGTACCTAATACAAACAAACAATAAAAAGAAGCTCTCTCTACAGAAGTGTTAAAGCCGATTATGGTGTATTTCACGCCGTGGCTGGAAGCCCTCTTAATCCGGTAAGGGCTCGGGGGGTTCACAGGTGGTAGTTTTAATACAACATGACCTTTTTGTAACCATGATGCCTAACGCTCCATTCCTGCGTGGCTGATTCACAACGCAACTCATTTAAAGTCATCTCCTCATACTTTCTCGAGAATAACTTACCGTAATCTTCCTCTTATTAAGTATCAAAACAAAGCGCTTCATAAAAAGCAACCCGCAAGAGAATCTCCGCGTAGAACTTTTTTCATTTTGTGTAGCCAAAACAACTGACAAAATAAAAAGGAAGGTGAATTTTACCATACTTATATATTAATTGCTTCGGAAAAGGATGTTTAAAGTTGACTTTGGTTTGCAAAAGACGTTTTTTAACGAATATAACCCGTCGAAGAGGGACATCTGACGGAGGGCGCCCGTTCTAGAAAAGAACCATCGCGCCAGTTTTCCACGAGCAGCAAAGAAAGTAAACACAACCACCATCAGCCGGGATGAAATAATTATTTTGTAAGTCGTTTTCGGTCTTGACGCTCCCGTGGCCCTTGCCAGCTGTTACACATGCTTATGAATAGATGCTGGAATGGTATTTGACGTGCGGGTTGTCGGTTAATTGCCTGTAGGAGGAAAAATAGCAACAATATGAGGCAGACCCCCTCCTGAGAGGGTTAAAATCACAACAATCTCAAAACATTCGAGTGATTTGCTCGTTGTCAAATTGGGCAAATTATCGTCGATATGCTCTTTTTGCCTAATTTGATGGCATTTTTGTAAATTATTATACACCTCCGTAGAGTGATTTGCCTACCAGCCTTTTGTGATAGGATAATGAACAAACACTGCCTTAAACCCTCGCCCTTTGATTGTCGTAGCGAGAATGAACTTTGTTAAAAGGTCAAGCTGACCATTGCAAAGTTAGACTACCTAGATTGCACGGAGAGTTAACGTAAGTGATAGAACATTTAAATGTTGATGTAACTATTTCCAGATAACGGGTTTATCATAGGGTAGCGTATTTGTACTGGTCTATGAAAGGCTTTGCTATTTTTCAGGTGAATAATCTGGCCGATAGGTTAGTCTAGGTTTATGTTGCCTAAAACCATCCTAAACTCGAAGCAAAACCCTTCTTTAATACACATCACGGGTTTATGCTAAAATAGCCTAGTAATGTAGGCCTAAAGTACCTAGAGAACGGAAAAGGGTAACCATACGTTAGGCTAGCTCAATAAACTCAAGGAAGGTGTAGGTAAGAGAACTTGATGGTAGAACTAAAGACTACAACTGCACGCCTGGTTTGGTAACTAACAGTTTATGTGCAAAATGGGTGCCGTGTTTAGCACTAGCCCACTTAAGATAGCATAAAAGAAATCAAGGTAGAGCTAAGTAATGGTCTGCTTGAGGTGTTACTTTGGAAATTGATTTTTCCTGTAGTATTTTGGTTGCTTATCAAGAATTTGGTAAAAGTTTGTTTCCAGTCCGAACTCCAGTTCCACATGAGGGCTAGTATTAAACATGGCAAAACAGTGATTCATCTACACTTTTACTGTGTTTAGTACTAGCCCCCGGGGGGTCAAATGTATTTTGCTGTGTTTAGTACTAGCCCCTGGGGGGTCAAATGTCCGTAAGTGCATTTTGCAAAATTGAAACTTGGAAAGAATCCTCAGTTATTTACATTTATTTTATTTTTTATGATAAATATTACTTTGCAAGAATTATGTATATAGAATATTTTTTAATTTTATGGAGATTCGAAAGCTATAATAAAAAATCCAGTAGGGATGTTCCGATTGGAAACGAACATTATCCAAGAAATTACCATTATTTTTTGTCAGTCGACTGTAATTAACCTGTAATTAGCCTAATCTCAAAAGCTGTACGCTGGCCATTCTGGAATGCTATTACTCATGTGCAGCGTTATAAGGGAGCTTTTGGTAAAAAGTGGAGTTTCCTTCACTGGTGAGGTCTGAGACTAAATAACATGGTATGCTAGGTTAGGTTAGGGCACGTTAGGTTAGTATAGTTCCTTTTTATAATAGGTTTCCTTAGCCAATCTCTTCTTAAACATATGGCTCCCTGATGACTCGCATACGCACAGAACCATTCCATAACAACAACGTGGCGATCTGGTCTTTCTCCCGACATTTCCAAAACCCTGCGTTCCCAAATGGTCCCCAACCATGTTGGGTAGATATGAGGTTAATAATAATTGACCGACAATAAACACCACCTCCTTCATCAGCAACACTAAAAGTATAGGAAAAATCAATTTCCAAGGTAACAGTCTGTGCTTTTAGCTCTTGCTTAGAAATACCAAAATTAAGACTGGAACTGTAAATATAAAAACAAAAACATAAACGGCAGTAAATAGCCTATTCTGGTTGGCAACTGACGGGAACCAGGCTGCGGTAGTAACCTTCAGTTTTACTACGTAACTTCATTGTGAGGGATGTTGCATAGGCTAGTAGGCGAAATTGTCTCTGGTACTTTGGCATAACCGTAAGCGTTACTGAGCCTTGTGATTGATGGTAATTCATTTCACTCATTTATAAAGCTAGTATTTCTTCGTATGGCCTATCGGTAAAATATGCATTTTAAAGCTGAATTGTTGCGCTTTAATGTAATGATTGGATAGTCAAGCACAGAAAAGTTTAAAAGAGTTAAAAAATAGGTCATGTGATAATTTATGCACACACATTCACACCACACACAAAGAGTATGACCCCTTAAGAAAGCATAAGAAAACTGCAGTCGACATTTTGGATTGTAATTTGGTAGTATTCAGATCACAGACACTTGAAAAATGAAGAGATACAGGGGACAAAATTTCAGCCACCCCTGCTAAGGCCCTATTACGATAGGGTAATGGTAAGCCAAGTACTATACACATGGTACTGAGAAAGTTCACTTGGCTTTGCAGATATTATAGAACAGTATTTTTCTTTGTACTTCAGAGCATTTGGCATTTGCTCTGTACTCAATCCTTAGCCATCTACCTGTACAGTCTGGTTTTACTGTATATATCTGTACTCATGTGATTTTGGGCAGTTAAAGGTATATACCATACCCATTTACATAGGAAAAAGTGCAAGCAGGCAGAAAGGTGATCATGGGTAAGTGAAAAGCAGATAAGAGGGAGTACAGTATTGTAGGCTAACAAAACTTGTTATAAAGAGATTTTAGAGAGAAAAATAACTAATTATGTTCTTTTCACTCATAGAGGTGAACTTTGAATGCCAAGGAAAAAGAATGAATAAATGGTGTCTGTTATTCATTTTTTGCCGATCCGTGGGGTTAATAATAGATCTCAGTACATAATTGTAGCATATGTCTCCCAGTCAGCCAGTATCAACAAATGCATAAACAAACATGGGAATGCATCGTTTTGATTTTTATTATGTGTGTATTGTCATAATTATTTTTAATTGATGCCATATATAGTACAACAGAGGACATTTTTCAAGAGAGGCTCACATTTGATTTTTATTGTTTTGTATTTTCAAAGATGGGATTGCATACTATAGACAAAATTTAAAAATTGAGAAATTTTTCCAAAATTTTAATTAAGATTGTAATTACCCATCCGATAGGGCGTGATGCCTTAGCTTAGAATGAGAATGTATTATGTACCCTCTAGGCTAGGTAGCAATGGCATAGTGTTTAGGCAAAGTTGAGGGGATCCAGGGTGAGTAATGCCCCAGATAAGGTTAATTGTTGTGATGTGGCACCCTAGATTAGGTTAAGATAGTGCATTCCAGTGACTAAAATTGCCACATTTTCAGTAGGTAATATAATTATTGGTGTTTATGTGGAGTATTGAGTATAATACTAAATTGAAATGGGGTTATGTAAATCGCAAAAATACAGGTTAAAATTCAGACTATCAGACAGTTTATATAGTTCAGCAAGTGATCTTAGAAATTGTGTTGCGTATATCGCATTGGCAAGCTAGTCTTTGCAGGTGGAATGAAAACATAAGGTACCTTGCTGTAGTTGAAGTGTGTTGGTATCAATCTTTAGCATGTATCACAGCTTGGCAAAATCTTTGTGGTAGTGTCATAGGTGTTAGTAGTATTCAAAAATATAAAAGTAATCCTAGAAGGAAGATGTTTTTTTTATATCTTGTGAAGATGTCAAACTTCAGCTAGTCTGATGAGAATACAGAAACATTATAAATAGAACAGTATACTCTGTAAATGCTCAAGTTAACGTTCCTTGTTTGGGAGGGCCAGCCTTGGTAATGCTGCATGTCAGGGAAGCCAAGGTAACTTGGGATGTCAGGTGAACCATGGAAACTCTGCACGACAGGGGAGCCCTAGTAACTTGGCACGCCAGGGGAGCCCTGGTAACTCGGCACGTCAGGGGAGCCATGGTAACTAGGTACATCAGGGGAGCCATAGTAACTTGGCATATTCAGGGATCATGGTAACCCAGTTTGTCAAGTGGGCAAGGGTAAAATAATTATAACCAGACAGAATTGATGATGGATAGTTGCGAATGCTTGCTGGGAAGAGCAAGTGAAATGACCTGAAATTGAAGGAAGGTTAACAGCTGAGTTCTATTAAATTTATTTTTCCTGATCTTAGTATTGTTGGATTATCTGATTGTGGATGACAGAAGACAGAACAGTGGAACTAGCATAACCATATGAGATGGTCAGGGTAATGTACTGCAGTTTGGGAAGGTATCCAAAGTGACTTTGCCAGTTAAGGAAGGAAGGGTAATTGAATGAACAAGAGCACAACTGAATCTAACATGACCAAAATGGATGGTAGCTCTCTTGGTATGACTATAAAGGTGAATGTAGCCTATCTAATATGACTGTTGATAAACTGCGTGGAAGCATGTCTGGCAAGGTTGTAAACTAAATTGCATCTTTACAATTGCAAGACTCTAAGTCAATATTTCAGTACTGATGTTTCAAGTGTCTTTCAGCAATAAAATGGAGGTGTCAGCCGAGCAGGTGGAGCAGGCAGTGGTAGAGTTTTATCAAGATCCAGTTGCCAAAAGTGGGCTTAATGCATGGCTTATGCAAGCCCAGCACTCTCGCCACTCCTGGACCTTCGCCTGGCCTTTACTGGATCCTTCAAAGGTGATAAACCATGCATTTGTTTTCTGTCATTTACCTGTGTAGTTACATTCTGATTATTTGCAATAGTTTGCATCAAAAAAACAGTTTTGAAAAGATTTTAACGCAAGAAACGTTTTGGTAATTTTATTGTTCCAGACATATTCATTGTAGTAGGTTATAGACATAGTTAGAAGTGCTGTACTGTTGTTGCAAATTGTCTAATTTTATTTTTTCTTTAATGACAGCCTGAAGAGGTCCAGTTCTTTGCGGGAAACACCATATATATGAAAGTGTCCAGATATTGGCATGAGGTCCCCAAAGAAGAATACGAACCATTGAAGATGAAGATACTCTCGTTAATAGCCCAGTATAGTAGATCGAAAGTTATCCTTAATAGATTAGTTAAGTCTGTAAGTATGCAAGGTTTATTTTTCAAAGTTTTTATGTGATTGTACGGTAATGCCATTGAAGAATTTGAATAAGAATCTTTTTACATTATGGATCTATCATTGTTAATTACCTCCCTCCATCTCATGCTCTGTATTTAGCATTAACTTCAGTTTTTTGATGTTCCATGTGTAGTTTATTTAGAGTCAGAGGTCATTAATATGACAAACTTAATGAAGTGCACACACTTTTTAACTAGTAGAAATACAGTATATTAAGAGGAGATTCCAGTATGAAGTACACCCAAGAATATTAGTTTGTAGTTTTTTATATGTTTGTTTTTGGAAGAATCATGTTACGCATTCATATGGAGGGCCTGGTGTTTTGACCAATTCTTAAAAGAGCATATGAAAGTTAGAAGCTGTTACTTCACATGAAAGTCAGCTACTGTTACTTCGTACATACTGTGCAGTACAGTAACAACTCAACATAGTGGACCCCTGCACTTATCACCTACCACATTATGGCTGTTTCCTAAGCTACAAATTTGGATGTGATAAATTTTTCTATATTTTGAATTAAATGAGTAATTTACAGATTATTAGGTTAGGAATGACGTGGAATTGCTGTTAACTCTAAGATATCTGGAAATTGTCCAAGTGGAGGCTATAATGTATATCTTTTCACTTTTGTTACTCACCAGAAGGGCCAGACTCGCAAAGTGCGTGTTAAGTTAATGTGTTATGGTATTGGGAATGTTAATTTTGAAAGATGTATCTTAGATTAAAACATCCCTGTATGGCATTGCATAATCCCATGATGTGTTCGTTGCAGCTTGGAGCTTACGTTATCCATACCATCCAGTTAGATTGGACGACGGCGATACAAGATATCATTACTATGTTTGACCCAGGAACGGTGTCAGGCATCGATCCGTCCGTAGCGCTCAATTTACTTTTTAGCATTTTAACTATAATTCCAGAGGAGGTGAGTACATTAT
The DNA here is from genome assembly GCA_039081455.1 of Macrobrachium rosenbergii. Taxonomy (NCBI): domain Eukaryota; kingdom Metazoa; phylum Arthropoda; class Malacostraca; order Decapoda; family Palaemonidae; genus Macrobrachium; species Macrobrachium rosenbergii. Next base: position 19,112,487 of record JANJGK010000030.1, read on the forward strand.
GCAAATTTAATTTTTCTTGGAAACTTTGTAAGTTAATATGCAATAGAAAATTTTGGAAATTGAAGAAATTTAGAAGGTAATCAGTTGCTCAGCATCTTTTGTATACAAGTCAGATGTTTTAATGTTATGTTTTGCTATTTTAGTAGTTATGCTTGTAGCTGCTAAATGATATTTTTATTTAAGCAGTGCAATAGTATTGTTGAAAAAATTCTTTACAATTTGGTATATATTTATATATTTATTTATTGTAGTAAATTTGGGTGTTTTTAATTTTTAGATATTCATCTGTTGAATTGTTATTTAGAATGAGCCAACATTTGTTTAGGATGAACTTGAAACCCATTAAACCCAAATCTGGCCTTCACACACTAAAGGCCCTAAGAGAAAACAGAATAAAATAGAGATAGATTGTCAAATTATTTTTGCAGATAAAAATTGCAATACCGGTCAGAAACCGTAAAAGTTGAACCTTGAAAATTCTCTCAAGTATTCGTTATTTATTTGTAGGTCCGAGACAGTGGAGCAACTGTGCCCCATCTTTTCACTGATAAAACTTCTGATTAGTTTCATTTGTTGACATGTATCTGATTATATTTTCTGTGCATGTTTTATGTTATAGCTCGAGACCATGCAAGAAGCAATGAGCATTAATAGTAAGGATAAGCAGGTTATCACGGGGGCTGTTAGAAATAGTCATCAAGCAGGTAAGATTTAAGTTGTAAAATGCTAGAATCTTTCTACACGAACTTGTGTCATTTTGAAATCCACTCTTGAAATCTTGTGAAATATGCACCGACTGCAAAGATGATCTTTTTTCCTGCTTTGTATTAACCATATTTTTTTCTCTGATTGTACAGTTTTGAGCTTAATATCCCAAGTAATGCAGGCAGGCCAGGTCAGTAACGTTATCAAAGAAGTTGTATTGAAGACATTAAATGCCTGGTTGAAGCTGTCCTTGCCCCTCTCAGAGACGAGGGACCTCCTAGTGGCTTTAATACCCTACTCTAATTATGCACTTCTGTGTGAAGTAAGTTTTATATTCTCTCTTGGCTTTTGTTTGTTTGGGAGTTAGTATAAAAAGGGTTTGAGAAAGTTTTTTTTACTCTATATTTTCAGTGTTGTAGCATACAGTATCTCATACTTTTATCATTAATTATGACCTTCCAACAAGTGTTCAGGGGGTAGGAGACCGCAAATAAAACAACCACCAACAACAAATAAGTGATGTAAATTCAGAAGCTTTGGTGTTCTAACAATTCTCAGATGGCATTGGGTATATCTGCTGCCATGAATTTGGCCTAAGTACACATACCAAAGCATTCAAAGCAGCGTAACTTACACTCACAAAACCTTTGAGGAAGTTTTTTTATTGGGTGGGTATTTTTACCCATGTCAAAAAATGTAATGCTAAGTTGCTGTCATGCAGCACTGCAAGATTTTATCAGTATGTAGATGTGGAGAAGTGCACTCACTGATGAGACAAATTGTACTGCATAAAGGTGGACCTATGTGTAATTAGGGCCATCGTCTACTACAACAAACCTACCAGTAACAGCCATTGGTGCACAAAAACACAACACAATACTGAAATTAAAGCAGCTCAGGATGCTAATCATAATTTGCCACTAATTAATCAAAGCTGCCAGTTGCAGTTGGTGGATTAAATGTATTTTAAAAGATGTTCCTTGAAATTATTGATATTTGATAGGTTTTACTCCTTTTGAGTTGTATCATTTGTCAATATTTGTGTATAACTAAAAAATTGTCTCTGTGCATTTCATTTTTTTTTTTTTTTTAACCTTAGAATATTAGAGGGGGTGATTTAAAGGTCAAGTTTTTACAGTAGAATTATGTGTGAGCCTTCCGTAATAGTAGCCTCATTTTGTTTGTGATATGGTCAGCATTTTCTAATTCCTTCAGCACCTAAAGCATTCTGTATTCTGTTGTGATTTCAGCCTGTGATGGATGCCCTGCGTACTGCTGTGACAGATGTTGGTACCTATAATATTCCCAATACCGTTATGGAATTCGTAACACAGATGTTGCGGCTTGCTCCAATATTAGAAGAAGCGCAACGTGCGAGTGATGAGGTAATGTTCTTGGTAGTTTGAGGAATGTTGAAATGTAAAGAACAATATTACTGTAGACTATTAACAGAACTGAAATTGGAACCTCTTTTGATTCCGGGAGCATAGCATTCTGCCTTAGTGATTTTCTCTCGTCTCAGTTTAAAACCAAATCCTTTTGGTGAGACTTATTTGAGTCTAGCAGTGCGGTCAGTGGCTTTTGTGTTGAATTACTTAAGGGTGATAATTAAATTTGTATAGCTACAATTTGCTAAATAATCTCATTGAAGAACTATTCCAGTTGTGAAAGGGTTAAGAATGGTTAAGCAGTAGTCTGGTGTATCTATAACATGATGATTATAATTATAATGAAAATGCTTTCTGGTTTTTTTTTATAAGATTTCTATGTTGGCAAATAAATTGTTTTCTGCTTTGCTTGATATAATTAGCATACCATTCCCAAGCAGTGAAATGTTGATGACATGAACGGGTGTTTAAAATGGGAAGAAACTTGATATTTTTTAGTCTGCTCTACTTATTATTTTTTAGCATATGTATGATAAAATATAGAAAAGACAATAATGAAAGCAAGTTACAGTTAAAAGGAAAGGTAATTAATATTTTTTTATTGTTAATTTCAGAATACGGCATCGCTTATCTATAGCTTATTTACCTCAGTTGTGGAGTGTCACTCCAGGCTATTGCTGCAGTGTGCTCTGCAGGCAGAGCACCAAGCAACAGTGGTGCAGGTTGTAGCTCTGCTTCTCCAGTGTGCTGCGACTCCTGGCCAGTATCCTACGGATGAAACTACCTCTAACATTCCTTTTGCTGTTTGGTTTACCATTCAGGTAAAAATTTGCTGTAGCTTCTCTTGAGTTCATGTTGAGAAATACTTTGTCTGGTGCTCTTAGCTGCTTGCTATCCAGTTCCATTAATATGGATTTATAATTAGCTCGGTGGTCTTGGTAAACTACTGAATATAATGACTATGTAAACTGTTCTATTAGGAATCCATGGACTATGTATCTGTAATCAAAGTAAACTTGGGTCAAGTTAGCAGAGAAAATGAATCTCTTAACACAATAGGTTAACATAGGAAATGAGTCTCTTATTGAATTAAAGAACTTAAATTCAAAACATATAAGGGAAAATGGAACTTAAACTTCTAAGGTGATTGTGCCTTGGTCAGATTTGTAGGTTATTAAATGTTTAAATGTTTATGTAAATCAATATTTTTAAGAATGGTCAGTGTGTATGGTGTCTTTTCTTGGACAGGATGATATTATGACTTTTGAAGGGGAGCAGCAAGCAGAATTGTTGCAGCTCTTTCAGCCAGTGTACCTGAAGTTGGTGGACACATTCATCCAAAAATCTCTGTTGCCTGCGGAGGATGCTTTAACCTCTGAAGAACAAGAAATGTTTCGTTGTTACCGACAAGATATCTGTGATACTTATGTGAGTATGTCACATTTGGAAAATGCATTTTATTTCATGTGTCTTTAAATCTTCAGCTGAAAACCCTTGTGGATAGAGTCAACAGACTATAGCTCAAAAAGGCTCCCTAGGGAAATCTGCTTGCCGAGAGAGAAGTTCTAGGAAAAGCTGCTCTATGTTGCTGAGTTCCATCCTTGCTATTGTTAGATTTTATTTAAACATGCTAATTTTGTAGAGAAAGTTGTGAAACTTGATCATTTTAGATGCCTTTTTTATCATTGAGTTTCTTCTCATTCAAAATAATTTTAACTATAGAATTGAGAGTTTACAAATATTTGTGGTAAATTTTTTTCATGGGTATTTGTATAATGATCTTGTGTGAACAGTCATTGCATGACATGGGTGTGAATAGATTTAATTTTTACAATCTTTTTCAATAAACCTGAAGTTGGATAGCAGAAGTATTTGTCAAAAAATAGTGTGCCCTAAATGCTAATTTTTCTCAAAACAAATTAAGAACGAAGTTAAAAAGTGGCATTCTTCTACCCAAAAGGAAAGAATTAATGAGGTTATTTTAACAAGAATCAGAATAGGACACTCCAGACTCACACATGGTCATCTGATATCAACTCCGCACACAAACCCAATAACTTGTGAAAGATGTAACATCCCAATAACAATCAAACATATCTTGATTGACTGTCCCAGATGGCATCATGAAAGAAATACTTATTTACAAAATAAATCAATAAAGGATATTCTAGCAGAAGGTAATAACTTTTCAATTAATAATATCATTCTCGTAAACAAAATTAAATTGATAAGTAAAATATAATCTTCCCCCTTTTTTCCCTCCATTTTTTTTCCCTCTTGATTTTTTTTTAATTCCCCCCCTTTTTTTTTATTAATTTATTTAACTAAATTTTTTATGTACTCTTTCCTCCCTTTTTTTCCCAGCCCGAGAAGAACCCTAAAAGAGTTCAGAGGTCGGTTAAACAAATCATTTATAAGTAACTAAATCTCCCTTTACAGATGTATGCCTATTATGTGTTAAGAGGTGAAATGTTAAGTCACCTAGAAGTTCATCTGAAGGATGCTGTCGTCAAGATGCAAAGTAACCCTAGTGACTGGCGGTACCTCGAAGCTGTTCTCCATGCCTATTCTTCAGTTGCGGAGACTGTTGCGGAAACAGATAATTTCTATGTGCCAAGATTCATCCAGTCAATACCACAGATACCATTTTCTGATAATATTCAACTGATATCTGTGGCACTGACTACTTTAGGTAAGTGTACATAGCATTACTTTACTGTTTTCGTTGGAAGGCCTGAATTATTGAGGTTCAAGAATATGGATACCCAGGAGTGACAATGTAGGTTATGGATTGGCTTCACTTCAGTCAAATAGGCTTTTTTTTTTCTTTGTAATTTTCATACTTGACAAATTTATGGAGCTGCTGGGTAGAGTGGTATGAAGGCCCTGTCATTTTGTCTGGCATCAATGCTTTTCTGTAACTGTTTATTTATTGTTATGAATAGAGTGGCAAGTGTCATAGTCTAGAAGCAATTGAATTTCATGTTAAATACTTATAATGCTATGAATAAGATATCAAATTAAAAAAGTTTTCATTTTCAGTGCTCAGACTTTTCAGTAAGAAGTACTGTACCTGTTCATGAGCAGTTTTATTGTTAGCTGATTTGTTCAGTTACCTTTCATTGACAAGGGGATTATGTAAGGTGCATGTGTGCAACTAGGTTGCGGTGACTTAAGTGTTGCAGTAGGAGTGAAGTACATGGATAAGGTCAGTGAAAAATTTGGTAAAATTCAGAACTTTGGAAGCTTTTTGAATTCATGGCCATTGATAAAGGTAGACTTGGACCAAAGATGGAGGATGAATGAACTGGAGTGGTATTGGTCCTGGAAGAATCCCCTGGTGAATGCTTTATAATTGGTCCACTTTACAAATGCTAATGTTTTATGTTTATGAAAATTTACTTTTGGACTTTATATTGTGGCCTGAGGAGGCCACTGTAATGATTTACTGAAGAATGTTGAAGAGTCAAGAAGATTTAAAGGTAAAATAAAACTAAATGGCAAGTCTTATTTTAGAATAAAATTGGTATAACTTGACCAAGGTTATAAATATAAAGTGACCATGACATGTTAAGAAAATTTTGAATTGATGATAGATGTTTTATATTTTTTCATGTGTAAGTAGCGCTGCTTAGTGTTTTTCAATTGACTGCAAAATGGTAAACATAAACAATGTAGATTCACTTAAATAATGTTTTTGTATTTTGATAAATTCAGACTTAATTTCCAATATATCTCCAGATGACTTTGCATCATGTTTATCATATTACTTGCTTTGTTTTTACCCGTGTTCCAACGTCATGCTGACAGTAGGTGCTAGCATGAGATTATAGCAGAAGATAGGCAGTTGTGTGCAAAGACACAAATGAAGTTATAAGAAAATGTATAGATGATAAATACAGGCAGTTCCCGGTTTACAACGGGGGTTCCGTTCTTACTCCGCATCGTAAGCCGAAAATCGTCATAAACTGAAAAATCGTCGAAAATCGTCAAAAATCCTAAGAAAACCTGACTTTTAATGCTCTGGGTGTATTGAAAACAATGTAAACTGCATTTTTATTGAGTTTTTCATCAAAATACCCTCCAAATTTTTATTATTCTGCCGTTTTGGAGCCATATTTCTTCCGTCGGATCGGCGTACGACGCGTCGTAACCCTGGAACATGCGTCGTAAACCGGGAAATAATTTATAATGAATATATCTGAAAACCGTCGTAACCTCGGAACGTCGTAAGCCGGACCCGTCGTAAACCAGGGACTGCCTGTATGTATATATTTTTTTAAACTACAGCATTCCTAAAAAAATAAGTACCTTAGGTACAATGTGGTTATCCTTTAAGCTCTTGTCTAGATATGTGATCATTGTCTTTATTTTAGCTAATTACAGGTAGTCCTTAAGAATGTTAATGAAGCAGTAGGCACCACTTTTGACACTACTTAAATCTCCTCGGTAAATGTTGAGTTTCAGTATAGAAAAATTTGTGCTGTTTTTTTTTATATCTGTTGAGTTTATTCTGGGTCATAACTCTACTATCCATTCACAAGAACTTTCTTTTTATTGCAACTTTAACTAGTTCCCTTTAATTTTCAGTGTTTAAACCCATTTATTTTAATTGATTTTCAGGGGCCTATGCAGATTGGCTGAATTATCATCAAGATCACATGCATCATGTCATACCTTTAATGGTTGAAGGACTAGTTAATGCCTCGTTAGTTGGTGCTGCTTCACAAGCCTTGAGAGACCTAACACTTGAATGCCCTTTGACAATCTCACCTTTTTCTCAGCCTATACTCACTAGTTGTCAGGTATTTAAGTTGTCCAGCCATTTTAATTTTTGGATTTGTTCAGTAACCTCATCAAGTGTTGTATATATATTTCTTTTAATTGTAAGCATACAAATATGTATGTACCAATAGATGTTCCCCATTAATAGAAATAGTACATTTCAGTTTTTGCTGTAATCATTATGAAAATAAGCATTAAGAATCATCACGTCCCAGTTCTACATTGTACAACTTAATTTGTTTTCAGAGAGCGCTTGAGCAAAGTCGGCTGGAAAGTGCAGAGACAGAACGTATCATGACCATAATTAGTCGTGTGCTTTCTGTCGGCAAGGATCAGCCAACTATCATGACCTACCTCAACGATACACTGACTCCATATATTTCACGTCTTAGTCATCTTAAGGATCTCATGGTAAATATTTTATTGCTTGTTACCTAAAATTGAGGTCGTCTGAAATCCTTAGACTTGGGGAAGCAGAATGAAGGAAGAATCCCATTTGGATTTATGTACAGGAGGCATTTTTTCTAGATGTGCAATGTACAGTACAGTACAGTATTTTACTTTTACATTTTTGTGATCATTAGTTGATAAGTTTTTTTTTTCAGTCAAATGCAGTGTTCATTAAACCTGTTATAATTTGAAGAAGGTTTAACTGGCATGACTTTCAAAGTTTTGTTTGTGAGCAAATAGTGCTGATGGTATGTACATCTTTCTGAAAAATACATTTGAAACTGGTACTATAATTATATATGAATTTTTATTGATTCAATTCTATTACTGTATAATTATGAGTTCATTGAACCATATTATTGTATAATTATGAGTTCGTTGAACCAGACCACTGATTTAGAATTTATTTGTATTGCATGTATTCGAACGGTTTGGTAGTACAGTGTTTTGAGTTACATTTCTTAAATCTGCAATTTTTTGACCGATATGTTAGGCTGTACAAGTCCAATTTTAGAAAATTGGGAAAATATTAGCTAGATATTTGGTATCCGTATGTAAGAAGCATTATTTCTTACTCCTTGTATTGGGACTGATGATTAGAAAGATGAAATCTGCAGGCTGAAAGGAACTTAAAGTGAATGAAATATATTGGATGCTACAAAGCATGTAGGAAACTGAGTATGAGCCCAAGGTGCTTCACTTACCTCTAAAGAAGTTTCACTTTAGGAAGTGAGATATGAAATAAATGGTAGCATTATTGTTTAAGCTGTTGATGGTGTTTTTGAAATAAAGCTGAGAAAAACTATAGGAACAATGATTCATATTTTGATATCTTTTGTGTTTTACAGGGTAATGGTATATCACGAGACCAGCATAATGAGTTGGTTTCACTTTTAAAATTGCTCTCATGTTTGGCAAGACATCTTAACCTTAACAATTCTACTGTTGAGGAAGATGATGATGACGATGGGACAACGCGTAGACATTCACAGGTAAGTTTTTCGCTCCGAAAACTCTCCAGAGTGCAATGGCAGTGTTGTCCCCACCCCCTTCTCTCTCTCGCTCTCTCTCTCCTGTATGTTATGGGAAAGTATGAGATAAGAAAAGGAAAAGGTTGGGTCTTGAAAAATGGAAAATATTCAGGGAAAAGTAGATCACTTGAGAGAAGGAACTCTTTCATATAAGTAGGTGAAATAGTATGTTTTGTAACTTGACAAGACCAACTTTGAAAAGAGAGAGAGAGAGAGAAATATGTATTAGCAGGGGTTAAGAATAAGCAATACTGTATTATTTTGAATCTTAAGAGAAAAATGTGAAGCACGAAAGAGTGAAGGGAGTATATCTAACATTTAAGGAAACGATGATGATGATGAATTTGGTACATTTGAAATAAAACTCTATTTGAACTCTCAAGATCATCAGGATTAGTACTGTTAACATTGTAGTTGTCCCTCTAGCACAAGGTTTTGGTAGCTTGACACCCAAAAGTTGATCATGCTTTTGAGGTTGAATTTTATTTATATGGGAATTGAATTTGATGGGCGAGTCCACAGAAATACTTTAGGAACTGTATTGGTAGTGCAGAACTTGGGAGATTTAGGTCGCTTACAATATACTGTACTTTCAGGATGAAGAAAAATTAAAGAAATTAAATGCAGGCATTGTCTAAAATTGACAAGAATGAAGTGGATTCCATAGATAATCACCAAAAGCATAAATATAAGAGATATGGAAAGTCTTTTATTTAAAAAACATAACCTGAGGACTTACTGCCATTATTTTTTCATTTGGTTTTCTCTTGTCTGGGATCAACATTCAATCCAATCACCCACAAGTCTAACACCTCTGATGAATCCAGTTGATAGTAGAAATTTTTAATTCTAGTAGTGATTGCATTATCTGTGGGGCAGAGATCTTACAGCAATCATTAAATATTCATTTCCAGTGAAGGGCATGGAAACATTATAGGGTTTCATTTATAGCAAGTAGTACAAGAAATTTAGAAACATATATCATTAGTACTTCGCCATATCCAATATGGCATAGTCTCAGTGGGAGGTGATAATATACTGAATTATATCAAGCTTTGTGGCTGTATTCATGTTGGGTAATGAGCAAAAGTTGCTAAAGAACAAAGTAATATTTTCTTGAGTTTTTAAATGAAAGAAAATAATTGAAGAAAGATGAATGGATTACTGTTTAGTTTAGAACAGACCAAAAAGAGCAGTTGAAAAGTAAAAGATAGAAGTATTGTTTTGCTTGGAACCACAAGATCTTAAAGAATATGTAGTATCTGCACATTACAATTTCAAGGTGATCCCCTCACTAGGAAGATCCTGGTTGTACTAAGTATTTAGTACTGCAGTATTAGAGTGATGTCCTAAAGGTATAAGATAGTGGAAGAAACTCTTGGTTTTTAACCTTGTTCATTGTGATACATGTAAAAACACGACAGTTCTTTGGTAGGTGGTATGTTTAGTGGAAGTTTTACTTTAACTTATTTTTTACAGGTGGTTAGTGGGGAGCCACAGCCTCTGCTTTTGGTTTTACAGCAATTAATGCCTTTGCTGTCAGATATTGCAGCCAAAGCAACTACAGACCAGGAGATTATAGAGGTTAGTGTTTGTTATAGTATTGAAATTAAATATTAGTCTTGATAGTCACAGTAGACATATTGAATGTATAGAATCTTTTTAGTTGTATTTGTGATTAACAGTAAATTTGTGGCATTTATACAGTTATTACTGGAATAATGTACAGTTATTTGTAGGGATAATGGTTTATTGGATGATATTTGATATGAATGAGGCTCTTGTTAAAAAAAAAACTGCTGATAACCGGGCTGTTTATGTAACAGTGATTGGTGAGGAAAGGACAACATGGTTTTTATCAAAGTTGCTGTAGCAAGTTTTTGTCTATAAATCCCTGAATGTTTTCCCTTTTAGGCTCTGTGTAAGTTACTGAAGAATAGCATAAGCACATTGGTGGATGATTGTGTAGCAATTCTTCCAGCCATTTTAGAAATTATACCTCAGCTTTACGAAGCATCTCTAAACCCTGCAATACTAGATTTAGTCAAACAGGTAAGATTTTGGCCAAAACTTTCTTTCAACAAAACCGAGATTGTGATGGTTCAGAGAAATCTGAAGTAATTTGGACTTAACAGAAGATGATAAAATGTATACTTTCTGCATATGCTCATTGACATGAATATTTTTGTCTTTATTAATATTTTAATCTTTCCAAGATTTAAACTAATTTGCATGTAAAAACATCATAATTATTTTGCTTCTTCTCCAGCTTGTAATCTTGTTTGGTCGGGACGGCAATCAAGAAAACAATATGGGGGTTCTCTTGCGAATGGTAACGGCTACAACCCTCAACAGAGCGTCAGCAGACCTTTGGTCTCATACTGATGCTATCCATGGCTGCCTCATGCTACTCTCTGCTTCCTTTAAAAAGACTCCAAATCTCATCGTTTCACATCATAATCATATAACTCCATTATTTCATTTGGGTAAGCTGTTGGCAGATTCATTTAGACCTATGGATGACACTATGTAAACCAAATGTTTGTATGAATAAATTAAGGCTTATTTATATTTTTTTACTTGTTAAATGCACAGTTTAAAGTACTTTTCATTTTTTTAATAGGTGTGGAAGCCCTGAAGCTGCCTGAGGAAGGCACTGTGAGAGCTGCTGGGCAGTTCCTTGCAAGTTTTATCAACCTCAGCAGAGACCCAAATGTTGGGTGTCTACAGCCTGTTGTTGCTCACAATACTGAAACTCTTGTCAGAACATTAATGTTTTGTATATGTAAGTGGTTAAAGGAAGCTGTCATGTATTTTCTAGAATTAAATGAACACAGTAACCCGTCATGTAAATGTAATGATGCACCATAATGAATTTGAACAGTTGTTTCTTAGTGTATGACTTCATTAAAATGTACAGATGTTTTTGTTTGTATGTAAACTAGGCTTGTTGTCTAGATTTTCTCAGGTGGCGAAGGATATGTAATTAATTATTCTTTTGTCTTTCTCAGGCAATTCTCCTCGGCACAGTTTAACTAGCTTCAGTGATGTCTTGAGTGCATTGTGCAAGATGTATGGAGATGATCTAGCGCGCACATTCAAAACTGTGCAAGCTGATGAAACATTTTTGTCCCCACGGGTAAATGCTCAACAAAAGGAAGACTTTGCTAAGAAAGTCCTAAAGTAAGTACAGTACTGTACTTCAATCTGTAAATTGTTTATTATAAATGAGTTATTGCCTGGGAATTACAGCATTTTACACAATTTTTAAGGTCTTGTAAGTAAATGGTGTTAGTTTTTATATGGACACTTTAGTATTCAAATTTGCAGTATACTGGCAGTATTTACAGTATGTATATCTTTAGATATGTGCCATAATATATTGGTTTTTATTATTAAGTATCAGTAGTTGAAGTTGATAACATTTCTGTTTATTTTTAAAATTTTGGTTTACACTTGACCTAGTAACTCTGCCAGACCGTCAAGAGGTTGTTAAGGAATGAAAATTCACAGTACAGCGCAAATTTATATCTAGATTGGGCGTCAAAAATTTAAGGGAAAGTGGATTGTGACTATCTTGAAGATAACCAAAGCATTGGAAGATGAATACATCATTTGTTGAGGTTTCTCCTTTGTAGTAAAGTGATGTACTCAGTGCCCTCAAGTACTTCAAGTCAGTATCATGTGGATTGGAAGTATTTTTTTTGACCCTGGAAATACCAGTCGGGAATTCTCCTTTAATTAAGGACTTCGTCTACTTATGATCTTCACAAATTCATGGATGCATTCTCTTGTAAATGATTCCTGTGAGGCATACAGTTTTAAATCTTAAATTTCTCTGGAACCTTTTGATTATGTGGTTAAGGAAAGAAATGGCAAGCAACCCCAAAAAATGGTATTGCATGGTGTTCTGTGTAATGCAATATTGCATGTTAGTTTTAAGAACCAGTCACATACTAGGTTCTTTGACGACACTGTACTTTTCAGGAATCGAGGTAGTAAACGAAGAATCTTGGAAGCTGTTACGGATCTAGCCCTCATAGGGAGAGGGCTGGCTGGAACTGATTACGGAGCACAAACACGAGGCTTCCATTAATGTCTACATGTTATTGTCAACTAAATTAATTTGCTGCACAAGAAGCTAAGCATGAGTAGCCAGTTCATAGCAAGTGACATGCTCAGTGTTTCTTGTTTGGAAAAGAAAATGAATCCTATCACCAAGCCATGGTCATGGCACTGATCTCAAGTTGTCACGATATTTATTGGAAATGGTTTTCCGTATTTTTAATTAAAGGGATTGTGTACACTTGTATTGAATATGAAGGGGCATTCTGTTTGTGTCAGGAAAAAATTGGTAATCATTTTAAAATATTCTTATTCCTTGTTCTTCAAAAATTTTGATATGCAAACCTCATCCACATGTAGGATACCCTTCCAGGTTTACAAATAGACAGCCCTTAAATATCAGTCTATTGTGTACAAAGCCAATTCCGTATATATATAGTGGTGAAGGTGATTTAAATGGTGAATTATCATTTGCCCTGTGTAGTATGTCACAAAGAAAAAAGTACTGAAATAACAAGACTGGCAGTATGTACGTTAATTGGACGCAGCTTTCGTAGCAAGAATTTGTAAATATTTATGACCTTTTAGCCCTCATGGCAATAGCAATGCCACCCACAGTATTAATTCTTGGCTTATATGGATGTCTGTAGTTGGAATAGAGAATGAATCAGTCAAATAACCCTATACAGAATACATAAGCAGCAAGGATGGTTTTTGTTCACATTAAACTTTGTAGTTGTTCAAATGGAGTGATTTCCCACTGACAATCTGAACCTTGTATCAGGGTTCACACAGTGTTAGACCTGTAAATAATATGCATCCCCAATTTTTTTCTTGTTTGAACTCTGCAATAAAATACACGCTAAACAGTCTTCATGTTGTTGAAGCAAAGTAAGGTAGTGTTGACTTTGGAACTCATCCATTCCAGTCGCATTATTACTGCATCTATGGTTATTTCTTTAGGACAATTGGTGTTTAATTAAATGCTGGGTTGTAAAAGTTTCCAATTAGAAATGTAGGTTTGGAGTAAAACTGAAGTAGCGTTTTTCTGTAGGGTGGGAATAGCAAATTTTGGTGCTTAATACTGCTGCTCACGTGTGTAGTCACAAGTCTATTTTTAATGTTGCCATATAGAATTGCTTGATGTAATTTCTGTGAAGTCTGGTTGTATGTTTGCTCGTAACACACAAAGAAAGTAAGATTTTTACACAATTTGTAGTGTACCCACTCATGCAGTTTCTAAGGTTGCCCTGCATGACCTGTACCAAGAATTTGTGCCATCCATTTCTGGTTTTTCCCCTGTGCCATTTCCTAATTCAGTCATTGTAGAGTTTTTGGGGATTCATTTCGACTTTGGGTTTTAAGAGATCTCTGTTGTATTGTGCTTAATGCTTGTATGGTATAGTACATTTTCAATTTGATGAAGCTTTTTCTAACAATTCAGGCAGTGAACATGGGCCCCACGATTCTCCTGTGCTGTTACCCTGTTGTGTATGAAAGTTGCCTATTGGTTAGAGTTTAAACCTAATATTGAGAATTGTGATGCCACTTAGATTTCATAGATGGAGGTAATTGTGCTTCTGTGACCAAACTTGCTCCTGTGATAAGTGGTATGGGATATTCTCTGAAGCAAATTACTTAATTTCCATAGAATTTCCCCCCCCCCCCCTCCCCTCCCCCCCCCCTCTCTCTCTCTCTCTCTCTCTCTCTCTCTCTCTCTCTCTCTCTCTCTCTCTCTCTCTCTCTCTCTCTCTCTCTCATATAGTATATTTGTTAGCATTTTTGAGGTGGATTATCCTGCTAGTTCGCACCTGACAAAGATAAAGCTAAATAAAATGTGACAAAATGGTAGGACCTGTGTGTGAATTTAATAAGAATGGAATAATTTTTTGCAATATGCAGTCATGGCTTCTCAAGTAGTAAGTTAGAATTCTATAAGTTTACTACATGAATTAGTGCATGGTCAGCTTTATGGCAGACTTAAGCTGTACTGTTTGTTGATGGGTTTTTCGGTCTGGGCAAAAGGTTTTGTTTGGTATTTTGCATGTTATCATAAAACAGAGGAAAAATGATACCATTCCCTTTTGTGGCAGTTTCTTAGGTAATAGGGAATTTCTCCAAAAATTTTGCTGGAGATGTACTTATTTTGTCTTATGTTAGAAGATTGTGTTACTAAATGCAAGTTTTAGTATTTGATACTACGTGGAAATTGGGGTTAATCATAGTACTTTCTTTTGGTTTACCTACGATAGTTCCGTCCAGTGTCATTTTTTTAGGTATAGAATAAAGTAATTGTGCATTTTTTCTCTTTTGTACAGAAGTTGGATAAGAGAATGGTTATGTAAAACTGAATTGGTGTACATTTTTTGCTTATGTGTTTAGGTTGAACTGGTTGTCGATCATGATGAAGGCAGTGTAGGCTTGGTTTGATTTGTTTTGCTTCCCATATATATAGAAATTGTAAATCTTGAAAGAGGAATTTAATGATGTGAGGTTGTGTGGTCATGCTGGAGGTAGTTTGGTAGAAATATTATGGTAGTTCTTGCACTTTGTACAGTCCTCATTTTCTTTGTCACTGATTTTCATTATTGTTCTGCAAAAAATTATTTGCCTCTTGATAAGGCAAAGCTGTGTTTATAATGTTTTGAGATGTGTACGTGCTTTCTATTGAGGTATTGAAGTGGATGGTTGAGCTTTTCATTTACTGATGACAGGAAGGGGCTCATAATTCAAAATTGTGTATAAATATTGTATATACTTGATAAAATTTGATCAGTGCCTATGAACTTGAAATTACTCATTAATTATGCAATAGATGAAAGGGCTTGGAATGTCTGTTCAGAAAGTTGTGTACCTTACATCATAAAAGATACTATGATATTAATTTTTGCTGAGCTTTTTTGTTTTTGTTTTGGAGATTTGTATGCCGGTAGTGCTACTCGAAAGTGATTGATAATCATGCATCTGGTGTGAGGATATGGGAGCTTTTGTCATATTAATCCTTCATTGGTGAGTTCTGGTTCTGAATTTGAAGTTTGAAAGTATAATTGTCAGGCATTTTCATCGTGCTGATTTTTGTTGCAACTGCATTTCTGTTTGTGATAAAAAGCTATGAAATCAAGATCAGTAGTCTTGTATCTTGCAGCTAAGGTGTACCGGAAGCAAATGTATGTTGTACTTGGCATTCAAGCAGGATTGTATGATAGAATAGCAAAGTGAATAGGGTGGTAATGATAATAGTAATATTTACCTTATCATTCCTGATAAAGACCATCCATTGTCTTCAATTCTGGTTATTTTATTTTAGTTGTTTTCATGTACAGTATATGGTAAAACTACCTAATAGCACTAATACTAAAAATTACAGCAGGACTAACTGTTCTGTTTGTTTGTTACAGCTTTTTGTCCTTCCCTGTTGTTAGTTTTTGAAAATTGATGTTAATGGCAGAAATACGAGAATATTTTTAAAGTTATTAAAGTTTAAACTTGTGGCCTGATTATCAAGCTGTAATATTGGTAATTTTAGGAGCCTAACATTTTGTGTAAGCTAACATGAAATGGTTATATGTATATTTTCTTTACTTTCCTTAAAGTGGGACATATATTTGTGTTCTTTCTATATGATTTAGGTAAAGTTTAGATACTATATTTGGAAAATTTTTGGGAATTTGAGATGATGAAGGCGATGCATTTATTGATAGTTTATTGGTCTTGACTTACCTGGCAGCAGCATGTTTTAATATGGTGATATTCTTTATTTTTCAGTTACTTTTAGCTTCTTCATATGTTAAGGTTGACAGTAGATTTTTTCCATTTAAATTCATTTCTGCTGATTCGAGAAACGGAATTGTTTAGGCTACAGTTCTAGGGTTTCAGCTTATTGGTCATAATAGTTTCGCTGGTAGCATAAATTGCTGATATGTTTTGTATTCAGCAGGTTTGGAAAGGATATAGGAACCAGGATACAGAATTTTGCAGATTGCCTTTCTTTTAATATACTGCTGTTTGATTCTCTTCAATCTCTTTTCAGTTTTGTTTAAGTTTAGTTAATTTTAGTTATGTGAGCAGTCCTCGCAGTGAATTCCACCTTTTTCAGTCTGGTTATGTTATCCTAACTTGAAACTAGATGAGTTTCACTTCAACTGTATAGCATAAAGAACAGCTGCTAAAACAGGGATGTCTAGACTGAGAAAGGTGGAAAAATTTTCTTCTTTCAACCCAAAGATAATCGTGGAGAATTAAGGAACAGATGCCAATAGACTTTTTTTTTTTTCCCTCATCATCAACTGTGATATTTTGAGAGTCAGCTTTCTGGTTCACTATGCCTTTCCCTTCTAGTAATTGTGTATTAAGTTAATACAAATCCTTGCACTAGAATGGCTATTACATTGAAAATAATGTACATGAAATAAAATAGTTCTATTTTCTATTCCCTTTACAGACATCAGATATCATAGGCTGGGTATCTATATTTGGTCTGTGGACCATGCCTATATTTTAACTGGTATACAGATATAATTGCACGTGCAGTTCTGTAAATATAGTATAGAATCCCCTCCCCCCAGGTTCGAGTGATAGTGATGACAAGTTACCGTTACCTCATTTTCTGTAGGCAATATTTGATTGCAGTGGAAATGCTGTTTATGTATTTTATTGTCTTATATTGTGCATTGTTAATACTGTACATTCTTCTTTTATCTGTTTAAATTCAACTTCATGTTGGGAGACTTGTATTTCACTTTGACAGCTACTGTGATTTCTTTCCTCATAAGAATATGCAAAATTTTAGTGTATTGTATTGCATATAAAATATTTTCTTATATGCATGTATTTGTACTGTATTATATGAAATCTTAGCTGTGTAGCCATTTGATCCAATCCAGATCTTTATGAATTTTCTTTTTATTGTTATTAAAGATATTCTTGCAGTTAAGTAGTTGATTACCCTGTTGGTGCAGTATTATCTTGAAAGCAATATGTCTGATGTGATATTGGACGTTTTTCGCGAGTTTTTTGTATCTTTTTGCTTGAAATGTAAAGTATTTAAGTCGAGAATAAATTATTCCAAAGCTTACCAGAATATTATACAGTACCATATAAAGATGGTAAGGCCACTGAAGAGAACTCCTTTATATCTAAGGCCATAAAGGTTAAGACAGCATTAAACTAATGGTTTCAATTTTATTTTTGTTTTTATTCACTATCTATTGTTATCAGTGATTTGTTGTTACCATGTTAGTGTATAGCCTGCAATAAACTTGATTATCATGGAGCTGGCTGGAGGGTATACTTTTATAAAAGGATTAAAATTATATTCTTGAAAAGTTTCACCTTTGTAGGAACATGATTAATTTATTAATTGGATAAGTTTGATATTCAGATATTTCTTTCAGGGGTTGTATCTAATACTTACGCTGTTGAGGGAAATATGGCCATTCACACACAATGTTTTGCTGACTGTAGCCTGGAGTTCTCAAGTGATGGGAATTGTGCCACGAGTGGTGGCTATTAAGAAACTGTGCAGTAAACAGGCATGCCCATTCTTCAATTCTCCACAAATTCTTGGTGGCCTTGAAAAGTGACTTTAATTTCTAAAACGTTGATGTAAAGACGATGCTCCTTAAAGATCAATAACCTCTAGCTTGAAGGAAAAGAGATGGCACCCTCGCCCATGAGGTGATATGTTGCAGAACATTGGCATTCCTGGATCTGGAGTGACCAGAGGAACTACCTGTAGCAGATGGTCTTTGTGTTGCCAGCATTGCTTCCCAGTATTATGGGGATCAAAAAAAACTAGGGTATTGATTCAGTCTTCCAAGAGTTGCTGAGCAGAAGCTGGAAATCAAATCTTTAAGTGGCAGTGATTCGTCAACTTTTCCTTGGATACTAGATGACTGATCAAATCTTACCAGAACACTGGTGTCAAGGGCAACTTATTGTTGAATTATGTCATTTGTAAAACCAAAACATGCCTTACCAGAGCAATGTTGTCTTGTTATAGAGTTTCCACACTTGTTTGATCCCTTGGATACTTGATGAGTATCCCATATAACCCAATTCCTGTATGCAAAGAATCCAAATCACCACTAACAATTATATGTAAATGTCCAAGCTTTTACCAACCATGAATGGGAAGTTTTGAAAGCAAATCTACAAAGGATATGTCTTGTCTTCTTTTTCGTTTTATCATATCTAACAATAAAATTTTTAAAAATGCGAGTTGTTAGATATGAATTCTAATAGAAACCTGTTGGGCTAACCATGTAAAAGTTTTAAATATTTCAATTGGTCTGGTTAAACCACTTTAGTTCCTTAATCTGTTATTGGTAGAACAGTTTCATACATAACATTAGGGTTAACCTGTCAATGTTGTGTGTAGTATGATGGTTATTTATAAAGTTGAAGCATTTTTTTGTCTGCTTTCTTGTGTGTTTTGTGAGCTTTTTAATTTGGAATGCCAGGGATCTAAGCCTAGGAATTTTACAGTTTGGCTTGCCAGTATTAGATGGTTTCTTTGTTTCATTTTTCTTACATCTGATGTCTGTATACTGTAGAACGTAATTGGTTTCATTTTTCTTATAGGTAATTGGAATCCTACTGATGAAGCCCAGTTATATATTTGCATCACAAGTGTTGAGAAGGTTTAGCTTGCCATTAATTTGAAGCTTTTAAAAATGAAGTTAAGTCATCCATTCAGGTATTTCAATTCTGGTTTTAATTGACTGTTATGCATTTTATTTGTAATTTGAAGAGTGCTGCATATTTTCTAATTTAAATATTTCAGAATAAATATTGTCTGTGAACTTGAAAAGTTTGGTCTGGGAGGAAGTTTTCAGGAAAAATTAGTAGTTGGCCTAGTATTCCATTTTTGTAGTGTGATTTATGGATATGATACCTCCATGCAGTGTCAAATGTTAAAAGTGACATTTTAGTTGGATAAAGTAGTACGCCACATTCTGCTAAAAGTTTTCTTCATGAAAACATTAGTATACTACATTCTGCTACAAGTTTCTTCATGAAGATGATAATATACTACATTCTGTTACAAGTTTTCATGAAGATAATCACCTTGGCAGCAAACTATTTTTTATTCAACCAGTGAACATTCTCATTTGTTACCCAGTGATACTATATCATTATTATGCTTAGAGGTGAAGAAGATTACTGAACAACATGTGTGCAAATCTTTGTTTTAAATTTAACAGGTTTGAAGCTTGTTCCTTCTTCCCCCCCCCCCCCACCCTACCTCTTCCAGACTTTCTGACTCTTACCGTATCATTTTCAATCTGTTTAGCTTGAGAACAGTTCACTTGTACATCAGTCTGTCATCTGCCATTATTTGCTTTCATTCAACATGTCCACTACAGGAGTAAGCTTATGTTTGTCATTTTTCATCACACCCTGGTAGCTGGTCGTGGTATAACTTTATCTGCAGAATTATTGGTAGTAAGAAAAATTTTAAACTGGCTGTAGTGGGTTGGTTAGATGTATTATAATAGAAATTTGCAGATAGGTGTGGTGTCAAAAGTTGGAAAAGAGAGATCCAGTGTTGAAATGATTGGGCACTGTGTGATGGGAGGAAAGCTGTTGGTCTGAGAAATATTTGTGATAGCAGAAAGGTAAGAGAAATAGGGATAGAAGTGTGCATGAAAACTTTGTCAAATAAGAGTTTAGGCATAGAGAACGCATTAGACATTTAACATCAATTGAAACCCAAATTTAAAAAAAAGAATTGATTGAAGGCACTGGGACAATGAAGTACAGGAGTTTACAAATTTACAAGTTTGCTGGCATACAGATGTCCTTTTCTGTTTAAAAACAACTGTTGTCTCATGTTTAACCTCCATTCTATACAGGTGCTCCTCATTTATGATCTTGTTTTCCCCACTGCTTGCTGTTGGGTGGGGGCTTCAGATGTCAACTACTTTGAGCCAGCTCATAGCTTGGCTCGAAGTAGTTGTGCTAAATTGCCGTGTTTTTCTCCTATTCATATGTTTTTATTCATTGTTTTCCTTCCATACCCAATCCTACTTGGACTGATCTTCAACTAATGATCCATGTGTGGTTTTGTTGCATTTTTGATTCTCCAAAAACATGATGTAGTTGGAGAGCATGCCACCTCTTGAGTAGAATTTGTTTAGCTGACTTGGTCGAGTGAGGTGAAAGTTTAATGCTAAGCTCGATTCTGGAGTGAGTCCAATCTTGATGGAATGATGACCCTCAGGATACTAGAAGCTTGATGCATACTGTGTCTTATGGCATCCTGTAAGAAAGTGGTTCATCAACCCTTTATGGGGAAATCTCATTTTGCATATATAAAGGTAAATGCAAAAATACAGTTGCTGTATGTGGAATTACAACTCTCGTGCAACTTGGGGGGGCAGATAAGTCAACAAAGTGTCATACAAGGCAGCCTTATAGTCCTAGACTATCAAAGTCAAGTATATGGATCTGCTTCTGGCCAAACATGAAAAAACTTTAAAGTTTTAATGCTGGATTAGAATTTGTGCTATTGCTTTTTAAACTATCTCCAAATGCATCATTATCATATGGTGAACCCCTACTGTCTCTGCACTATGACTTGTATCTGTGGAGTTCAATAAAATTTAAGCTAAGCAAATGATTCTCTCACAAAAGTTGTTTGAACAAAGAGACATTTCATACATACCATCCTCCTCCCTTCCCAATTAGAGGTAGGCATATTGATACGGTAGGATAGGAATACATATAAAGTTTAAGCCAAAGGCCAATAGTTGGGTCCTATGAGGTTATTCAGCACTGAAAACAATGTTTAAACAATTGTTGGGAGTAGGTGGAAAATAGGATGGAAGAAAGAGAATATGAACCTAGGTATTGTAAGAGGAATGAAGGGGTTGGTGCTTAATTTGAAGTCAATGGCCCCTGCAGGCTTCTTCCAAAAGAATAGGGTTAATCTTCTGAATAATAATGATGATAATAGGGGCTGAAGGAACTCTGCAAGAGACCATAATTAATGCCTACAGCCCACAAGGTGAGGTGCACTATCCCCTTATGGGGGTAGTCATATTGGTAAGTCAGTGAACAGGAGGATGTTTTTTTTTTTTCCAAAATTAGAACTGCCTTCATGGGATAACCATTAAAGTCATCCACACCATGCAATTAACACTGATGGTTCCAAATTTGATAGGTGTAGGAATTGCCTCCATTTCAGCTAATAAATGAATTCTCTTTACAGACCTGAGTGCAATAAATTCAGTATTTTAGATTATTAAAAATTTTCTGCCAAAGAAATATATTTTCATGACTTCTGAAGTGCTGTTGAAGCCCCTCAGAACTGTTATCCAAAAAATAAATTCTCTTGTACTTTCAAGTTAACATTGCGTTATTTGAAGCTGGTGTGGATGATGAAATTAGTTAGATCCCTGGCTATGATGGCACAGATGGAAACTTGAGATGCCAATAAATAGTCAAAGCCACGATTATTGACCATGTTAACGTAACTATCCTAGTCAGTAATGTAAATAGCAGACCTTATAAAACAGACCTAATAAAATACAAATTAAAGCAGATCATATTCAAGGTTGAATTAGGGCACTCATAGAACAGGAAGAATGCCATATTACTGAAAAATTTTTAAAAATTTTTGGATTGGGCACAGACTGTTAATAGACTCATGGATACTTCATGAATTGCCCTCATTTCTTAGTCCCTATGTGAAGGAAATGCATGCCAATACTGACTTGAAACATGAGGAACAGTGAATGTAAAGTTTTGGATATAAATAGTATCAGAAATTTTGTCAGTCTTTAGTTTCAATTTATCCATTATCAAAATTTTGAAGAAATGAAGTTATCAGATAAATCTAATTCTGTTTACTGAAGACATAACCTTCAGGCCAGCACTATGAAAGTCAAACATTTTGACTCAGATGTCTGGTTGAACTTTTTAGCATTTTTGGATGGATAGATGAATGAAATTCACATACATAACCCAAGCACTTGGACCCTAAGGGTCATTCAGCACTGGAGACAATTGGTGGGATAACGATTTTAAAAATTAACACACTGAAAGCATTAATCATTCATGCTCCTTTTGTGGGTCGTGCATTCAAGCAAGTAAGCTTGGGGAAAATTTTGTCTGATAATCTTGACATCTTAAAATTATTTGACTTGAATTTTCCATATAGTGGCCTCACTTACTCAATGTTAACCATTTTTAATAGTTGTACTTGGATGGGCTTTGAGGACCTTGCATTAAACCTATCCTAGTTGCATTTCCCAAAAATCTTGATGGTTGCATTCTTAAGGAGGGTGTTAATATCCCAATATGAACACACTGTTTTGAATAATATGAACAGCACTGACACAGATGACTTGGTTTTGCATGGTGTGTGAAAGCTAAGCTTGACCTGTACTGGTTTGCGTGCCAAACTGTATTGCTTTCATAGGCTTGGTTGTGACCCAGTGTTTTTCCCAAGAAGTTCCAAGGTTATTAGACTTGAGAGCTTGTCTAAAGGTGCATAACTTTCATTGGTGGTCATTCATCCACATACTATGATTCTTGAGCAATGCAGAATTTTACACTGTCACCTTAAATCTGTAATTTCTGTATACTATTACACTGTGGGATTTTTCTTAAGTGTGTTTTCCAAACAATTGTTTTGTGGGTTTTGTCTTGTTTTAAAGTTTGTAGACAAGCTACGTAGTATTGAACACTGAAGGGTACTTAAACTAGGATTACACTCAATTTATTGGTCTTTTTATTAACTTGTTTATTTATCCAATATAATGACTGTTAGAGTTAGTGATGATGGTATTGAGAGAGTAACCATCACCACCACTCAGGACACACATGTAGGAACAGTAAGCTATATCTAAATCACAAAGTAATCTTCCATGACCAGGCTCTAGTGCAGGCTTTGTAATAAAATATTTTTAAAGGTCAAAATTTAATCATTATTTTTTTTATAAATTTGAATTCATGTAAGTATATTCATGTAAGTATACTCAGTCACTGCACATAGCCTAGGCAAACTTAAGCCATGAGGTACGGTACACAATTCTAACAAATTCTATTTGTACAAATATTTACATAAAAATTGCTTTATACATGCCATAATTCTTTGGAAGGGCAATTAAGGAAATATTGGCTGGTGTAATGTGGCCATGACATCAATTTAAAATAAAGTGACAAGTATTGCATTTTTAAGATCATGGGCAAAAGTCATCATGGACTAGCACCACAGAAGCCTATGGGTACATACAAAATTGTAAAATATTAATGATTAAAAAAAATACTGCACGTAAGAATACAAAACTCATGTGGATTATCGAAATGAGTATGAAAAATGGGATATAAACATGATGAAGCAAGTAGATGCTAATGGTCATTGCACCCAAGACACTAGTAGGAATGTCCTAAAATACTGATGAGAATAAACTATTTTCTATGTAAAATTAACGTGATCTAAAAAAAATGCATTATTTGATAAAGCTCAATCTTTCCATGAGGAATTTCCCAATTATTCTAACTTGGGAAATATATCTTACCCATTATTTATTATTATTATTATTATTAATTAGTAACTGTATAAAAATATGAATCCCCCCCTAAACATGAAGGAAAAGATGTATAAAGGGCCAAGCATTGGAAATGTATTTTTGATACCTGCAACTCATCTTCATTGTACTACAGACTCAGTAGAGCATAATTAACTAACAAATGTCTATTTTCAACAGACTATTGCATTATGAAATGCTAGAATAAACTATTAAAGCCATATAATAATATATGGTCTACCTCTCCCATTATGTGACATTTAGTTCATCACACACCCACACAGGTTTTTAAAGAAGTTGACATTTGGAAATAGGACTACCCTTATCCCAGAATACTGGGAACTTTGTGCTTGTTTTTTAGCCCTACAACAACTACTACACCTTTAGGTTCATTGTTTCTTGTAAAATTATGTGAAGAATTTTGCTATACACCACAGGTAAAAGTTGTGTAAAGAATTTAAAAAATTTACACTAAATGTAATATGGTAAAAAGTTTATACACAAACCAGTTTCCATCACTGTTAAGTCTGATATTAACACTGCTATCTTATATTACTACAATAATACACACTACTGTAGAAAATCATATATCATGTGCTGAAAAATGTTTCACTTTAAAGTACTTGTACACAGTAAAACAAAAGTTTCAGTCTACAGATTGTAAAAAAGTTTACACTGACTTGAGGATGAGGTAACCATATAAAGTAAGATGCAAAGCAGTTTGTATTAATGAAGTGAGAAATGTTTACATTATTCATATTAATCTTGAAATAATACAGTTGACCTCTGTTCGTTGGCAGTTTATTGTAAAGCACCTAACTAACTGCTGGATACTAAATTTGTTTATATTTTTCCTGTAAGATTTTTAGGATTCACTCATTATATTTCCTAACCTAAAAGTTCACCATTGTAAAGGTGACTTAGAATGTTACCCACACGCAAAATACACTAATATTTTATCAAATGAAATAATTAACACACTGACACTACTAGAGTGGTTAAACAATTACACATGCATTTATTCTTTATCACAAAGTCATATATGCTGTGTGGGAGGGAGTTTTATTTATCTAATACTGTAGAATTCAGTTTTAGTTTTGAGTAACAGAGAAGTCACTTTTGGGTGAGAGTGATGGTGTCACTATACTGTATAGGTAGGATAGCAGCATGTTTAGACCCTATTTTAAGTTGGAACTGGGATCCACTGTAGTTACTTCTGTACAACTCAAGAATGTACTGCCAATTAATCACTAATATATATAGTATTGGCAAAGCAAGCTTTCCTTCTTCTTGATAATGCTTGTCTCAAAGAATGTGTATTGTCAGGGATGTACAACAGTAAAGTCTTTTCCAATATGTAAAATGACATAAAATAAATAGAGTAATTGATCTGTAGGGTTTATCATATATTTCAGGAATTGTAGGTTCCTTCAGAAGGGAAGACCTGTTATAGAGATAATCTTAAGGCAAAATGGTAAATAAGAAAAAATGTGTACCACTTATTCCATTTACAGTAATTTCAAACTTTCATACTACCCCTTATGTCGTCAACCTATCAATTTTATCCATAAATAGTAAAAATTTACTGCACAAAAATGAATGTAACAATAGTTTTCATGGATTTCACATCTGAGAAATGCTTTACAATCTTAGAAAAAAAGTTATCCCTGGAGAAAATGAATATTGAAGGTATATAAAATATTGAATTTATTATAGTATACAAACTAATTACACAATCATTTCCACAAGGTGACAATTATGATTCGCTGAGAAAATAAATATTTAAAGGAGCACTATGGAATCAAGGCCAATGCACCTCCATACCAAAATACTATACAAGACTAATCTACATGAACTATTGCTAGACTAGATGTCTTTTACACTGGAGACAAAATATCCCCACCATTTTCATTCTCTATATTTTGTATAAAATGTATAAGCTATAAAGCAGCATGTGAAGAAGTCACCAATTATACATAAATGAAAGACACAAATTATTTATGAAAAATGATTCTGTACAGACAGGGTACAACCTCTCTATGGTTACCCTTCTTTATAAAACTAGCTATACACTGTACACAGCAGTTGTTTAGGAAAGCAGCACATAGTTGCTATTAAGCATGAAAAACAGCAAGTAGCAACAATAGACAGAATTCCATAAAACAACTGGTGAATTTTTTCTATACATTAGTTTTTAACAGCAGTACACCAACTGGAATCTGCCTCTGTTATCTGGGACGATTTCATAACTTACAGCTACTCAAAATGTCTTTTAAAATACAAATAAATGCATTGATGTGTTTTCACTGTAGTCAACATCCAGTACTCATTTTCAGTCTTTGAGCCCTTTTTATTTTTTACTTGGATACTGGCCACATTTCTTTCACCCCAATTCACAATCAAAAGTTTATAAAAACTGATCACATGGCAATATTTCCACAGGCCACAATTTCTCAAACTGGAGGGATGTCAGTTGCTTGTGGAGCATCCTCCATACCTTCTGGAGGAACTCGGATAGTACCATTCCCTGTTAAGGTTGCGTGTCCATTAGAGGGTACCTGTCCATTTGCACAGGTACTGGCCGGTGTAGCAACAGGAATAACAGGTGCTGAAGGAGTTTGTGGAGAAGTTACAGGCAGTGATGATGCAGCTTTAGGTACAGATGGAGCTGGGGTTATTGTTGTAACAGGAGGCATAATGACAGGATCATTGAGGCCAGCCATGTCGCTACTGCTACCGCTATGGCTGCCTTCACTGGCAGTGTAAGATTCCATTGCACGGTAAACAAATAAGATGTCATCCTGAAAACATAATATAAAATTTAGTCAAGAAATAATTATATCTACCAAACCCAGTAATATATTATTTGGTTGTATAAATACTTTATATACAGATCATGAGAATGTTAATGTGATATACATATATTATTAAAAATAGCCTACATTCATCGTAAAAATATAAGTTCCAGGAAGCAGAGAAATTTCATATAACCAGCCATAGCATAATGAATGGCATTTCAAATTACATTTTCAATGAATTCTGGCTAGATTTATTGTGTTTAAATGTAAGCATAGTGCTAATTATTTTTATTTTTCAGATTTACTCTGGTAGCTGATATTATTATGCTGTGAGTTTTATGCATTTACAATATATTAGTAAAAAGGAGAGAAGAGAGAGAAACACTATGAAAGACCATTAAAAAGAAAACTAGGAGTAAAGACTATACACAAGGATGTCTTCAGTCCTAATTTTTGTGAGTACTGTCTTTGACAAACACTTGGTGTGAGGCTTTGTGTTTGGTTGGGGATTATTGATCAGTTCCTTTAAAAAGTGAGAGTCATATTACATGTTAGCAGAGATCATTATTATTTTTATGTTGCTGTTACAGGTGATTTTCAAGTTGACAAGGTTTTAAATAAATTTATTTTGAGCATTGCACTTGGTCCTTACTCTTCATGCTTTCTGGTGTTGTAACCACAACACCAGAAAGCATGATGAGTAAGGACCAAGTGCAATGCTCAAAATAAATTTATTTAAAACCTTGTCAACTTGAAAATCACCTGTAACAGCAACATGGTGTGCTGCCTTATGACATTGGCTGCTGTTGAAATTTTTATAGAGTACCTGATTTACCATAAAATGGCTTTGAACACCACTGACTGTGATGAATGCACTACTTCACCTCTTTAACAGGTTAGTAAAATACTTGACAGATCTCTTGAATCATTAGTATTTCTCTGATGTCAATGATTACCATGGCCTGCAGTTTAGATTTTTGTCTTAAAACATGGGTAAACTTTGTTAACATTGTATTAATTGTGAGACTTTTAGACAGTGTTAACTTCCAGTGGTACAAGGTTTTTCATAGCTATCCATGCAAGTCAGCAATGCAATCAGTAAGTGGTAATTTAGGCTTTTTGAATATCTCAGTTTGACAGACTACACAAGATTTTAAAGATTTTGTACCATTTTGAATTTCAGTATAGTATTTAGCAAGCATTTGGTACAAGAAGTATCCTTTCATATGACTTGCCCAGAAAAATAATGTATTTTGCCTTTTCCAAGGCCATGATCTGAATTTAAAGTGGAAATAGGTGGAAATAATAAGATTAACAGCTGGTTGATTGAAATTAAAAAACCATGGTCATATAATCAAATTTTATTGAATTCAATGTAATTATTAGTGTCCCTAAAAATGGCTGTTTATTAAAATATGTAAGGAACTTGTAAGGTTTGTTTTTAATATTATAGACACACAAATGGTTTTAGTTAAAAATAAATGCTAATTCAGTTTAAGTTCCATAGTTGTGTGCATTCAAGTAGCTTCAAGAAAAGGAGGGCTTCATCAATTTTCACAAAAGCAATCCAGGCAAAAACTTTAACACTTTATTATGCCTTAAAACTGGTATATAAAAAACTCGTTAAAGTATGTTAAACCACAGGCATTAATAGTATTTTTCCTTCTTCAGGTTCACTGTAGTTGTTCTCCTGCAAACTGATGTGGTTTGTGATTTCTGTCTGAACATAAAAGGTTCTACAAACACCCTCCTAAAGCCAAAGCCATACATTATAGGATACCTTCATCACTGGACTAGTTTAATCCCCAATCACCTGTTCAAACAATCAAAAATGAAGTTCTTCAGGCAATGGTTTGCAACCCTTTGTTATACTTCCCTCTACAGTAAACAGGACCACCATTCCAAAAGGATGTTTCCACCCAATATAGCATTCCAGTGGTTGAAAAGTAATAATATAATTAAAGAGAACATCTTGAAGTTTCTGATAATTTAGTGTAATAGTTTTTTATTTTATGCTCGTGCACTTACAGATGACGAGTATATACTTTATGCCATGCTCTTTGACTAGATTTGCAATATCAGAAGTGACTTTTTTTTTTTTTTTTACTCACAGGTATCACCACCGTTATTAGTGTGGATGAACTGTATGAGAAATTCCTGATTTGGAAATAATAGTTTTTGCAGGTACTGGCATTTCTGTGGCACATGGATCCTCAAGAACGTGTAAGGTCAGAAAGAACCATAAAGACCAAGCATCCCTGTTTTCCAGTATACTCTGTGTTCATGCATTGCAGGATAATGTGTAGGAAGAGACTTGGCTGAAGGAGAGATAATCTGATCAAGGATCATTGAATGAGCTCCTTGTACATACAATACATCTTCTGTGCACTGTACGAAAGCATATGCTGAAAAACAGGGATGCATTCTTTTAAATATATTTCTAGCCTTAGATATATATATTCTTGATGAAATATCTATCCCACAAAGGTGCCATTGCTGACAAAATACATAATTTCCAAATCAGGCTTTTCAATTCAAATTGACGTAATTTTTTTTTTTTCCTACAGTAAGAAAAGTGGAAACCATATGTAATTTTAACAGCAGCTGTTCTTTCTTAATGCTTTTAGAGATCTGGCCACAATAATGGAGAAGTCTTCATCTGCCTTTGTTTTTTATCCACTCTCTCAACATACACTTGAATTTCAAGATGGATGTGCTCTTCACCTTAATTTGATAGGCCTGGGCCTTGATGAGCCAGGTCTAGATCTACTTGTCACAACGCAACCTTGGGGGTTGCGTAAAAACGTCTATATGCCAAGGAAGTGGAGGGAGCAACTTAAAAGACCTACTGGAATGAAGTGAATTGTCCCATCCAGAGACGAGAGAATTCATTTGATTGAGAATGAAGTCAGCATGATTAGAGCATGGCAACCCCAAAGTTCTTTGTTTTCGAACAATTCTAAGAACAAGCAGGGTTTAATACCCGAAGAGAAATCTGAAATGGTGGCCGCAGTTTCATCAGCTATGTACGAATGAGTTCAACGACCTCAGCTTAGGTCTGCATCTTCTGCCTCCTGGTCACGGGGAAACAGCCTGTCGACCAAGTCAGAGAAGTCAAAACATCTTTATTCATCACTGGAGTGTAGGCTCACTGAAGGCCTAGGACTTCCTTGGGGACCTGAAGATCTGTAGAATGAGAAGGAATCGTCTCCATCCTGATCCCGTCCATGAGAACGGGAGCGAGAACTACCGAGAGGAGATAATGCCATGACTGGTTACCAGACTTTGCAGGGCTCCCGTTATGTGAAAAACAGTCACGGCTGTGCGATTGAGAGCACGGATCACAGTCCCTTCTGGGAGAATGGGAGTGAGAGGGATGACAGGGAGAAGAAGGCCGTGGGTGGTTATGTGACCATGTAAGGGCTCTCAACACGCATAGAAAAGAGTCACAGCTGTGTGGCTGAGAGCGAGGACTGAAATCTCTACAAGGGGTACAGTCCCGATCCTGAGAGCAATCCTTCACAATTGACTTCTTGATGGAAGCCATATCAACTTCTTGCGGCCTTGGAAAACTCTCGTTCCTTGAACAGGATGAGTAGATGGAGACAAGATCACAGAAACCTCCTGTGGAGAGGTCTGATCGGTAGAATTGGGGTTCTTAGAGGATGCTTCTCTGGATGTGTCTCTTGAAGTAAGCACGGCTATGCGAAGAAACAAGAAGGCTTGGAACAGCTCTGGAAAGCAGGAATGGGTTTGACACGACTGTGTTTGGATGGTCAAGGATCAGCTGCAGGAGAGGAGCGAGAATCCAAAGAGGGCCTTTGAATCTTCTTGTGTGGAGGAGTTATGACGTCCCTCTGTTCCACCCATCTCTGTCAGAAGGAGGAAGATGACGAGGATGATCTATGACATTTCTTCGGTTTCAGCAACTTATTCAGAAAAACATCTTTGACTCTGTCAAAGAGAGCCTGAAATCCCCGCCTCACTACGTTAAGACCAAAGGTTTGTAAGTTATAAAAATACAAACTGATTAGAAATTTTGTCATATTTAACTTTATGCTCTACCATGACAGGTTGACTAGCACAAAGAGATAGGTCAAGCTGAGGGTTTTCATCCAGCAACTAATCATCCAACGGGGACTTGCCTCACAATCACTGCAATATAGGAGGAAGAAAAGGAGCACAGCTTGGGTCACCAATTTTCCGTGCATTGCCTATCTTTTTCAGAAAAAACTGTCACTGTTACATCAGCTGATTTCCTAAAAGTCCTACACCTATAACAGCATGAAGTCTCAAGTACTAGATGGTGGCTCTGTTAAGAAGTACACTTGGAAACCACAATCTCCGACCCACCTAGGTCGTGCTCCGAGTTTATGAGCAGGGCCTTTCTGGACAGATTCTACCCTTCCCTCCCCCTCCCCCTTTCCTAACTACAATCCGGCAGTTTCTGCATTTTTTCTTCGTTTCGATATTATACAGGTTGTAGAATTCAACACTGTTTTGTCTATATACAGTATATAATCATACCGCAAAATCCGTTAGAGTTCAAAAGGTGTTTCAATCCGTGATATTTGGCGTTGCCCGCTGTCCAGAAAGGCCTCGCTCATAAATTCGGAAACCACCATAAAGTTAAATATGACAAAATTTTTAATCAGTTTGTATTTTTATAACTTACAAACCTTTGGTCTTAACGTAGTGAGGCGGGGATTTCAGGCTCTCTTTGACAGAGTCAAAGATGTTTTTCTGAATAAGTTGCTGAAACCGAAGAAGAGATGTCATAGATCATCTTTGTCATCTTCCTCCTGACAGAGATGGGTGGAACAGAGGGACATCATAACTCCTCCACACAAGAAGATTCAAAGGCCCTCTTTGGATTCTCGCTCCTCTCCTGCAGCTGATCCTTGACCATCCAAACACAGTCGTGTCAAACCCATTCCTGCTTTCCAGAGCTGTTCCAAGCCTTCTTGTTTCTTCGCATAGCCGTGCTTACTTCAAGACACACATCCAGAGAAGCATCCTCTAAGAACCCCAATTCTACCGATCAGACTTCTCCACAGGAGGTTTCTGAGTGTACATCCAGTCATTAGGGTTCTAAGGTCACCTCTTCACAGTTCCAAAAGTTTTGGGATGTTAAAAGACTGATTATAAATGCTGAACTAGCAGTAGGTCTGTTGTAATCAGCCTTTTATAATCTCAAAACTTTTAGGACTAGAAGAAGCAACCATAGAACCCTAGTGACTGGGATCTACTTCTCGACATTGAAACTTCTTGCTGTTATGGGTAGGAAATCAGCTGATGAAACAGTAGTAGTTTTCTCTAGAGGGGGGGGAGGTTGATACCCACTGCATAGTATACTGAGGACCCGAGGATCTGCTCCAGTTTTCTTCCAATAATGCTGTGATTATGGAGGGAAATCCCCACTGGATTATGATAAACTACTGGATGAAAGCCTCAGCTTCACCTTCCTCCTGCAATTTGTTTACCTGGACTGGTGAACGGTCTCCTTTTCCCAACGGAGATGGTGGAAAATCCACCTGTGAGAAGATCGATACAAAATCTCTGAGCTCACTGGCTCTGAAGATGCATACTTCCACCCAATTCATGTTCTCAAGAAAGTTTGGAATGGGGTTTGGCAGTTACTGCCTGGAGTCAGGATTTTTCCTCTGTTATCTCAATAAAAGAAGAGTTTGTCAAGGCTTCTCCACCTCAGGCTGTAATGTATTTTAAGTTCAAAAATTTGTCTACTAACTTTTTATAAATTTATCTTACCATTGTATTACAGCTCAGAGAACAAACATGGTTGAATAAAGTTTACAGGTACTGTATTTTTTTAATGTGTGTGATGGACACAAATTCGTACTACATATTTACATCTTTCTAATCCTGCTAAAACCAGACATTAAAATGGTGGCTCCTTTACCACAAAGAAAGAGACCTATGAACTGAGCGATTTTAAATATTATTATTATTATTATTGTTCAGTAGATGAACCTATTTCATGTGGAAGAAGCCCACAGGGAACACTGACTTAAATTTCATGTTTCCAAAGAATATGGTGTTCATTAGGAAGAAGTAAGAGGAAGGAAAGGGAAATACAGAAAGAAGAGATCCCACTTATTAAAAAAGAAAACAAAAAATTATTAAATAGATGGAAATGTATTAAAATGCAAGAATAGTATATTATCAGGGTAGTAATGCAGTTTGCTTGAACTTCCGAAGTTCCAACTGCACAACATCCTCTGGGAGGCTGTTCCACAGTCCAACAGTGTGAGGAATATAGTCAAAGGACCTCTGGAACTGAGAAGTTCGACACTGAGGCACATTTACTGCATATTGATGCTGCTGTTCAATAAATCTGGTTGCTCTCAGCAGATAAAGGGGATCAGAGATCATTTGTGAATGTGAAAGATCTCATTTGTCACTTATGAAAAAGTTGTATTTCAACAAAGAGACCATCTGTCAATGGTCCAAGTCATAACTGCTACTATTAGGAAACAGAAACCTACCACCACAAACCGCTCTAAGAGATAAATCTCTGGCAGAAGCAGACATCCACCCTGGAGAACAAGTTTCCTGTACAGGAAGTACAAATGACCTAAAACAGGTTTCATAGATTTTATCACTGTTATAAATATATGAGGCCTTAAGAACAATACCTAACTTTTGTATGGCATTTGCTGAAACTTTCATAAGATGTTTCTCAAAAGTTACACCTAGAATAGTTATAGCTTCAGACTCAATCAACAAAGTTCCATACACCTGAAGGGGAGGATGGGGTGAGAAATCTGTACAAGATCTGCTAATTAATAGTGTTTTGGTTTTACTGTAGTACAGCCTCACACCCCACCAACTACACCATTCCCTGATTCCGGTCTATGTCCCGATTGAGGCTGAGGGCAGCTTCGTTTCTCATAAGTGGAGATTTTATTTACTACACCCACAAGTGTTGCATCATCGGCATACTGAACAATCTTGAATTCCAGGCCAACAACCACATCACTTGTATGCACTTTAAAATAACAGTGGACCAAGAACACTACCCTGTGGAACTCCAGATATAAAAGTCTTGGTTCACTAAAGATCCTGTCCACAGCAAATCACTGCTGCCTACCAGTAAGGAAATCTTGAAGTAATCCTAAAAAACATATCCACCCACTCCAAGATTCTGAAGTTTATAAATAAGTGTCTTGTGATTTACTAAATCGAAAGCAGCACTAAAAACTCTTTGAATTACTCTGCACTCAAAATGCTTATCAAGGTTCTCTTGCAAATGGCATGTCTAAAAGAGCATCGCAGGTACCCATCTGCAACTGCTTCCTGTATGCATACTGACTATCGGCTAACAATCCTTTAGATCCCACATATACTTATACTTATATAGTATATGTGGTAATATTGGGAGACAACACACTAAAAACTTTTTAAAAAACAAAGGGAAGAAACCCTCAGGATCTTCACCCCAGCTACCAAGACTATCCAGAATTTTCTTAACATCCTTGGAGTAAAATGCAACTTTTGCAAGAACAGGTTCAGAAATATGCAGCAGGCTGAAAAAGTTCCCAGGTTTATTTCCGCTACCCAACTCCCATGTAAGCTTAAAATTCTTTGTGATAAAGAACCAAATAATTCTTGGAGAGTGATTACTTCTTCAAGCAAATATCTCCCTTTTTTTTAATGCAAAATAGCACCTCATCTCCAACCAAATAAAAAAAAAGTTTGCAGATGGTAAATGCTAATGGTTATTTTTGGACTGCCATCCTCGGCTGATTAGCAAAGGGTTATCCTTTCTGAATGCACAATAACCTCTACACAATAGTTCTTGCTGCTGATTAAACTTCACCAACCAACCATGCAGTAACAATGCATGGCTAGGGTCTGGATTTTATCTTAAAACACTTTGGAGCAAAATGTCAATGATATGAAGCACCTCAGAGGAAGCTGATATCTAAAAGAGAAAAATACATTTTCAATGGATTGAACCACTGAAAAAGTCTCCTAGACTGATGAAAGTTGCGCTGCTCAATGCACCAGAAATTACAGTCCAACATTAAGTATATTAATCTCAAGGGAGGCACTAAAGTTATCTGTCAAGACAAACAGTACTCCAATAAAATCATTCTTGGATTTCCCCTATTGGTGTACATCACCAAAAACAATAAAGATTTCTTTGCTTACCAGTCACCAGACTGTGACAAGGTGTACTGGTTTAGAAATGTGATCTGTGACAATGTGCAGTGCTGGTTCAGCACCTGGGATCTGTAACAAAATACTGGTTCAGCACCTGTGATCAGAAAAGAGCCAAGTGTTGAATTCATGAAAAAGGGTTTAACCATAACCCATGCTATGATAGCCAACCTTAATTCTTGTCATCTCTTGACAATTTGCAAAAAGGAAACAATCCCCAACAGAAAATTTTAAGTGCATGAACTCTAAAACCATAGCACATCAAAGTTATGAAGCATATACATACAACATAAACAATGAGTGAGCACAAGGAAACATTCTATGACTTGTAACACAGCACATTAAATTAATAATTCAAGTCAGATGATAACAGTACTTACTCCAGTAAAAATTGACCAAGACAAGATAGGTCATTAAGGTAACAAGTACCCATACTGAACATAAAATTAATTAAATTTTAGTGGAATACTTCTCTGACTGGCTGCTCATAAAAGCAAGAATAAAATGGTAAGGTTTGTTTTGTGTATAGAAAACAGAAAATTTTCAATAAAGTCAATATTGACTCTTATGTTGGGAAGAGCTTTCGCTGGCCTTTATATTCAAATAAAATGAAAACCAATAAATTTGAATTCTATAAAGAACAAAATGCAAAAACAAAAACTAATTAATCTGAAATTCATACTATTGATATTAAACACTGCAACACTTTCACAATTTCAACTAAAATTTATAACAAAAATATAACAAAAATTTTCCATCACATACCTGATTCGTCCAAATACTAGGCCGTCTGTTATGATATAGTTTAGCATACATATAGGGATCCAAGTATTGTTCAAATTCCACTTGACTTTTAAGGGTAGTTAACAAGCAGAAAGAAGCAGCTTCAGTTCCACCATACCTGCAATAAAAATAATTTATACATCTTATTCAAGATATAAGAATACTTTACATATACTGTATACAAAACAAGCAATAAATCAAGAGATGCAACTGTAGCACAGTGTACTTCATATCTGCCAACATTTATCTTTACATATAAGAAACAAAACATAGTACACAAACTTGGTTTTGTAATTTCATAATTACTACTCTAGTTAAAATACAATAACTCCACTATTTACACAAGCTCAGAATTTTATAGCAACTTCTAACCAACTGTGTGATCTACTTTTCTCAAAACAAATACATGAAATCTTACCTATCTACAACTATTAGTGGTCCATTTTGGTAATTGGTATGTGCTTCTGAAACCAAGGATACAAGGCTAAGTGTAGTAGTTAGGGCGGGAAGTGTGTGAGGCCACCCTGGGGCATGAATCAATCTGACAGGCAACTCGTAATCATCTTGTAAGCTCTGTACTGCAACATCAATAGTTACTAACCCTGAATTCAACTTTTCTTCTAGGTATCTCACCTGTAAAATAAATTCAAGTTGTTATCACCCTTTGTAGTTGAACAGTGAATGTCATTAAAAGCTCAAGACTTTCGGAGAAACAAGAAAAAAAAGGTTACTTGAATAAATAATTCAAATATCAACTTAATACACATTACTGTACTTTA
Source organism: Macrobrachium rosenbergii (assembly GCA_039081455.1). Classification (NCBI taxonomy): domain Eukaryota; kingdom Metazoa; phylum Arthropoda; class Malacostraca; order Decapoda; family Palaemonidae; genus Macrobrachium; species Macrobrachium rosenbergii. The sequence continues at coordinate 19,148,992 of JANJGK010000030.1, forward strand.
TATACTTCACTGTAAGGTTCATTTTCGTGAAATTTTCAACTCGCAATATACTGTATTAAATTTGAAAAATGTATACAACATAAAATATACAATAAACCAAGCAATTTTGTCAATTGTATTACCTTCCAATTCTCAGAGTCAAAATCATCATGTTGCGCAGGCCAAAACTGAGGGAAGCCTTGACCTTCATCTACAGAAGTAAGAACTACAATAGTTTGTGCATTGTGGTCCCAAACCATTTGCCAGAAGTCTAAAATAGTTCCTGGCGAAGGATGCTGAGTAACAATAAATTCTTTTAGTCTCTGGTGGCCCATCAACCAGGTGCCATTAATGTAATCAGAGCCATCAACTCCAGGTTTAGGAGTCAGGTGTACCCGTCCATTTTCCATGGGCAAGTGGTCTGTGCTGCGATTCTTCTCTCGGTTAACAGGTTTAACAGCACTAACTACATTGAAATCCCTAGGCTGGAAATGTGTCACCAACTGGAATAAGAAATCAATCATCATTACTGATATGTAATGAGCAGTAATAAATTATGTAATCAATATTCCCTTTAATGCAAAAATGCAGCAACTTACATGAATTTTTTTGAAGAGGTTAAGAGGCACATGAATTTTTTTGAAGAGGTTAAGAGGCAGAGTTCATAAACAAAATTTGAATGTTATAAATGAGGGCCTAAAACCACAGGTGTATAAAACCATAGGTGTATAAACAGATAATTTATCTAAGACTACCTTTAAGTTCAAATTCATTATATTCACTAAAATGCTGTTATGCTGCTACTGCAGAACTAGATAAAACAAGATAGCAATGTATTATTAAGAGTAGCGTAAAAAAAAAATAAAGTACAGCATACCACTATTATCTATCTACTGTATATTAATCAATATCAGCAACTTATCTATGTTTCTCAAATGCACAACTGCAAAAGACAAAAGCTCTAACTGTATGATTAATATTTTTTTACCCAAAAAAAACTTACTTTGAGAGAGCTTACCTTGAACTGGTGATTTAAAAGATACCATGGTTGTGGCTTCTCTTGGGAGCCCCCTGGTGCTTGTAGCATGCGTATATAACGACTAAGGCCCGCTCGGGGAATATTGGTATCACCACTCTGAATAGCTTCAAGAAGTGCATCATGGATAAATATATACTGCTCTTCCGTCTGAAAAGGAAAAGAAAAATTTTTATTGGCATATATAAAGCAACAAGATATTAACATTTTTAAGAGGAAAAAAGGTCAAAGAATAGAAAAGGGTAAGTGTAAGGTTAAGAGAAAAGTGTAACCCTGAAGGGGGTAAAAGACCTACCATTAGAAAGAAATTTGGTGGAGGGAACTGGAAGAAACAATCAGATGGAGGAAGTTCCAAATTACAAACTTAAGACCCAGTAAATACTCCAGACAGGAAAACAGTCAAGCAGAAGAGCTTCTGTACCCCTAAAATTGCATGATGTTCGGCAAAATGCATTGTATTTATAAGCATTAAATTTAGAAGTTTTATAAATAAGGGTGACCATTTACATAAAGAAGGTCTCCAATATACAGTGTCATGCTTTCTGCAGTTTATAATAATGATTCAAAAGAATGCAAGTTAGGTTTGTGAATCTTCATAAAATTCGACCTGAATAGCATCAGAAGTTACAAGAAGACATAAATGGTCAAATTTAAGGTTTTATTTTAATAAAAACAGCTATCCTTTTCAGCTATCCTGCAATTCATTACTAAAATAAAAGCAAACACATAGCACAAGCAATTTCAAACTGAAAAGCAGGTCATCAAACTAGAGCTAAGATAGGAGTGAAAATGAAATGAGATAAGGACAATTAAGAAAAGTAAAGATTACGCACTTCCCTCACTGAATGTTATACTAAATAAGGAATCCTATTAATTTGATTTAGATACTCATACATTACTGTAGGAGATAATGTACATCCCTTACCTGAACAAGGAAATTACGTTGAGTACGAATATGCTTCAAAAAGCCCCAAATGTTGAGACGTCCTTTAACTCGAATCTGCTGTAGCATGGCATCCAGGACAATATATGTTCCTGTTCTTCCCACACCAGCACTAAAAAAACAAGTGATGTAAAATGTAAAAATCAGAGTAAGTATATTTTACATACAAAGACTGGGAGTTCAGCAATGACAAACCTAGCATTGAAAAATGACTTTACTACCCAAGCAATTTACAGCTGCTAACAGATTTTTTTTTTTTTGAGATTCAAACAACAGCCATTTACTTTGCATTTACTTCATGAAAGGAAACTTGGAAGTTACTTCTGAATAGCACATATTTTGTTACTTCTGAAGCTCACAGACATTCATTTTACATATTTATAGTTTTTGCTGTGTTCTCTTGAACACTTTTTCTTATTTTTCAATAATAAAGTACTTAGTAGATTCTAAATACAGTACCATATTAACATATTATTGATAGGCACTTTCTGATGATGAAAAGGACAAAACATTAAATTTAAAGAGAAAGGCTTACAAACTAAAAGAAGTGCTCCCTATATGATTGTAGGCTTTGAAAATATGATGCAATACTTGTCACAACTACTTGCCTGTTCCTGATTAACAGAAATAAACAGTAAACCTCAACAGCAGTCTTGACAACTTCATAATGTGATGAAGTCACTGGGCTACTTTGTTAACTATGTATTTAAATGGTTCTAAGTACAGTATCTGACAATATCTGGTGGATGGTTCTGCATATATGACAACAGAGTTACCTTTAGCAATGCTTTAGAATTTTGATATTAAAGTATCTTTCTCTTCCAAATGTTAACAGCATCCCAGCACCTTCCTTAAAACAAAATTGCTTATGGTGATGACTTCCTGTTTTTTATCTTTGATAATTATTATAAAGGCCATAATTGACATATTTCAAGTCAGGCCATCTTAAAGAAGTTTCTGTAAGAAGGCAGTGTCTCACTGCACATCTGTTGATACAGTACAGCCATTCTTAAAGGGTGTAAGCAGTTTCCTTTCAGGCCCTAGCTGCACCCACTTTTTAGCCTTTTACTTTATTTCCATTCCTGCATTTCTTCCATATTGCTGTCCAATCTTTCTAATACTTTTTTTTATACAACTGTGGGGTTTTTCTCCATGTCACTTTTAGAACCTTGTACTTTATTCAATTTATCATCTGGATCTTGCTGTCCAACCACTTTGATTCCCTCTTTTCACTATCTTAAGCACTGAATGGCTGAAAGTTTCCAGTACTTACCTTTATACCCAAATTTTCTTGATTCATTCATTATTCTTAAATAGGCTTTATTCCAATGGTAAACTTATATTGTCATTCTTAGGGGTGTTCTCTTTAAGGTACTGTGACATGTTTCATATGCAGCGCCATCAGCACTCATATGCTAGTATGATGTCACAACTTTTACCTGTTTATAGTAAACCTACAAAGCAGTCTTTCTGGCATCATTTTGCAAGTTTCTGCCCATCATCTGAAGCTTCAATAGTACCCTGACATAATATGCATGTCCCATAAATATTAAAAGTGGTACAGCAACTCATTTAAGGTCTGACTGACTTTTTACCTAATATATACAGAAACTGACAATCTGCCTTGTATACAAAAAGAATTAATAAATAAAATCTAAACAAAAATTTTGTTCCACAAGACCTTAGTTTAAAACCCTTCCACATCTATACAGAAGGCTTGAAGCTCTACCATGTGTTAAATACGCAAAAGCTTTGGATGAATTTTTGTTCTTATACAGGCAGTCCCTGGGTTACAGCAGGGGTTCCTTTACAGTAGCGTGCAGTAAGTTGGAAATCACCATAAGTTGGATCTTAATAATAACACTAGGAATAATAATCTCAGTTAAGTGCCGTAACCTGGAACCAATTTTTTTATGAATATATTTGAACAAGCATCTTAAGTTCGGAACGCCGTAAGTCAAAACTGCCTCTGCATAACATGTAAGACTGTCCACCATCATTCCTCAATTATGAATAATGATGTAAATCTGTAACTACCTAAGTGTATAATCAAGTTACCAAATAAACAGTACTAAATAATCTCAGCCTAGAAAGGATTTAAAAGGCAATCACTGTAAAATCATGTTTGCAATTGGGACCATGACGACTGTGTGGAGAAGCAAAAACTAAAAGATTCACCACTATATATTATCAAAATGCCATACTTGCAAGTTGTTTTGGTTATCAAGATTGCTAGGAATACAATATACACTGTCTTAAATTTCTTTCTTTCTTTTGGTCTTCAAATCTTCAGCTGAAAACCCTTATGGACAGAGGCAACAGACTATAAACCCAAGAGGGCCCCAAAGGGAAATCAGCCTGCAGAGTGAAGAGATAAGTTACAGGAAAAGGAGACAAATAAATGAACATGAGGAAATAGAAAGTAAAACTGATACACCCGAAATTCAGCAGATGACAGCAGAAAGTAGGAATGAGTTTGCTCCTTGCTTAAATATTTGAAGATCAGAAGACTCCACAGTTGCACTAGATGAACTATTCCACATTTTATTTGTAACCAAGATAGACTCATTAATATTGGAAAATGAGATATTTTCTCTTATACTGATCATAATACAGTATTCAATCTAGATCTCAGTAAGGTTGTATAGTATTGCATAAATAAAAGAAGTAAGAAACACTTTGAGCAAAGGATAAAAAAAATACTAGCAACAATATTAAATGTCAAGAAAATTGGCTAAAAATCTAATAACCAGACTGCAGAAAAAAAGTATAGAAAACAAATACCAATCCAGTGACCTGAATACTGTTAAAATTATGAAATGCACAACAGAAAAATTCAAGCATTCAATGTTTGTATAAAATTTACAAAATATAAAATGAACAAAAATATCTTACATAAAAAACAGTGGCAAGAAGTACTGTACAATTAGTACTAAAAATCACTGGGTAAAAAAATATGAAGCAATAAAATAGAAATCTTGATAAACCAAATGTGATAGGTAAACTAACCGAAAACTTTGAGGCATAAATATGTCATTGATAAACAAATAATCATATAGTATTGAAAATAATGCTAGACAATGGAAAAACGTATGGCAGTGTTCTATAACACAGAATTGTATTTGTATTTGTCCGAGGCAATACTAATTAGATGACACATAATAAAATTACAGGAATAAAAACATGAAACAACTACATGACATCAGAGTGGATAAAAGAAGATGCAATAACTATTATCAATTAGTTTAGTGCAATGAAAAACCATGCAAAATTACAAAGGGTTTACTGTACAGTACTTGGGTGTGTAAACTAAATTCTTTTACTCTTATACAAGTAATTTAAAAGATTATTTCTGCAGAAAACGCGGGTGGAAAATTGATGAAGTTGGTTTCGACAAGTGGTATGGGAGTGGGAATTAGTCAGAAAAGTAGTAGCTATGACAGTAGCAGGACAAACACAAAGTAAGAAGACTAAGAAAATCACAGAAAGAAAAAAGGATAAGCCAAATGAAAACTTAGACCAAATGGAAATTCTGGTCAAATAACATGAAAGTTGGAGAAAATTAATTTTGTGTCTATCTCGTCAAAGGCAAATCAGATGTAAACACATCTCTGATGATATTTACAAGTCTCTAGTGCAACATATGCTAATATAGCCATTTCTTGAAAATGATATCCGAGTTTTATTCATAATAAAACGGGATAAAGCACAGGTCAAAATAAATCTAGGTCACACTGTACAGTACTATACCCATTCAGGTATATATACCATTTCAGGACCAAAAATATAGTTCTCAAAGGATCTTCTCTCCTTAAAAGATCTCATTCAACAGCGGCTGTTTTAACTAAACGTAGTAGTTTTACAAGGTCTAGACCAAAATCTAAGAATTAAGTTGCAAAATTAATAATTAAAAGGTTCATTAATGTTCTGGTTCACTCCCCCTCTGCAATTTCATAGAACAGACCTACATTTCTTAAGTTTACCTCATTAGATTTTAGTACATAACTGCTCAAGGATATACAGGCAGTCCCTGGGTTACGGCAGGGGTTCCGTTCCAGCGGTGCGCTGTACAGTAAGTCAGAAATCGCTGTAAGTCGGATCTTAATAATAATAACAATAGGAATAATAATCTCACTCACAGCGCTTACAGCAGCATAATCCTGGTTACTGCTTCGTAAGTTGGATTGCAGCTGTAACCCAGAACGGTTTTTTTTGCAAATACATTTGAACAAGCGCTGTAAGTTCGGAATGCCGTAAGTTGGAGCTGCTGTAACTCGGGAACTGCCATAACTTATAACGGATTATTCTGTGTGTTCACCCAGACTCATCAAAATCAACTCTATTCTTTCTCCAAATATTCTGTTAATACATACACAGACACACATACACACACAATGGCAATATATATTACCTCCTCTTAAGTTCACTGAAAAGGCACTAACCTAACAAGCTAAACCAATAAAGGCATGGGATGAATTGATGTAAGAGTTTTAAGATAGTTAAAGAAAAACTCCTGGGCAAAATTCTGTCAAAACAATAAGACATCAAATACACAATTGCTAATATCATTGGACATAACTATGTACACACTTTATTATAAATAAAACAGTACAGCATTTACACAATGTGAAAGACACTGTTGCCTATCAAAGTTAGTAAACAATTAGGTGCTAGGGATCCCTACTAACATAGTTTCACCATTATATTTACATGCTTACAGACAAAAGTATTAGAACAATAACAATAAGAAACATGAAAATATATTCAGTCTACACAAAATGAAACATTCCCCTAAACACAAACTATACAATGAATCATTCTGAATCCAATGAATAAATTATGAAACTACACTAAAAAATAGACTATAAGATGAAAAATAATATGCAGCCACTACAGTTAATTTTTCAACCTTGTCTGTCTAAAATAAAATCTTTTAAAAATATCTCCAGTAACTTATGGATTACTCATGAAAGTCAGTAGACAAAAAATTCTATCCACAAGAAGCTTCAAAAGTGAGAGGGGCAAAACTATCAAGATTGTTTCATGATGAAACACTTGAATGAAAAGTTAGTGACTGCTGAAAACTCTTGAATTAAGAGTAAAATAATTGAAAATATTGTCCTTCACTAATGAAAATTATCCTTTTCTTTCCTTAAAACAACACTACTAACGCCACGTTAAAATAAGCAGTAGATTTATACCCATTAATGACTCTTTAATCTGAAGAATTATGATTCTGAAACTTTCTGAGTGATGTTATAATTTTCTTAAATGTTACAATAAAATTAGAAATGTATGAGTACACAGTATGAAAACTGAACTGTACTTTGTCTCTATCCCAGGAGGATGGCAGTAAAAAAAAAAAAAAATCTAGTAATTCCTCGACCCTAGCTTATGCAAAACATAAAATGATGCATCAAAACAACATACCTGCAATGAACTATAATAGGACCAGCATCTTCAGGATTTGCTGCCGCTGATTTTCGTACAAAAGACAATACAGGCAATGGATGATCTGGGGTACCGTGATCTGGCCAGTTGGTATAATGATACTGATACACAGTACGTTCACTGCCACCAGATTTCTTACATTTAACCTGAAAAACATATATAGTTTCAACGCATCATTCAATAAAATATTTCTTAGAACTGAAACAAAGAAAATCACAAATATGCATTTGCAGTCTACTGCCATTTAACAGATAGTGTAACTTGCGATGAAAATCACCGAAGGTGAAAATTCTACTCTAGAATTAAACTTGGAAAGGGAGTCTCTAGGAAGCTGCTGCCTACATATGATTTTGGAAATGGAACTGGAATATAAAATTTATGCCAAAGGCCAAGTGCTGGAACCTATCAGTTCATTCAGTGCTGAAAAGGAAATTGAGAGGAAAAAGGTGAAGAGAATATGAATGGAGGTATGGTCAAATGAATGATAGCGGTTACAGCCAGAGACCAAAGGGACACTGCAAAGAACCTAAAGTAATGCCTACATTGCACTGCGTGCGGTACACTAATGGCACTATCCCCCTATGGGTTGCATATGATTTTACATTTCCTGAATAATCTGAGGAAAACATATGCAAAACATTTCAAGATGAAGGGAGGAACAGCGAGGATTGCAAAGTAATTTAAGTAATCCTGGATAGGACACAGAAAAAATCCAGCCTGAAAAGTGGCAGAGAGAATGCTGTGGGAGCTGTAAGCAATATTCTGTGTATCAGGGAGAGAGAGAAAGAGAGAGATAAAAAATGAAAAAATCAAATATTAAGAAAGATAAGTAGTAAATACAAAAAATAAATGGTAACAGGATAAGAAACTAATGAGATGTAATGAAGAGAATATATAGAGAAAATAAAAGCCCAAGAAAAACTCTGTTATCAGAATGTATGTCAGAAAAGTCTCACATGATAACACGTTTGCTTATCATCATTATACGCTGAAAATCTGGGTATTGTAAATGTTTATCTAGCAAGCATCAAGATGATCACTGAGGACTGAGAGAGGTTGTTTATTATGTGTAACAGTTAAAAAGGTTAAAATCAGATCTTCAACACAAAAACAGAAATGCTTCTGGAAACTTAAGGACAAACATTAATTCACATCCACGATTAAAGTTTTCATATATCCCAATATGTGTACCAAACTACTGCAACAAAGACTAACCAAAGGAGTTTATAAATTTTTTATCAGCTTTTCTTCCTGCTTCTTATACTACTTTACAGGGAGGATGTTTAATTGCTAAAAGTTAAGGGGAATTATGTTAGGCCAGGAAGGGTGGGTTAGGACATAATCCACAGTCCTAGTTTAGGTTAGGTTACTATGTATCCCTTTATGCAAGATTAAGAGAGGTCCATAGGGACAAGGCCCTTTGGCCAGGTAAAACATAGCACCCTAGATCGGAGTACACTCAATACCAATGTATTCCATGGTAAACTTTGGGGGAACGTTAAAATAATCCAAAATGTTGAAGGATATTAAACTGGGTTTTAAACAGCTATGCTATACACATGGGAATAAACTAAGATAATATCTACATTCTATAATTACCTTTAGAATGCATATGCATATATATAAACTTTTTAAGTATTACCTAAACCAATTTCCTACTCCCAAATACAATAACAATATACTGTACAGTATTAAACAGAGTTTTTCTTCATCAACAAAGTAATTTTCCAAAAATAAAACAGTAATCCATAAATGCCCCATCAGAAGGAATGTAATCAACCATAACACCATAAAAATCATATAGCAAGCTTCAAAACTTCAAACCTACACTAGGATATCATAAAGATTGTGTTACTCTCAGTCTAATGCTCAAATGGCCTATTTCCTTCTTCATACATACAAACAGGCTTAAAGAGATTCAAGTCCTTGTTCCCCTTACAAAAAATTATCAAAACTATACTGCTCTCCTACAAGAAAAATAGCAACTTTACTGAATTTTAAACCTCTGCTAATATTAAGCCTCATTATGAAAGATAAGTAAAATTATCAAGGCATTTACTGCACACAGCTGATGGCACTTTTAAAAGATATAAACCTTCACAGCACCTAGTTCTGAGTAGGACAGATTCTGGTAACAAACAAGTGGCTAATCCCTTCAGTATATACATGTTTCAGCCCACTTATAGAAAGAATTATGAGGGAACAAGTATACAGGGAGATTAAGCCCTTTTGCAGCTAACATACAGAGTAGATTAGGTCTTTACTGCTTATAAGGATTTTACAATCTAACAAGCTCCAAAGGTCACACGTAAACTTTTGATGTACTGGGTAAAAATCCATACACATCCAAAAATTTGAAAATACAACACTATATCAAGGAAACGGTCACAATATTCTGGGTTTGTTTCAATCACTGTTCTACCTCAATCAATCACCCAGTTCAAAGTCAGGAAGGAGTTGGAAAATCCCAACTCAAAAAATCTGGCAACCAACTCTTGATCATACCAAAAGAGTACTGAAGTATGATGAAATTTGTCCTGAGAGAGCAACACAAATTATAATGACTACAAGTGTGGTGAAAGTCAAAAACATATTAACATTCTTAACAAAGAAAATGGAAGTGAAGATCTTGATAACATAGAGGAACAGAGCCATCCAGATGCATAAGATATTTTTAATGACTGCCATCAGCTAACCAGTGAACAGCTAAATATTATGAATGCTGCAAGTTTGCATGATTAGGATGAAAATCATGACTAATCAAAATACCCTCTTAAGTTTGTGCCTTTCTTGTCATCCAAGGCTTGTGAAACTCTTGATGGACCACATGAGGAATTCCTTACACACCAGACTGATGCAATTTTCCACTCCTGCCCTTTCTCCTTATCCATCAATGTAACCTTCAATGAACATGAGGCAATACATGTAAAAACAGCTGATCCATATGGCACTCAAGACAAGGAAAGACCAATACCTCCTCTAAATGATAAAATTATTTACAAAAGATAAAAGCTCCCTGTGCAAAAATGACTGAGGTGTAGATCATATCTGTTCCATCTTCCATGATCATTTACTGACATGCCTGCCAATGCTTTGGTGATGTATGGGTCTATCGGGAGATCTTGTATTAAATGGAGGATGACATCACCATACACTCAGCGCCACATCAACTACATAATTTACACCACCTCACCTCAGTTGGATCCAACTCTTAATACAATTTATTCTTCATACAGCATTATCATAAATAGTTTACGACATTTTGAACAAATGTAGGATAAAGATTTTTTTCTCTTTCTCATCAACTACAGTGCCTTGCTGAATATACTAAATATACATTTTCTTAGTTTAATGGTACAACTCACTGTACGAGACAGAACATAAAAAAGTACTTTAGCTAAGTAAGATATTTAAACAAAAAAGATTGAAATAACTAAAATACTTTTTTTATCTAACTATGCTTATAAATTGTAAAGCAATGAATGATGAGTTTAAAAGACTGTACACATTCATTCAAGTTACCCTTATAATAATCAAAAGGTTTCAAAGGGCTTAGAACAGTAATCATTAAATGTACTTGATATTCTTCATAAATATTTTTCATTAAAATCTATCAGTTACAAATTTAAAACACCTGCAATAGGTTTAAGGACTAAAGAAAGAAAAAAGTAATTCAAAGTAAAACATATGAGTAGCACTACCATTCAACTTACTCTCTTAGAGTTGTAAATCTTCAAAACATATATTTATGAAGTTCAATCAACTAATATACTAACAGTGTTCAAATTAGAGCTTTAAGGAGTTTTAACCACAAGTCCTAACAGGAACCTTTGAATGAACGAAAGTGTATTCTATTTGTTGCTTGATATCAACTTTACCATTTCTTTCAGTGAAAGACACTCCAAACAAATAATTTCTTCACAATTATATGATCATACTTATACTTGGACAATTTGCCTTTCTTTTATGTTTTGTGGAAAAAATTGCTTCACTAATCTCTGAAAAATTTAATGGAAAAAATTTCATTTCAATTCCTGCAAACTTCTAATAAAGTCAAAATCAGGGACATACCTTCATATGCCTAATGGCAAACTTTCGGATGGTGTACGTGGCCAATACCTCTTCATGTACTAACCGAACTTGAATGAGACCATATATTTCACTACCTTCTTTGGGCCAGTATTGATCACACTTTTTCTGTAAAATGCAGAATGAAACATGAGATTAGCACTTGATCAACAGCAAATAGAAGTTTTGTCTTGTGGTTGGTTTTTATAATGGCACAAATTACATTAGACATTCACAGTTCTGGTCAATTAACAAGGGAACCATCTGAATTAAAGAGTGTTTACAACTAGCTAACCCATCTGCCTTCAGCATTACAGGAATGAACCATAAATACAAAATCAAAAACAAATAGATAAATAAAAGACATCTCAAGGACATGCAAAATGGAATGTGACCATCCACAAGGGCAAAACTCCTATACATAATGATGTTTAAATGAGCTCTGTGAGAAGAACCCAAATAGCATAATCAATAACTAAGATCTACAACACAACTAGACAGCTAGAGGGGCTAATCCCCTCACAATACCCTCATTTGGTTAGCACAAATATTTCACTACAGGAGGTTTTCTTTGTACTATAGAGAACTTGAAATCTAGTCAGCAAATGCCATGAAGATACACACATAGGACCATAATCAGTAAGACCCAAATCATGGAAATGTAGAAAAATACAAGTTCCATAATAATTAATATTTATAAAAAATAAAAAATGAGTAGTAAAAACAACGGAAAGATACTACTACTTCACATTTAACAACACAATAACTATTCTGTAGATAATAAGTGCTTTTAACCAAATGAGTTGTCAATGGCAAGCAAGGGTTGGTTGTGTACAGTGGCATGCCAAGCGAATGTCTCCCTTGTGCACACCTAGCATAAAGAAGTTTTGCACCGTGTATTATACAATACCTCTAGGCATTGGGTAGCTAGCTTTGGCTGTTTTTTAACAGTTTCCTATGAAAGGCAGAAAAGGAAAGAAAACAAATATTACCTTTCAGCCCACAATGGTACGTGAACAATGCTGCTATGATAAGGAAGTACTGCAATACTTTTCTTTTACTTGAGAAAAAAATAAAATCTTATCATTACTCAAGGTGTGTAAATGTACCGTCAAAAGCTTCAATGTATGTAGTTTCATCCACATGTAAAATACTGTACACCACAAGTTTTGTACCAGTTTTTTCTAAGAAATACTTGTAGGTGTTCAGAGCAATAAAATCTGAAAAAAAATTACCAAATGCCCATGGCAATCCTTACTCTCCTTAACTTGTGAGAATAATTTTCCCTTTAAATTCTATTATTTACACAGAGTACATATAACTGTCCATAATCTGGTGCAATATCAAACATTCCTATTAACTGGATGGTATGGAGGAAGTCCTACATTGTTACAATACAGAAGCTACGAAGGGAATGCTATGAGAAATATTACTACATAAATAAGCCAGTCCTGTTAAGGGATAATTTCCCCTACAGTTGTACAATGTGAAAAAAGAAACGCTTACCCGTCCTCGCTCCACAAGGTTTGTGATCATCACGATTATGTGAACTCTCTGTTCCCAAACCATGCGCCAAAACGTGTCAAACGTAGATGGCAGAGGCCCTTGCGTTCCAATGTAGGCTCTTGCTTTATCATAACCATCAATGTAATTTGCATTGACATATTCAATTGCTTTCTTTTGTCCAGGGAGGGGTCGAAGTGGAACACGTGTGTGGTCATCTGAAAATCATCAAAATTTATGGTTTATGTACCTCAGCATGATAATCTACTAAAAATTACTACTACTTCGTATCAAATTTACAATTAGAGATGTATAAAAATAATACCAAAACTTCTAAACAGTCCCAGTAAGTCACAGAACTGCCACTGCTTATTTAAAAAACATTTAATATTGCAAATCATTGCAATACAACAAATTTAATGACCTAACCATGTAAGTCACATACTGCTATTGCTTATTTTTTAAAAAATACTGTATTGAAAATCATTGGACTATCTTACATTCTAAGGCCTTCAATTTCAGTAAAACTTTCATACTGCACTGGAAATTTAATTAGAAAATCTCTAGCCCTGAAAAACTGAATGTAATGGCTACTATAAAGAGATAATAGATAACCATGAAATAACTTTTTTAAACTGCATTATAGACATTCATTGTACCTTAAATGTGTTGAAGAAAACAAAATATTTAATTTCAAAATTCCTATAAAATAAAAACCTCACAGACTCCAATCAAACATTTCTATCAAACTGGTATAACGCATTAAATTTTATTTGAAAAACAAAAAAATAATAACAACACCACACAGCATCAGTCAAAAGCTAACATTCTTTAATACTAAAAACTGAACCTACGCAATTTCTAAATAACCTTCAGTATCTACTCTATATAAAGTAAAACCGTATAAAAATGAGTCATATAATTTCCACAAAGAATTTACAACAAAACTGATATGTCTTGCCAGTTATTTTACCTTCATGGTATTTAAACTGTAGCCATTCATAAATCTTAAAATCTAAACAGTACGCAAAGGTGTACAGCATTTGTTGGCTTGATTGTTGAACATCAATTAGTAAAAAAAATCATTATCATTATTATTATTATAATTATTATTGTTGGATGAAGCTCAGATACAGTATTCACGTAAAATATGTTACTGCAAACTGGGTCATTGAGGCTATTCATAGAATACCAATGGTTAAACGAGTATTTACAATTTTAGGTTAAGGTGAATTACTTGAGGATGGCATTCTTTTCAAGACGAAGAATGTCATAATTTGCAGTGTGGGTTCATCTCTCTGGCACTGAAATGAGATAGTGCTTTTGGCTATGCATACTTTGGCCAAGCTATTCGAACTACTGTATTAACCTAGCAATATAAATTATATTGATGCTTATGTACACTATTATTATTATATTAAGAAAGTTTAACCAGACCACTACACTTATGTACAATTATCCAGCATGAGCATATGTAAAGATTCTGAAGTCTTGGAAAGTGAAAAGATTCCATTATCTTGATGCCTTAAACAGTTTAAATAAGATCCTAATTCAGTTCAGAGTTATCAGACTTTTCTAAATTAAAGTTTTGAACTGACTGGCAAACTTGTCCCATCTTCACTTCATTTCATGAATGTCTATTAAGCTAATTTAAAAAGACTGAATTATTTATTACGAAAAATGTATTGTCATCATGTGCAACTTTTCTGTGACTGACCAGTCACATGGATCTACCCCAATGACACTGGAAATGTCACATCTGTCACATGTAACATTTCTTTTGAGGTCACACCACAAAGACCCTTAACCTGGAAATGCCTCAATTACTGCTATAACAAAACTAACAATAACTTTTATTACTGACTGAGAAACACATTCCTTAAATTACAGTATCATTATAAGTATTCAGAATTATAAATATCCTCATGGAACAAACCAAACCTAGAATAAAGATAACAATAAATAGTCGAGTTATTATCTAAATATCCTCAAACAAGTGTTCTACTAAAAAGCTGAATTTTTAAATTAATGTTCTGCAGGAGTCTGGCCTTCTCATAAGTGGCAAAATCTAATAAATAGCAGACACCACAGTATGCAATTGAACATTTAGAATAACCACTTCAATTCCATAACAACTCTAGCTGAAGCTAACTTCTCAATCAGTTCCTGAGATTTGTCCACAAAATGCTTTACTTCTATGAAGGTAGCCTACCATAAATGAATGACAATCATAATAATATAACCATTACACCGAGTCTTAAAATTTGACGGGATATGATACTTAAAAAGGTGAGGTGTACAAGAGCAGTTCTCCATCAAATGTTTTTTTCAAAGGTTTCCTTTTGAATGGGAAAATCAACCATCACTCACATGCAACAATATTAAGATAACGGTTTTTCTGCTTATTGTCCGGGTGTTGAGAATGCTCTGCAGGATGATGTTCTTGAGCTGATGCTGCCTGTATTGCTTCATACTCTTTGGAGAAGGCAATGTCTCCATCAGCGTGGAGATCAGCAACGTGCTGTAAAGAAAATGATAAATGACAATGAAAAGTATATATATACAGTACAGTATTCCTAACTACAAATCTGCTACAAATATATAATTTCAGGTATGCATAGGGTAACAAAAAAAATATAAGTAAACAATGACAACTAATAACTATTCCAGTTTAAAATTGTAATTTCAGGTAG
This sequence comes from Macrobrachium rosenbergii, assembly GCA_039081455.1. NCBI lineage: Eukaryota > Metazoa > Arthropoda > Malacostraca > Decapoda > Palaemonidae > Macrobrachium > Macrobrachium rosenbergii. The sequence goes on from JANJGK010000030.1 coordinate 19,164,665, forward strand.
CTATGCCTGGGATAACAGGAAAAACTACACATGCCTAACTCCTACTTTGGACAAGATGTCATTTTCCATAAATGACATAATCTAATTTTCATCCTGAAACCTTCGTACATTCAAAACCTTTGTACATTAATTGTGAACTGTCAGGATTCAACAGAAAAATTTAGAACCACAGATATAGATTTATATTTTCGAGTTTTACTTAAAATGATGGCAAATAATTTTTCTTTTCAATTGATAATCATGGCCTTGTGTTCAGAACATACTAGTATAAAAATATTTCACTAAATATGAACATTTACAGACTTGATGTAAGATATTAAGGGATCAGGAATACAAATTTGAGTTATTTCAAAGAACATCACATAAACTATATGATTTAACGCTTTACAGAGTTCTAAATCACTTACAAATTAAAGGTTGCATAGTTATGCGAGAAAGAACGTTACCACCTTTCCTACCTACATACGCACTACATTACAAGAAGATACACAAAAAAATGTGCCCTATTATCAGATAATGGCTGTCGTGCTGCCTAAAACTAAAAGTAAAAAAACTATCTGAGCAAAGTCATTTAATTATACAGTACTATACAGTAAATGAAGTGGAAGGTATAGGCGGGTAACAAATTAAAACTTTATTTGTGTGTCAATTCTCAAGGGATAAAGCAATTACACAGACTTAAGTCTTTATCTATACCCTTTTTCCATGATTTCCTGAGCCTTTGTAAAAGTTCTTGTCCAGCTACCTCCAGATCTATTAGTATTTTCACTAACCGTTCCTCATTCCTTCTCATATTATGTTCAAACCATCTCAGTTTGCATCTCTATCTATCAGAATGGGGAATGTTGCAGCTTGACACTAAATGCCATGTGCTACCAAAAAACAAATGCAACATCCCATCACAAAGCTAAAGCTGCCATGTTAATTCTGCATGGCAATCTCAAAAAATTTCATTGCCACGACTATGCTAAAAATTATGACTCAATGTACAATTACTTTATGTATTACTAGACAAAGACATACCTAGGCACCTACACAAAGGTCTTCCCACAAAAGCTGAGCTAGACTTATAAAGGGTTCACTCGGTAACAAATGCCTAAAATCGTTACCTTTGCAAAATCATGAACGTCAACCGGGCCATATGCGCCATCACCACCACTGTCATTTTCCCAATCGTGCATAAGAACAGGTGGGGCTTTTGGAGGGTCATCCAGGTAGTAGTATGCCCCCTGGAAGAAGCGCCTGAAACAAAACACACTAGGCATCAGATAAAACTGCTTATTAAGTTTTCAGCTGACTGTAATGAGATAACCATCACCAGCTTAAGCTAGTATGATTATGGCATTAATTTACAAATGATTAACCCATCACAATGTAATCAACTTGAGTGGTTATCATATATTAACCGATATGAAAATGATGTTGCATAAATTCCAACAGGTAATACATTTCAGGAAGGTAGAAAGATTATCAAATATATAAATTTGTAAATTCTGAAGCATAAACAATAAATGGTAGTGTACAAAAATCTTTTTCACAATATATAATATACAGCTTTCAAACTCACAGTTCCAAAATGAAAAACATGCATCTCAACATGGCAAATGGCACAGATGCTGTTTGTATTACATTAAGATATAGTTTCAGTAAGGTAAAACTTGTCATATCTTAGAAGATTACACATCACTTTTGTGTATCTAAGTCCTCTACTTAATTATTCTGAAACATTTTAGCTGTTTTATATGTTAACTATCATAACAATCAATTTTCACTGGCAAAACCTATGCAAATGTCATTCTTTTTTGCAATTTCCACCATGTTTATTAAAAGTCAAATGCTCTGTACCGTACCGCTTTATGTTAATGCAATATGCAACTGAGTTTTATGAGATATGTGTACTCTATACAGTACTGTACAAAGAAAAGAGTTTTATCCTTGGGAAAACGTTAATACTAAAATTTGGTAAGATATGAATAAATTGTCAAGTTACTCTCCGGATGTGAAAAGCAAAATTAAAATCATTCAACATTTGGGGAAACGTTACTATTGAAATGTGAAACTAAAACGAAAATGCTCCTACATTTGGGGATAAATT
>JANJGK010000030.1:19171759-19176759 GCA_039081455.1 Macrobrachium rosenbergii
ATTATCTGCAGTTTCCAAGAAGGCAATCCTTATTCTGATTTACAAGCCTCCTTATTCGTTAACCTGACTGCCTACAGTTTTCAATAAGGCAGTCCTCACTCTGATTTACAAGCTTTCTTATTCACTAACCCGATTATCTAAAATTTCCAAAAAGGCAATCCATATTCTGATTTAAAATCCGTCTTATACGTAAACCTGATTATCCGCAGTTTCCAATAAAGTGATCCTGATTCTGATTTCTTACTTTTCTTATTAGGTAACCTGATTATCTGCATTTTCCAATAAGGCAATCCTCAGTCTGATTTACGAGCCCTCTTAGCCGTTAATCTGATTATCTACAAGATACAATAAGGTAATCCTGATTCTGATCTCTAACCCTTTCTTATTCATTAACCTGATTCCCAACAGTTTACAATAAGGCAATCATGGTGTCTATTCCTTCATACTTGTTAACCTGATTATTTAACAGTTTCCAGTCAAGAAATCCATCAATCAGATAACACTGGTCATCCACCGTTTGGTTGTATAATCATGCGAACTGATTTCTATTAGTTTTCGTTAGTTATAGTCGTCTACTGAGAATAATTTACAATTATAGTCGTCTACTGAGAATAATTTACAGTTATAGTCGTCTACTGAAAATAGTTTGCAGTTATAGTCGTCTACTGAGAATAATTTACAGTTATAGTCGTCTACTGAAAATAGTTTGCAGTTATAGTCGTCTACTGAGAATAATTTACAATTATAGTCGTCTACTGAAAATAATTTACAGTTATAGACGTCTGCTCAGAATAATTTACGTTTAGAGTCGTCTACTGAAAATAATTTACAGTTATAGACGTCTGCTCAGAATAATTTACAGTTAGAGTCGTCTACTGAGAATAATTTACAATTATAGTCGTCTACTGAGAATAATTTACACTCATATTTCTGACTTGCAACAGCTGCCATTAACTTATATGATTTCTAAGTAACGATTTTTGTTTAACAGCTATTGGCAAACCAGGCGGTAGGTCAGCGTAGTTCAACTTGACAAATGTCAAATACAAGGAAATTCTGAATTTCCAGATATGAAACATTCTGATTCTCATATATAAAAAAAAGGCCAACACAAGACAGGATCTCAAAACACAAATAACTGCTTTCTGAAAGCAACGCCGTAAAATTCAATACCAGTTAGTAACGTACTTGAACTATTATTTTTGTAACAATGGCACAACACAAAAAAAAATGTTTTTGTTATCTAAAGCGGTATCATTGCCGTAAATGAAAATCTTTCATAGGAAAGTAGAAAAAATACAATATCTTTGTAACATATTTTTTCTAGTGGAAAATATTACAAATTATGAAACACAGAAAACTTTGGACGCAGGAAGCCTGAAAGACGTACAAAGACAGTTTAAAATTATGTACACAATGCGCGCTCAATATGAAAATTCTAAAGATAACTGAATGTGGTACTTCGTGACAGTAATCCAATATAAAAGAGAGAAATTCTCAAAAGCCTTGGAGCTTTGGCCTTACTGTACCCTGAGAGTTATGAAGGAAAGGCCTCGAGAGAGATATCGTGAAGAAGAAGAGACATAAAGGGGAAAAGTTGTCTTGAAGAAGCTACTAAGGTCATGATGGATCAAGCAGGAAGAGAGAGAGAGAGAGAGAGAGAGAGAGAGAGAGAGAGAGAGAGAGAGAGAGAGAGAGAGAGAGAGAGACTAGCAAAATTTAGGCTGATAATGAGACGTAAATGGGTTGATAAGGGTAGTTGTAACGAGAGAGAGAGAGAGAGAGAGAGAGAGAGAGAGAGAGAGAGAGAGAGAGAGAGAGAGAGAGAGAGAGAGAGAGAGAGTGCTTCCTCAATGTCGGAGGTGAGGAGCTGAAAAGGACAGATCCGAACGTGGTAGTGTGTGTGTGTGTTAGGCTTAAGCACCCCTTCTAAGGGTGGAGCCATTCCAAAGGCATATCCCTCCTCCTACTACTACTACTAATACTAATAGTAGCCCATTAACTACTGCTGTCGCTGTGGTTAATATCACTCTCGCTGCAACTCCCCCCCGTGCCTCTACAACTCGAACAGGCGTTTTACGTATCTTTATGAAGAGAATAGTGTTTTAAATGACAGCGATAATGGGGATTATGTTCTCAGCCTTCCTTTATGTTATTACATAGCTTAGCAGAACATTCACCACTGCAATGATCTTTCCGCTCAATTACGAGCCGATATTCAAAATTTCATGACACATAAAAAGGGATAATGGGCTTCAGATGGGGAAATGTCGAAAACATTCACGGAGAGAGAGAGAGAGAGAGAGAGAGAGAGAGAGAGAGAGAGAGAGAGAGAGAGAGGAGAGAGAGAGAGAGAGAGAGAGGGGGGGGGATTTAGAGCTTCTAGTTAGCCTGGTTCCACTTTTCAACAAAAAATCACTAACGAGAGAGAGAGAGAGAGAGAAAGAGAGAGAGAGAGTTTGTTGTAAGGTTGTAACGAGGGTGGGTGTTGTTGTGTTAAAGCCTGTCTAGGCTGGTTCCACTTTTCAACCAAAAATCATTAAGATGAGAGAGAGAGAGAGAGAGAGAGAGAGAGAGAGAGAGAGAGAGAGAGGAGAGAGAGAGAGAGAGAGAGAGAGAGAATTGTTGAAAAGCTTTTATTAAATCATTAAAGATAAGAGAGAGTTGTTGAAGAGCTTTTATTAAATCATTAAAGATGAGAGAGAGAGAGAGAGAGAGAGAGAGAGAGAGAGAGAGAGAGAGAGAGAGAGAGAGAGAGAGAGAGAGATATGTTGAAGAGCTTTCATTAATTCACTAACATGAATATACAACTGCAGAAAATACTGGTGAATCAACAACGCACTGTAAATGAGTTTCAGTGCTTGTGATTCAAACTAATGACCCAAGTGTAAACTGTACTTGCATTTTAATAATTTACTTGCACTTTTATCTATTTGTCTATTAATTTCTTCATCTATTTTTTCTTTTTTAATAAGTGATCTCTTCTTTTTGCATTTTCCTTTACCTTCTGTTACTTCTTGCTAATGAACACCATATTCTTTGGAGGCTTGAATTTTGGCCAGCCCTATGAGAGCTGATGGTCAGCTCAGTGGTCTGGTTAAACTATTTTAATAATAATAATAATTCAAGGCAATGGCGCCTGTGGTGGGCTTGTTCCATATGAATAGGGTTCACCTTGTGAGTAATAATAATAATAATAATAATAATAATAATAATAATAATAATAATAATAATAATAATAATAATAATAACAATAATAATAATTTCTGAATAACAATAATAATAATAATAATAATAATAATAATAATAATAATAATAACAATAATAATAATAATAATAATAATAATAATAATAATAATAATAATAATAATAATAACACCTACATCAGCGATATTCACTCAGTCTATATCACTCGGTAGCCGGCGTAATTATAATAAAAAACATCTGTAATCAAAAACATCTGCGCAGTATGCCAACATCACCACCGGTTCCATTCACGTACAGAGACGGTGCCAGCAAATCATCAACAAGATCGGCGGTGCCACAACGAACCGGCACTCCTTCTAAATCACGCTACTGACAATTACCCAAAGGTCAATGACAGCTAAGTAATATTCCGTGCGATTAACAGAACTGAATATGAAATTTAGGCCAGCGCTGGGTCCTATGAGATCATTCAGCGCTGGAACGGAAACTGACTGTAGAAAGGTCTGAAAGGAGGAAAACCTCGCAGTTGCACTATGAATCAATTGTTAGGAGAGGGTGGAAAGTAAGATGGAAGAAAGAGAATATGAAAAGAACGAAAGGGGTTGCAGCTATGCCGAAGAGACGCTACAAAGAACCTTAAGTAATGCCTACAGTGCACTGCATGAGGCGCACTGACGGCACTACCCCCTACGAGGCGTGTCATTTACGTACGAACTTTTCGTTCGTGAAAAATTAATAATTCCGTCACTAAAACCCAGGAGATATCACCAACTTCTGACGTAGACGTCACGTGATCAACTTAGATGTTAATGACAGAATCATTGACGTTGATTCTGTTATTATTATTATTATTATTATTATTATTATTATTATTATTATTATTATTATTCACAACATGAAACCTATTCATATGGAACAAGCCCACCACAAGAGCCATTACTGACTTGAAATCAGGCTTCCAAAGAATGCTGCGGTATTCATACGAAAGAGGTAACAAAAGGTTATGCGAAATACAAAAAGAGAAGATCAGTTATTAGAAAAACAGATCAACTAACAAATTAATAAATAAATAAAAATGTAACACCAACAGACTCAAGGACTATGTCACAATATTTTAGAAAATCTTTGTCTACTTAACATTGCTTCTTATAGTATTTAAGTAAAATATTATAACAATACTAGAAAATAATATTAACAACACCAAGGCATCATCAGTACCGCCTTTATTAACATAGTACAGTCCAAGGCTGTTATACTAATAAGCGGGACCATTTGGTCGAGATTGTAATTACGGCTAACGATTATAACCTCGAAGAAGTCAAGGTCAAAACGATGGAGGCTGTTGACTGACCAGAACGGAACGTTCGTGTCCGAATACTCATACCCCGAAGTATTTATAGTATTCTACTCATTTCGGTGGTGGGAGAATACTTTTAGTAATACTTTTCTCAAAATACGTATCGTTTTATTTTCCCCTATATGGTAAGCCTTATATTCTTTATTTTCATTTTCCATATTAAAATTATACTGACACACACAATATATATATATATATATATATATATATATATATATATATATATATATATATATATATATATATATATATATATATATATATTATATGGTGTGCGTTATCAGATTAAATACGCATTTAATGGCAGTAATTAATCCCAAATAAAAGCAGAACTTTCACTATTGTTTCTGACAACGAACAACAACTTCACGAAGGATGACGCAGGAAAAACAAGGCCACTAGGTCAAACGTCATTCCGGAGACCATCATCAGGTCG
>JANJGK010000030.1:19181759-19194610 GCA_039081455.1 Macrobrachium rosenbergii
TAAACCTAGATTCTTCAAGGCAACATGGAGAAACAGGAAAAATTCAAATTTATTCATTCTTCAAAAAAGGACAAATATACTTTTTTTTTTTTTAAGGCGGGGACTGGATGAAGCTTTCACACGAAAAGAATGTTGTTTAAGACAAAGGACTATTTAATAAAATAAAAAAAAATCTACCACTGGCTTAAAGCTACGAGGTCAATGCTAACAACTTCACAGGTAAAAAAAATTATCTTTTGCTTCTGAAGATGGTGTGTGTGTGTGTGTGTGTGTGTGTGTGTGTGTGTGTGTGTGTGTGTGTGTGTGTGTGTGTGTGTGTGTGTGTGTGCTGTGTGTGTCAACAACGGTGTTTTTTTGGTAGTTTGGCTACACAGGGACTTAATTTATATAAAAAAGGCTATTTCGAATTCGCTAGAAATACCCTATTGCATAAACAATGTTACTTTGTACTTTCAAAACCGTTATTAGCTGAAACAACGCGAGATACTTCAAGAAAAATAAAGGTTTTTTGATCTTCTTTTGTTGATCTTATCCTGTCTCATGGTTTTATCAGAGAGAGAGAGAGAGAGAGAGAGAGAGAGAGAGAGAGAGAGAGAGAATGTTTTAAAAGATTTAATAAGAGACACCACAGGGGAAAAGTATTCTTACCGCTGTAATGATTTGAGAGAGAGAGAGAGAGAGAGAGAGAGAGAAGAGAGAGAGAGAGAGAGAGAGAGAGAGAGAGAGAGAGAGAGAGAGATAAAAATGCTTTTCTTCCGGAATTCCGTATTAGAAAATCTCATCTCGAGACACATGAAACGCTGCGAGCTGTCTGACCCTAATCGATACTACTATTATACTACTAAAGGTTGCGGCGATCTAAGGCTTCAGATCTATTATCGTCCAGCTCAGATTTTTTATTTGAATACTGACGAAACAAACTGTAAAATAAAGTTGGCTAACCAGTTTTTTCTGTATATATTAAGGAAACAAACGAAAATAAAGTTGGCTAACCAGTGTTTTTATATTAAGGAAACAAACTGTAAAATAAAGTTGGCTAACCAGTGTTTTTCATTAAGGAAACAAACTGTAAAATAAAGTTGGCGAACCAGTTTTTTCTTTATATTAAGGAAACAAACGAAAATAAAGTTGGCTAACCAGCGTTTTTATATTAAGGAAACAAACTGTAAAATAAAGTTGGCTAACCAGTTTTTTCTCTTTATACTGAGGAAACAAACAGTAAATAAATTAAGTCTATTTAAAGAGCGAGAGAGAGAAAAAAAAAACCATCTTTAAGCAACTGAGAACATCTGATGAATATTTTGTTTAAATAGGTTCTGCTTAGCGAGGTCCTCCTCACGTTTTGGGGTGAATACATTCTCTCTCTCTCTCTCTCTCTCTCTCTCTCTCTTTCCAACCTACCTGAGACAAACAACAATTAGCTAACAACTAGGTACATAATTCACTCTCCTCGACCCTGGTTTCATGGTTTCAGAATTGAACACGAGTCCCTCAAAGTCTAGGCTAAACGCTTACCACTGTACCACGGGGCCAGAGAGAGAGAGAGAGAGAGAGAGAGAGAGAGAGAGAGAGAGAGAGAGAGAGAGAGAGAGAGAGAGAGAGAGACTTTAATTTCTTTAGCCTACTAGTATACGAGCTATGTTCAGTGAAGGTCTTAATCTCTGAAAGTTGGTTTTAAGTCCCGGGCACAAAAAAAACGAGAAAAAACAGAAAACAAAAAAGAAAAAAGAAAAATTAAAGAAAAAAAATGATAACCTTGAGAGCTTCCTCCCGTTCCACAAGGAAATTCAATCCTGTTTCACAGATCGCCGATATCCTGTCGAATTCATTTTTGCCTCCAACACTTCGTTAGATTTGTTAATGCTAAAATCTATTCAAGGTCTCCTAAAGCCTTTGACAATCTGGCGTCCATAATTAGGTGTATATAAATTCGTTCATGAATTCTTAAGCGTATATGAATAAATTCGTGTATTCAAAAACATTACAGGTTAATTTATTTTCCTTGCATATCTTTTTAATGTACACATATAAAACTTATCAATTCTCTCTCTCTGTCTCTCTCACTGGCATGCATAATTAGGTGTACATAAATTAATTCATGTATTGTTAAGCTTAGAAGGGATACATTGGTGTATTCAAAAACACTAGAGGTGGCTTTATTTTCTTGTATATCTTTTAATGTATATATAAAACTTATCAATTCTCTCTCTCTCTCTCTCTCTCTCTCTCTCCTCTCTCTCTCTCTCTCTCTCTCTCTCTCTCTCTCTCTCACTGGTTATGCATAATTAAGTGTACATAAATTAATTCATGTATCCTTGAATAAAATCGTGTCTTCGTAAACACTAGAGGTTGCTTTGTTTTCTTGTAAATCTTTTAATGTATATGTAAAACTATAATTTCTCTCTCTCTCTCTCTCCTCTCTCTCTCTCTCTCTCTCTCTCTCTCTCTCTCTGACACACAAACACACACAATTGTCTCGCTGTGGGAGAAGAGACAGAGAAACTGGATGGAGGAGGAGGAGGCAAGGGGAGGGGAAAAGAAGAACGGGGGAGGGGGGGATGGGGGTGGGGGGAAAGAGGATTCGTATGCTGAAACGAGGCAGGCGCAGGTGCAGGAGTACGGGGAGGGGGGAGGGAGGGGGAGGTTGGAGGATTAGGACTTATGGAAGGAGATGGATGGAGGAAGAGGGTTGGGTGGAGTGAGGGGAGATGAAAGGAGGGAGGGAGGGGGGAAGGAAAGGAGATGACTGGGAGGGGTCAAGGGTCAACAGCATAACCAGATGGGTCTTCCTGTAGCGAGAGAGAGAGAGAGAGAATATTAAAAGGAGAAAAACTGTGTGTGTGTGTGTTAGAGAGAGAGAGAGAGAGAGAGAGAGAGAGAGAGAGGAGAGAGAGAGAGGAGAGAGAGAGAGAGAGCATAAAAGAAAAGGTAAAAGAAAAAAATTGCGTGAGAGAGAGAGAGAGAGAGAGAGAGAGAGAGAGGAGAGAGAGAGAGAGAGGAGAGAGAGAGAGAGAGAGTTGTTCTTGTTGCTCTATCCACGGCCCAGCCAGGTCGTCGTCGATGTCATGTCCTTTCTACATCACCAGCCAAAAAATCCCTTATCAACAAATCTCCCCAGCAGCGTCCTTCTTCCTTCCCCCCGCCCCTCCCCCCTTCCCTTAGCCTCAAAGGCCACAACAAAGGGGAGAGCAAAAAACTTGAATCCCTTTCCATTTCCCTTTCCATTCCTCGGGGATAGAAACCACACACCATTTGTCATGGGCAATCATATTCAGAGACGCCCTTCAAAAAATGGCTAAAATATCTGACTGAGTTGTATTATTTTGTGTATCCGATAGATAAGAATACACGTAAATCACTATACCAACCCAAATGTTGTAAACGTAGCTGGAATAATATACAGTGATCTAAAAAAAAAATTAAAACATTAATAAGGGATTCAATTGGCCAAAAGAATACCTGTGAATTTTCTATACCAACCGAAATTGTTGTAAATATGACTGGAATAATGTTCACTGGTTAAAAAAAAAAAAAAAAAAAAAAAAAAAAAAAAAAAAAAAAAAAAAAAAAAAAAAAATCTGAAGGGGGTACTGTGTTATTTTTCAAAACGGATAAATACGACTACCTGTAAATCACTATACCAGTCCAAATGTTGTAAACATAACTGGAATAGCGTTCAACGGTTTAAAAAATAAAATAAAAAAGGGTCTTAAATTAGCTCAAATATTTGAACGGGTCCTATTATTCTTTCGAAACGGGGGCAGTATTATAATTTATAATCCTTGCAAATCACTGTACTAGCCCAAATGTAAACATAATTGTGATAATGTTCAACAGTCAAAAAAAAAAAAAAAAAATAAAATAAAATAAAATAAAAGGTCTCAATTAGCTCAAATATTTGAAGAGGTCCTATTCTTCTTTCGAAACGGATTAGTACTAATACCTGTAAATCACTGTACCAGCCCAAATGTAAACAAAGCTGGAATAATGTAAAATGGTCTAAAAAAAAAATATGCAATAAGAAAAAAAAGGTTAAAATCAACTCCAGGCTCGTTTGTAACTGCTAACGCTTAAATAGGACATTCTTTGAGTTTAAAGTCTTAATATTAAATTCCATTCAGAATGCAATATTGGAACTTATTCCATGCATAATGTCCACTCGGTTTCCTAAGAAAAGTTGTGATTTCATGAGACGTTTATTGCCATCTATTACCCTTAAACTGTTATTTAAATCACCTGAATTGCTACTAATTAACACCCCTCTCTCTTTCTCTCCTCTCTTTCAACATCTATTTTTTTAATAACAACTTCAATCACTAAATGAACTTTTTAACGTTTTCTTCTTAAAAGAAAGAAGCAATCACGCTTGATATTCAAAATGTTTTAACTTCAATATTATACCAATCTTTAACCTTAACATTTATTTATACATATGCAAACTCCACATTCAAGGTTAAATATTTGTTTTTTTCGATAAAATATAAATTAAAAAATAATAAGAAAAAACTTGTATTTAACCGAACTGTAGTTTCAGAAAACAAAAAAAGCTTCAACTGTCAAAAAAAAAGATAAACTTTCATTAAGTGAATCGTAGTTCCATTAAAAATAACTTAAAACTGTCCAATAAAAAGAAAAAAACTTTTATTAAGTGAATCGTACTTACATCTAAACTGTCCAAAATAAGAAAAAAACTTACACTAAGTGAATTGTAGTTTCAATGAAAAAACTTAAACTGTACAATAAGACGAAAAACTTATATTAAGTGAATCGTAGTCTCATTAAAAAAAAGCCAAAAAAGCTTACATTGTCCGATAAAAAAATGTATAGTGGTTTATTACATTGGCGCTTCACTTCGCCAAATAAAAAAACAATCTGAAATACCAATAATACAGGGTACGTGGCAATCTAATACGGGGCACAAAAATAGGCCCCGTCCGCCCGTTGCAACCTGAGGTCACAGTGCATGATGAACTATAACAAGAAACGAACAGGCAATAACTAAAATCAAAGCGTTTCATTACGGCTGGCATCAAAAATTCGTTGATGGCCACTGGGCCCTGGGGTCATTACAATTAGCACTGCTTTATTGAGAATCGGCCATGGCAATTATAATACTCTTTGTTTTACTACTACTATTATTATCATTATTATTATCATTATTATAAGGGCTAGAGATATTATTATTATTATTATTATTATTATTATTATTATTATTATTATTATTATTATTATTATCCATTACACCAATTTTCAGGGGTCTGAATATTGATGCCCTTTTTGTTCTAAAGTCTGTCTCTTTGTCCACACAACACAGTTCAACTATCAATCAACACACTCCTTGCAAAAGATCCGAAAAAAAATATATCTGGACTTCCAATCTTTCCACACGACTGTACCACCTCATAATGATTACTGGTCCATTTCATTTAATTTTCATAGCCCTCAGTTTCACTTATATTTACATTTCTCTACATTTATCACTATAGCTATCCCAATTCTACATTATGTTTTGTTCCTTGTGCAGATAATTACTGTCTAGGAGAGGACGATTTCGCAATTGTCCATTATATATTCATTCAGAATGAATAAAAAACTAATATCTAATGCAAATTTAATAACTATACATACATATATATATATATATATATATATATATATATATATATATATATATATATATATATATACATATGAGAGAGAGAGAGAGAGAGAGAGAGAGAGAGAGAGAGAGAGAGAGAGAGAGAGAGACTCGAAATGACAATTAAAAAAAAAAAGGGGCAATCAGAATGCAATAAAACCCTAAACCCGAAGTAAAATCAAACAAAAACAGCATCTTAGGTCTAGCCCGGAGAAATATTGCCCAGGTACGCATTCCCAAGATTAACCCCAAGTCTGAGTCAGAGAAAGGGGGGTGGGGGGGTTATGTGGGAAGGGGAGGAGTAAGGAGCAGGTGTAGAAGGAAGAGGATGGAAGGGGAAGGGGAAGGGGAGGGGGAGAGGGGAAGGTAAGGATATAACCTTTCCATTTCGGCCAGGCATGCTTTAAAAGCTTTCCCCCTCCCACCCGGCCACTTTACGTTCTCATTCTGCGATCGTGATCAAAGAGGAAAGTGTTTACCTTGAGAGAGAGAGAGAGAGAGAGAGAGAGAGAGAGAGGAGGAGAGAGAGAGAGAGAGAGAGAGAGAGAGAAAAGAAAAAAAATGTCTCTCAAGTTCACACACAATAACTTAAGGCTTCATTCATTCATTCTTGAGAGAGAGAGAGAGAGAGAGAGAGAGAGAGAGAGAGAGAGAGAGAGAGAGAGAGAGAGAGGCGGGAAAGAAAAATTGTTCTCCAAGTTCACACAATAACTTAGGACTTCATTCACTCTAAGGAAAAAAAAATGGCGAAGAGAGGAGTACGTTTACCCGAAACCCCCCCCCCCCCCCCTTCATTGGCAAGAGACGTTTGATGGTTTTCGTTATTCGTAGCTAAGTAATGAACTATACGTAAGAGAGAGTACATTCAATTCCACTCTAAGCTTCAATCATACGTACGACATAGTAAATTCAACACCACTTACGGTCCACTTGACAATTAAGACGGGAAGCCAACGACCTAGATTTACGGGTCAAGTGGGGCCTATACAGAACTATTCTGACCCAGAATTTGGTAGCTAAAGTGTCAGTTGCTATGAGAAGGAAAATATCAAATCAATTAAATGGGTTCTCAGGACTAACTTGTAATGCAGTTTACGTGTCATCAAACACTCCTCAAACATTGAAGGCAATTACAAAACTATCTCAAGGTATACGACCGTCACATAATAAATATTCAAACCTGTGTATCCTTCTAATAAATATTCAAACCTGCCTATCCTGCTAACAAATATGCAAACCTGCCTATCCTTCTAATGAATATCCAAACCTGCCTATCCTTTTGATAATATGCACAACTGCCTATCCTTTTTGATAAATATTCACAACTGCCTATCCTTTTTGATAAACATTCACAACTGCCTATCCTTTTTGATAAAATATTCAAACCTGCCTATCCTCCTGATAAGTATTCAAATCTGCCTATCCTTCTCATAAATATTCAAACCTGCCTATCCTAATAAATATTCAAACCTGCCTACCCTTCTAATATATATTCAAACCTGCCTATCCTTCTAATAAATATTTAAACGGGCCTATCCTAATAAATATTCAAACCTGCCTATCCTAATAAATATTCAAACCTGCCTATCCTTCGCTTCACGTTGTAAGGCAACAGCAACTTACATAATTACAAGCTTCGAAAACAGAACGTATAACGTAGGCATTGCATTCGTAAACCTATTATTGGCTATACCAATTGAACACCGTCGTCATTCGTAAATTATACTGACATATATTGGAGAGAAAAAATAAATTATTACGAGTTAATAGGTTCTGCACAAAGCCACAATCTAGTGGTGCACCTAAAAAAATGGACTTATAAACGACAAATTGAAAAGACAGAAATAATAATAATAATAATAATAATAATAATAATAATAATAATAATAATAATATTATTATTATTATTATTATTATTATTATTATTATTATTATTCAGATCGTGAACCCTATTCATATGGAAGTAGTCCACAGGGCCATCGACTTGAAAATTCAAGCTTCCAAAGAATATGGTGTTCATTAGAACGAAGTAACAGAAGATAATAATAATAATAATAATAATAATAATAATAATAATAATAATAATAATTAATAATAATAACAACAACAAACGACCGTTCTTTTATACTGTGCATTCACCTCGGCAATACCAAGAACTCCACGGCCCAAAGTCGCGAAAGGTCAGGCAAAATGTTATCCAAGAAAGGTCACCAAAGGTCACCTGGAATAATAGAATTAATGACGGCCATATTTCCCGCAGCGCTAAATGTTAAGTAAGAAACAAGTCTTCGTAATTGCAGCCAACTACAAAAGGCAACTGGGAAAGGACTAAAGGTGACCTCTTAATATATCCATATACTATATCCATTACACATATATATATATATATATATATATATATATATATATATAGTATATATATATATATATATATTATATAATATATATATATATATATATATATATATATTATATATATATAAAATATTATATATATACTAAATATATATATATATATAAAATATTATATTATATATATACTAAATATATTATATATATATATATATATATATATTATATATATATATATATATATATATATATATATATATATATAAATGGAATAAATGAATTTCAGAATCATATAAACAAAAACAATGATTGATGGGTTGTCGGGATCACAAATGAAAAGAGTTTTCGTTAGGGTAAATATTGAGGGACCTGTCAAGTAATAAACTGGTTATGTGTCATTCAAAAGCAAGTCATAATTACGTAGCAATAATTTTTGCACCCATTGGAAACAAAAAAAAAAATATATATATATTTCCAATCAGAATACATCAATGTTACTCCACTGCTGATTTTGAAGCATGTTAATGCAATCTATTAGCGCAAGTAAAAAATAGAATAAATAAATAAAAAAAAACAAAAATAAAAATCATTATAAAAACACGGTAAAGGAATAAATAAAGAAGAATAACGTGATAAAAGCATTACACTAAAAAGACGTTTAAAAAATATAACTCAAAAATTTTTATAGAAACTGAGAAAGAAATAAATCAAAAGAATAAATTGATAAAGCATTACACTGGAAAAAAAACCCTTCTACGTCTACGTCTTTTCAAGATCCAGCTTCCTGAAGAAGGTCAAGGTTCAAACTATAGATCAAGGGTGAAAGGTCATTCTACTGATGACTTCAAGGAGAACAATGATTAGAACTGATAGACTGCTGGGCTAATAGGTACATTAACTCACAATATCCTGAAACAAAGTCTCCTGATTCAAATTTGGTAAACTTTGGTCTAGTGATCCTTTAAGGCGTGGTTCCTATAAATTCGGCAGTCTCTCTCTTCTCTCTCTCCTCTCTCTCTCTCTCTCTCTCTCTCTCTCCAAGGCAGCTCGTAAACAGGAATACCTTTTTCGCATTTATAATACCTGATTAATTAACAACCACAACCAATACCTGATTAATTACAAACCACAACCAATACCTGATTTAATTAACAAACCACAACCAATACCTGATTAATTAACAAACCACAACCAACTCCATCAAAAATTATTCCTACTTGTAAAAAGGATTAGAATCTGGTAATAATACAACACCAAACAATTATAAAAAAAAAAACACTCTTTAGGGAAAAATATTACGGTAGAAGCAGAAAAATAAGGGAGGAATGAATTATTTTGCACCACACACATACTCGAAATTCCGAACACTGCAAAGTTCACCCACTTTACTATTTAGAGTATGTTGCCAAATTAAATGTGGCAAGAAGAGACTTCCGAATCTCATATATATATATATATATATATATATATATATATATATATATATATATATATATATATATATATATATATATATATATATATATATATATATATATATGAGATTCGGAAGTCTACATGCTGTGTGTATATATATATATATATATATATATATATATATATATACAGTATATGTATATATAATGTGTATATGTATATATATGCATATGTACATATAAATATATTCATATATATATATATATATATATATATATATATATATATATATATATATATATATATGAGATTCGGAAGTCTACATGCTGTGTGTATATTATATATATATATATATATATATATAATATATATATACAGTATATGTATATATATGTGTATATGTATATATATGCATATGTACATATAAATATATTCATATATACATATCTATTTATCTGCGTCTCTCTCTCTCTCTCTCTCTCTCTCTCTCTCTCTCTCTCTCTCTCTCTCTCTCTCTCTCTCTCTCTATATATATATATATATATATATTATATATATATATATGTGTGTGTGTGTGTGTGTGTGTGTGTGTGTGTGTGTTGTGTGTGTGTGTGTGTGTGTGTGTGTGTGTGTGTGTGTGTGTGTGTGTGTACAGTACAAAAATCTCACGTAAGAGGAAGTCTTTTGGGCCTGCCCTGTGAATTTGGGAAATAATAATAATATAATAATAATAATAATAATAATAATAATAATAATAATCTTATCGTGATAAAAAAAAAATCAAATTTATACAAAACAAGATACTCATACATAAAGACCTTGTCATGTCTGGTCCATAGGAACCGTGAGGCCCACAACCTAAAAAATAAGGACTGGCTCCAAAAATAAAATAAAATAAAATAAAATAGAAGTTCCTTTTTTGACGACGATTTTTCCTACCACGATCCAAAAGGAGAGAAGAGGTCAGGGTCCGCTCCAGAATCAAGCAAAATGATGTCTACACAAACAACATACAACCCTGTGTATTCAAGTTCATTACAATCAATATCGCATTTTTCGGTATGAATGTCTGTCTTCGTCTTACGTTACTACTACTACTACCCCTCCTACTGCCTGTATTACCCCCCCACTCTACTCTACCCCTACTTCTACTACTACTCCTCCTACTACTACTCCAACAACTGTTCCTCCTCCTACTCCTACAACTCCTACTCCTCCTCCTCCTCCTCCTACTACTGCTGCTGTTGCAGTCGTGATGATGATGATGGGGAGAAGAAGGAGGAGGACGAGAAACGAGGAGGAAGCGAAGGCGAGAAGAGCTCCTGGAGAGGGGATAGGAAGGAGGGAGAAGGAAGGGGAGGGAAGGAGGGAGAAGGAGAGGGGGAGGGAAGGAGGCGAATGAGGGGAGGAGGGGGATATCGGGGGACTCGGAGAGACAGGATCTTTGGAGGAACAGGGACAGGGGAGGGGCAGGAAGAGGGTTGGGGGGGACAGAGAAACTCAGGGACCAAGGAGTGGAGGGCAAGGACGTTGGAGGGACAAGGATGAGGACTAGGGGCATGAGGGAGGGGCAAGGCGGAAGGTGGGAGGAAGGATCGTCGGAGGAAGTGGAGGTTGCATGAGGGACCCGCGCAGCCAACGGCGGGCGCCCGGTTTGGTTCGCCGGTGGGAGGAGGGAGGGAGGAGGAGGAGGAGGAGGAGGAGGAGGAGGAGGAGGAAGGCCGCCCCTAGAGGAAGAGAGAGGTGGGCGGCACACACCCCCCAGTAAGAAAGCAGACCCACAGCAGCAGCAGCAGCGGCTCGATCGATCGGCAGTCACTCACTGAGGGCTGCTGCTGGTGCCCCCACCACTACATATGTACGTACGTACATGCATGCATACGTACACACATACACTGGGTCACCCACTCAGACCACACATACACACACACACACAGATACCAAAGGAGGGAGGGAGGGAGGGAGAGAGAGGGAATGAGGGGAGGGAAGGGTACAACAGCTTCCCTTTAACACCTGCGCTCTGTGTCACTAGGGGTCAGCCTAGGTCAATACCCGTCACGTGGGTAGGATGGGAGCACTTCGTGCCTTAAACATTCATTTCTGGATGAATGTTGAATAATTCCGTGAAAGCCGCGTGCGTACATACATCACGGACGGCCCGGATGAATGCACTGGAGGTTGTGTGAATATATATTCTCTCTCACTCTCTCTCTCTCTCTCTCTCTCTCTCTCTCTCTCTCTCTCTCTCTCTCTCTCTCTCTCTCTCTCGGAAAATGAATGAACGAATACTTCCCTTACTACTTCAATGGCGAATGTCAATGTGCATCAATTTCTCTCTTCCTTTCTAGGGACAAAGCAACAGCATTTCAGTGTTCCTTTCTTTAAGGACAAGCAACATAATTTCCACTGTTTCTTTCTTAAGGAGAAAACAACACCATTTCACTGTTCCTTTCTTATGGACAAAACAGCACAATTTCACTGTTCCTTTCTTAAGGACAGTGGAATACCGTTTTATTAAAAATCCGCGCTTCAATTACAGATAATAAAATAATATTCTCAAGAATTTTTATAATAAACAATGGGCACTGTTTAAACACTACTGAACGAATAACACCTACTGTACTCTCAATATGAATTACCAACTTCGAATTTAATCCAAAAAAATGTTAATGCAATTCAGTATTACAACAATCAAAATGAAAATAAGCACAAGAAATATTATGTAATAACCGTTATCATCCTATCTATCTGTCTATCATACATGTGTGTGTGTGTATGTATGTATTTTCACATATAAACATCGACAATCTTAATAGGAATTCTTGTGACATAACGCAACACACATGAATACAACCACCATACCAACCATCGCCAGAGCCAATGTTTTCAGAAGAGAGAGAGAGAGAGAGAGAGAGAGAGAGAGAGAGAGAGAGATGAGAGAGGAGAGAGAGAGAGAGAGAGAGAGCAAAAAATTCACATTAACACCTCTGACCAAGTTCACGCAAATTTGACACTTCACTCCCATTCTGCCTTACTGCAATCTCCCCAACCCCACCTTCCCCACCACAACACCCTTTCCCGCTTTTACTCCTTTACTTTGTTGCAACGACAGTAGTAGAGAAGAACACTAGGAGGGGGAGGAGGAGGAGGAGGAGGAGGATGTCGAAATACGAATACCGTTTTATCCATTGGTCTCTTAACCAAATAGACGGGATATAACACATACTACCTTTTAATGATTAATTTTCTGCAATCACTCTTTTTCTTTTCGCGTGCTGGTCCACCCTTAGGGCGTGGCTATTACACCACCCCCTGATTTTTTTTTTTATTCTGATTATTATAGTTCATAGTCATTTCATATCTTAGTTGAGGTAGTGCTGAAGTTTGAATGTGTACAAATTGGTTATACGCGCTGTGATAAACGTATAAGTTTTGTTTCCTTCAT
>JANJGK010000030.1:19194710-19202210 GCA_039081455.1 Macrobrachium rosenbergii
AAATGAATCGACAGATTCGTGGAAATGAATTTACAGATTCGTGGAAATTAATTGTCGGATCCGTGGAAATGAATCAATGGATTCGTGGAAATGATTTGGCAGATTCGTGGAAATGAATCGGCGGATTCGTGGAAATGTTTCGGCAAATTCGTGGAAACGAATCGGCAGATTCGGAGAAATGAATCGGCGGATTCGTGGAAATGAATCGGCGGTTTTGTGAAAATTAATTGTCGGATCCGTGGAAATGAATCGGCGGATTCGTGAAATGACTCGGCAGATTCGTGGAAATGAATCGGCGGATTCGTGGAAATGATTCGGCAGATTCGGGGAAATGAATCGGCGGATTCGTGGAAATGACTGGGCGGTTTTGTGGAGATGAATGGGCGATTTCGTGGAAATGAACATTGAAAATGAGGGATTATTTCTGCCTTTTTGAATGCCCATCAAGTTCGCTTCAGTCCCGTTAAAAGAGATATGCCGAGCTAAATTTGCATACCGTAATATACCATTGTATGTCTGGACATGAAATATGTAGCTGTGAATAACTTAACAAAAATACCCTGTTGGATAATTTACAAAGATGCGATTAACAACACCCAAATAGATAGTTTACAAAGATACCCTGTCAGATGCGATTAGCAATACCCAATCAAATATTATAGATGCCGAAATACTTAAATGCCCCACTTTGGTATCAAAATAGCCACTTAGACTTGCATACTGAAATAACTTAAATAACTTGAAGCATAGAACTCGACATTTGTTTAATACGCAGATTAGTCATGTAGTGTCTGAACAATACATTGTCCCCTTGAATACGCATTTTGCGTAATCACTGAAACATGTCTGGCTAATATGTCAACAAAGAGCGGCGTCAATTTACATCATCCATTTTAGATTTTATGACGTAAGCTTGTTGCAAAGTTGAAACGGCGTCATGGTCTCTCTCACTGTAATAAAAACACGTGTTATTGAAGAGAAAATATGATTTTTATATTTTGTTCCATAGCCGGAAGTAAGAGTGCGTGTGTTTATTTATTTTATTTATCTATTCATATATTTATTTATTTTTTGAAGGGCAGAGTAAATCGTTACTTCCAATGGCGTATTCTCGCGTATCATGCATTTTTCATCCCTTCATTTGAATGAACACAAGTGCAAATGAATGGAACTGATTTATACCTGCAAGTGATTATCATTCATTCTACCATTTGCAACTCCCCTTCGTAAACGACAAATGTAGGTAAAAAACTGCACAGAATTCGGCTGAACTATTATTATTATTATTATTATTATTATTATTATTATTATTATTATTATTATTATTATTATTATTATTATTATTATTCAGAAGACAAACCCCCTATTCATATGGAACAAGCTTAAACGGGCCATCGACTTGGAATTCAAGCTTCCAACGAATATGGCGTTCATTTGAAAGAAGCTACAGAATATTATAGGAAAAACAGAAAGAAGAGATCAGTCATTAGAAAGGAAAAAAAGAGATGAATGAATAAATTAATGGGTAAATAGATAAAAATAGATAGACACATAAATTATTAAAATACAAGACGATTTGTTTAACGGTAGTAATGCATTGCATTTCCTCTTGAACTTCTGAGGTTCTAATTGCTCAACATCCTCAGGTAGACTATTTCACAGTCCGAGTATATAAATAGCTCTTGCGTGATCCGTCCGCAAGAACGGAATTCTTGAATGCGGACGGAATCGTAGAATTGCCTGCGCGAAGTTGGAAGTCGGAACTAAATTATTCTCGAAATTAAAGGGTGGGTTTCAACAAATCGCGCCCGATGGGTGAGGTGAAATAACGACTTAGAAAAAAACACAAAAAAGAAAAGTGAAGGCTTTCGTCATAATGGTGCGCGTTTTCCATCGAGGAGAGCAAGCAGCAGTCCAAGCGGTAAAATAATTGGGTCGCACGCAATGCGATAATCATGGAATAAGATAATTATGGTTTTAATTAAGAAAGCACAGAATACGGGGGAAAAAGAGGACAGGTTGTGCTGCATGCGATAGGGCCGGCTGAATATGGCAGGTAGTGAAGCAGGCAGGCGTTTAGGAAGACGAATAAGAGGAATTAATTAGATATTCTTATTTAAATTCTTTATATTTTTAATTTCTACTTCTCCATTGAAGGGGAACAGAAGAAAAACGGAATTAAAACAGATAAATATAAAAGACGAAAAGATAAACATTTAAAGCATTTCATTCATTCATTTTTAATTCATATGTTTTTAGGCAGTAAGGAAAACGGATGTTTAGAAAATGGAAAAAAAAAGTTTGTAAAAAATGGTAAATAAAAAAGTTTTTAATTTTTTTTACAAAATATAAAACCTTTAAATAATTTTTTCATCGATTTGTTTGAAGTCAGATGAAAAAAAAAAGATTGAATGAAGGTTTTTTTTAGGGAGGATGGGGGGTGGTGCACAGGATAATACCATTGAATAAACATAACACATTCGTTTTTTACGGATTATCAGATGAAAGTGATTTACTAAAGCTTTCATGGTAGGATATCGAATAAGGCCGGGGGTTGGGGGGAGAGGGAAGTTGTCATGAGAGGTAACGAGGGGAGGGGGGAAGAGGAAGTTGTCAGGCAAGAAATCTAACCTCCTTGTTGTCAGGAGAGCTATCAAGGGTAGGGGGAAGGGGTGTTGTCAGGAGGGATAACAAGGGGGAGGGGGAGGCTGTCAGGAGAGGTAGCAAGGGGAGGGGGACGTGGAGGTTGTCAGGAGAGGTAACAAGGTGAGGGGGAGAAGGAGAGGTTGTCAGGAGAGATAGCGAGGGAGGCTGTCAAGAGAGGTAACAAGGGGAGGGTGGAGGGAGGTTGTCAGGTGAGGTAACAAGGGGCGGGGGAGGGGAGGTTGTTAGGAGAGGCAGCAAGGGGACGGGGGAAGGAGGTTGTCAGGAGAGGAAACAAGGGGAGGGGGAGGTTGTCAGGAGAGGTAACAAGGGGAGGGAGGTTGTCAGGAGAGGTAACAAGGGGAGAAAGGTTGTCAGGAGAGGCAACAATGGGAGGTGGAAGGGAAATGTTGTCAGGAGAGGAAACAAGGAGAGGGGGATGTTGTCAGGAGAGGGGGAAGTGGGATGTTGTCAGGAGAGGAAACAAGGGAAGGGGAAGGTTGTCAGGAGAGGTAAAAAGGGGAGAGGGAGAAGGAGAGGTTGTCAGGAGAGATAGCAAGGGGAGGTTGTCTTGAGAGGTAACAAGGGGAGGGGGAAGTTGTCAGGTCTGGTAACAAGGGGAGGGTGGAGGGAGTTTGTCAGAAGAGGAAACAAGGGGAAGCGGAGGTTGTCAGGAGAGATAGTTTGGGGACGGGGAGGGAGGCTGTCAGGAGAGGTAACAAGAGGAGGGGAGGTTGTCAGGAGCGGTAACAAGGGGAGGGGGAGGTTATCAGGAGCGGTAACAAGGGGAGGGGGAGGTTGTCAGTAGAGTTAACAAGGAGATGGGGAGGTTGTCAGGAGAGGTAACAGGAGAAGTGGAGGTTGTCAAGAGAGGTAACAAGGGGAGGGGGAGGGGAGGTTGTTAGGAGAGGTCACAAGGGGAGGGGGAAGGAGGTTGTCAGGAGAGGAAACAAGGGGAGGGGGAGGTTGTCACGAGAGGTAACAAGGTAAATGGAGGTTGTCAGGAGTGGTAACAAGGGGAGGGAGGGAGGGGAGGTTGTTAAGAGAGGTAACAAGGGGAGGGGGAGAAAGGTTGTCAGGAGAGGTAACAAGGGGAAGGGGAGGTTGTCAGGAGAGGTAACAAGGGGAAAGGGAGGTTGTCAGGAGAGGTAACAAGGGGAAGGGGAGGTTGTCAGGAGAGGTACCAAGGAGAAGGGAAGGTTGTCAGGAGAGGTAACAAGGGGAGGGGGAGAGAGGTTGTTAAGAGAGGTAACAAGGGGAGCGGGAGAGAGGTTGTCAGGAGAGGTAACAAGGGGAAGGGGAGGTTGCCAGGAGAGGTAACAAGGGGAAGGGGAGAGAGATTGTCAGGAGAGGTAACAAGGGGAGAGAGGGAGGGGAGGTTGTTAAGAGAGATAACAAGGGGATGGGGAGAGAGGTCAGGAGAGGTAACAAAGGGAAGGGGAGGTTGCCAGGAGAGGTAACAAGGGGAAGGGGAGAGAGATTGTCAGGAGAGGTAACAAGGGGAGAGAGGGAGGGGAGGTTGTTAGGAGAGGTAACAAGGGGAGAGAGGGAGGGGAGGTTGTTAGGAGAGGTAACAGGGGGAAGGGGGGAGAGAGGATGTCAGGAGAGGTAACAAGGGGAGGGAGGGGAGGGGAGGTTGTTAGGAGAGGTAGCAAGGGGAGGGGATGGGACGTAGGGAGGGGAGAGGACCAGATATTTTCACCGGTGCAATTTTTGCCTCATTCAGTTTCATAATGCTAATTTTAGTCTTGTTGCTGTGGGCGATTAAGCCGTGGTTTTTTTTCCTCACATTAGTATGGAAAGTGGAGGAAGGGAGGGGTCCTGCTCTTTTTTTTGTTGTTGAATTAATTTTAAGAGTTGTGGTAGGATGAGGATGCATTTATATAGACAAGGGGGTTTCAGGTATAACGGATAAAGTATAGTAGGTGAGTGCACATACACATTATATATATATATATATATATATATATATATATATATATATATATATATATATATATATATATATATTTTTATATATGTAAATATATATGCATACATATATATATATGATTGTGAAATATATATATATATATATATATATATATATATATATATATATATATATATATATATAGATAGATAGATAGATAGATAGATAGATAGATACCAACAACATGTATACTCGTATTCTTACTAGTGTATGTGTATTATACATACACATACACTCTCATATCCACATACACAGAACGTATTTCATTACTTGCAAACCCCAAAGCCTGAACGGGAATATTTAATCTTATCGGAGGAAATACACCTTTAATTCATTGCATTGACTTGAGTCATAACGTAATTTCCTTTTTTTTTATTTTTTATAAGGATAAATTTATTTGTAGTAGTCAGTTAATATTTGCTTAAGTATCGTTTCTTTAAATTGACCCCAGAACTGAACTCTTTGATATGCTAAGAGGCTTTCAATCCCAGCGTAGCAAGTAGATTTGATTAATTTATGTATTTTATTAAAACATGTAGAAATGTGCCGAAGTTTCTTCGGCTCAATCAGATTTTCTGTACAGCCGCTACAGCGTATAATTAAGGCCACCGAAAATAGATCTATCTTTCTGTGGTCTCGGTATAATGCTGTATGAGCCGCGGCCCATGAAACTTTAACCACGGTCCGGTGGTGGCCTATCCTATATCGCTGCCAGAAGCACGATTATGGCTAACTTTAACCTTAATTAAAATAAAAACTACTGAGGCTAGAGGGCTGCAATTTGGTATGTTTGATGATTTAATGGTGGATGATCAACACCAGTTTGCTGCCATCTAGCATCGGTAGTTTTTAATTAAGATCTGAGGGCGGACAGAATAAAATGTGGACGGACAGACAAAGTCGGCACAATAGTTTTCTTTTACAGAACACTAAAAAACCTAATTTTATTTATTACTATCTGTTGTGCCCCTAGATACAGAACATTTCTGTTGTTTGAATAAACATGTAGTACAGTGCCACTACTGTTGCACAGGCCTAATCTTGTAGATAATTTTCTAAGATTATACAATTTCAGAATCAGCATACCATAAACCTTCATCTTTTGCAAGAGGGCTTTTACCCTTAAGTGGAAGAAAATATATCAGTTTGGGTAGCAGTGTGTTGCTTCACAGACAATTCATATTTTTCATGTTTTTATTTTTTTTATTTTCATTTTTATTAATACTTTTATCTTGTTGACGTTACGTTCCCCTATATCCAGTTTGGGCTTCCGGGTTTGCAAGAACATTCTTTTTATGTCAGAGTCATATTTGTGTTCATCGTATGCTATTTTATGTTAAACCCCATTTTTCATTATACTTGTTCATCATATGCTGTTTTACGTATAAAATAATTTTTTCATTCATGTTCATCATATAGCCTACTATTTTATGTAAAAATATTTTTTTATTGTTCGTGTTCATCATATACTTTTATGTGAAAATATTGTTTATTCATGTTCATCATATACTTTTTTACGTATAAAATCATTTTTCATTATTCATGTTCATCATATGCTACTTTATGTAGAAATATTTTTTTCATTATTCATGTTCATCATATACTATTTTATGTCAAAATATATATTTTTTTATTATTCATGTTCATCATATACTATTTAATGAAGGTACGGTCAGAGAATCAATAGATACGACTCATTCTTATTCCACAGTCTTCAGTTATTCCATAAATCTAATTTTTTTTATACAATTTTTACAGTTTTTTATCGATAATACCAGCCATGCCATTAAGTAGCAATATAATATGATCATTATTTTATTATATTTTTGTGAATTAAATATTCTTCACATTCTGTATTTCTTTTATTTCTTATTATCTGGTTATTTTCATTTTATTATCTACAGGAGACAAATTTCTAGATTTGTGTGTGTGTGTGTGTGTGTGTGTGTGTGTGAATTGCAAAAGACTTTGTAACTTATAGATTGTTGTTCTATTAATAACAGGCCGAATTGTGGTTTTATATTTCTATATATATATATACATATATATATGTGTATATAATATATATATATATATATATATATATATATATATATATATATATATATATATACGAGTATATGTATATATATATATATATATATATATATATATATATATATATATATATATATATATATATATATATATATATTACCATCGTGAAGCTGTATGCATTACCAGCTTCACCTACACAGTAGGATTCACAGAAGGCTCTTCAGCATCTTGTCGAACCCATTCATTTTACACACTTTCCTCCTAAGTCATCTGAATCGCACACACACTGCTACCAGCTGATCGTCCTCCACTCTCTCCATATGACCAAACCACCTCAGAACACTTTGAGCTTACATTTCACTTATTTGAAATGAGTCTGTGTTTGAGTTTATATTTATATATATATATATATATATATATATATATATATATATATATATATATATACATATATATATATGTATATATATATAAATTATATTGTATGATTGAGTTTGTATATGTATGTATGCTTAGTATATTTTGTTTGTTAGGGCATGATACGGTTTACCTACAAACGTGATTGTTTGCAGGAAAGATTTTGTCAGATTCCTGTCAATTTGGTGATCATTTACTTTGATTTGTGGCAGGTAATTATTGACTACATCTCGAAGATTGAGTTTAATTATTATTAAATATTTTTAGCAGACAACCGGAACAAGGTAAAGCCAGAGAGGCTGGACATCTGAGATGTTTGAAAGCTAAGGGAACGAATGAAAAATATTTGCAGAAAGAAGTGCAGCAGAGTACTGTCTACTCCAGAGAGAGAGAGAGAAAAAAAAAAAATTGAAGTACGTCAGTAAAATTCG
>JANJGK010000030.1:19204710-19212210 GCA_039081455.1 Macrobrachium rosenbergii
AAATTTTAATTATATTTGGTTGTGTAATTTATTGCGCCTAAATAACCACGTTTGATGTTATCACTTTTATTGTTTATAGTAGAATCTCTGTAATTCACTGTAATATTTGTTATTATTATATACTAATATTGACTAACAGTACTAACACTTAACAGCTTATAATTTTTTTTTTTTTTTTTTTTTTTTTTTTTTTTTTTTTTTTTTTTAAATCCTAACTAAAGCATTCCCTTTCAGAACTTCATAAGACACAAGTTTCATGTCGAGAAGAATGAATAACTTCAACAAAAGTAAACGATCAGAATATTTCGAATGAAAATTAAAAGAAAATAACGCTTTTGATTAAATAGCTTGATAATATGTAACCGTTATCATATTTACCGTTTGTGAAAGTATGACTTCCGTAAGTTTTACAGTACGTTTATCGTCGAGAAGTTAGGTAAAATACATCGTCAGTAAGTTAAACGCACGTGAAACTAAACCGTCAATAAGTGTAACGTATTTAAACAAAAAAACACCGTCAATGAGTTTAACGTCTGTAAAAAAACACCGTCAATAAGTGTAACGTATATAAAAAAAACGTCAATAAGTGTAACGTATGTAAAAAATACACCGTCAGTAAGTGTAACGTATGTCAAATTAAACCGTCAATAATTGTAACGTTTGTAAAAAAAACACTGTCAAGAAGTGTAGCGTATGTAAAAAAAAAAAACACCGTCAACAAGTGTAGTAATGTATGTAAAAAAAAAAAACACCGTCAGTAAGTGTAACTTATGTAAAAAAAAAAAAACCACCGTCAATAAGTGTAACGTATTTAAAAAAAAAAACACCGTCAATAAGTGCAACCTAATGTAAAAAAAAAAAAAACCACCGTCAACAAGTGTAACGTATGTAAAAAAAAAAACACCGCCAATAAGTGTAACGTATGTAAAAATACACCGTCAATAAGTTAATCGTTTGTTTGAATACAGGTTGAACATTTGTGAAAAAACATGTTGACGAATTTGCTATGTGGAAATACACCATTAACAAGTATGTATGAATTCACCGCCGATCAGATAAACATAACTAAAAATACGCGGTCGATAAGTTAACGATCGTAAAAAACACTTCGACGATAAGTCTAACGTTTGAAATAAATAATGCGTTGATAACGTGAACATCGGTAACTTTAATACGTCAAACAAATCCTGGCCGCTTTCTTGAGAAGAAACGTTTGTAACGCGAAATCGACCACGCTCATGAAAAGAACGTTTGCAAGGTGAAAACGACCACGTTCATGAGAAGAACGTTTGTAACGCGAAATCGACCACGTTCATGAGAAGAACGTTTGTAACGCGAAATCGACCACGTTCATGAGAAGAACGTTTGCAACGCGAAATCGACCGTGTTCATGAGAAGAACGTTACGACGTGAAATCGACCACCTTCATGAGAAGAACGTTTGTATGGCAAAATCGACCACGTTTATGAGAAGAACGTTTGTAACGCGAAATCGACCACGTTTATGAGAAGAACGTTTGCAACGCGAAATCGACTACCTTCATGAGAAGAACGTTTGCGACGCGAAATCGACCACGTCCCTTAGAAGAACGTTTGCAACGTGAAATCGACCACGTTCATGAGAAGAACGTTTGCAACGCGAAATCGACGAAGTTCATGAGAAGAATGTTTGTATCGCGAAATCGACTGCGTTTATGAGAAGAACGTTTGCAACGCGAAATCGACCGTGTTCATGAGAAGAACGTTTACAACGTGAAATCGATCACTTTCATGAGAAGAACGTTTGCAACGCGAAATCGACTACCTTCATGAGAAGAACGTTTGCAATGCGAAATCGACTACGCCCCTGAGAAGAACGTTTGCAACGCGAAATCGACCTCGTTCATGAGAAGAACGATTGCAACGCGAAATCGACCATGAGAAAAACGTTTGTAACGCGAAATCGACAACGTTCATGAGAAGAACGTTTGTATCGCGAAAAATCGACCGCGTTTATGAGAAGAAGGTTTGTAAGGCAAAATCAACCACGTTCATGAGAAGAACGTTTGTATGTGAAATCGATCACGTTCATGAGAAGAACGTTTGCAACGCGAAATCGACCACGTCCCTGAGAAGAACGTTTGCAACGCGAAATCGACCACGTTCATGAGAAGAACGTTTGCAACGCGAAATCGACTACCTTCATGAGAAAAACGTTTGCAACGCGAAATCGACCGTGTTCATGAGGAGAACGTTTGCAACGCAAAATCGACCACGTTTATGAGGAGAACGTTTACAACGTGAAATCGCCCACGTTCATGAGAAGGACGTTTGTAACGCGAAATCGACCACGTTCATGAGAAGAACGTTTGCAACGCGAAATCGACCGTGTTCATGAGAAGAACGTTTGTATCGCGAAATCGACCGCGTTTATGAGAAGAACGTTTGCAACGCGAAATCGACAACATTCATAAGAAGAACGTTTGCAACGTGAAATCGACAACGTTCATGAGAAGAACGTTTACAACGCGAAATTGACCACGTTCATGAGAAGAACGTTTGTAACGCGAAATCGACCGCCTTCATGAGGTTCAACGTAAAAAAAATGAGAAACAAAAAGAGACTTGCAAAAGAAGAGTATATAGGCTTCGTTGAAAAATATAAACATCCCCAAATATAGATGAGCATAAACTTGGCAAAACTTAGATTGTAACCTTCAGCAAATCACAAACTACTGAAATGGTCTTTTCCACAACAAAATTACGAGTGATTTTAAAAAAAGGAATCAAGGCATATATATTCCTAAATTACACTTCACTCAAAAAAAAAAGGAAGCAAACATTAGTATCTGCAAACTTTCAGGTTCGTTGAGATGAGGATTATATGTTGATAGGAAATATCTTAATTATATCTCTTAACCCTAATTTCAATGATGCTTTTGAGTCCTGTTTTTCTATAATTTTAGGGGAATTCAGGTTGGAAATATTGTGCATAAAATTGGTAATATTTTGAAAATCCATGAAATGCATCTTCACATAATCTCTAATTATTATTTAAAAGAAAATTAGACATGGACGTGTGGTCTATCAAATTATAAGTGACTGAGAAGTTGTATTTAGTTCGTAAACTTTGGAATTAGAGTTAAAACTTGCTTGATTCTGTAAATCTAAGAAGGTCCAATTATTGGTACAGTGAATTTACATTGAAATAAAGGGTATATAATTAACAACGAATTATAAGAGATAAATATTTAAAAGCACACTTGTCAGTCTTAATTTTTTAAAGGGGAATATTCAGTTTGGAACCAACCTGCAGTTTTCGGATAAAAATATACAAAAGGAAATCGTGAATTTCCACAATTAAAAAAGAACTAAGAGTTGTAGCATTCGTTACTGCGATTGCAGCATCAATTTAAAAACTGTGGAAGTTCTGCTTAATTGGAAAATTTAACTTTGGCAAAAAAAAAGTTGTGTTCAGTTGCTGAGCTTTTAAATGGAAAATACAATAACCCATAGCTAAATACCTTGGAATAGTATAGAGCAGTTTTTGATTGCTTAATCGTTTTTATATTTAAAAGGAACAGGTCTTTAATGCGGCTTTTTTCGAGAAAACTTATCTTTCAAATTTATTCGTTATTTATATACCCTTTCCGTCAATATTTTTTAGTTGAAAATTTGATATTTTCCTAACTGTATTTTAGAGGCCTCCATGATATATAGATGATGATGATGGTGATGATGAAGATTATCATTATTATTATTATAATTATTAAGCACTTCACCTAATGTGCTATACGTTATTTCAGTAACTCGAGCCAAAAGACAATTAGGCCATTTGAGTAATATGAGATTTTTGCTGTTGGTTACGATGAAATTTTCATATCTGTTTTTGAAATGTGCCCAGCAAGTATTCATGATGATTATTATTATTATTATTATTATTATTATTATTATTATTATTATTATTATTATTATTATTATTACCTGGACATTAGAATTTGATAATATTATAATATTATCTTCCCATGCCTTCAAGTGACGAATTTGAAGGTCTGAAATTTGTTGGGAAATTCGAGAAATGATTATGTACGAAAATCATATAAAGAATGGTCCTTGAAATGATCGCAAAGATTTACAGCAAAATGTTTAAAGTATCTGTGCCAAAACGAGAATTCTCTTTGAATAATCATGAATCATTTGGGAAAATTTTACCGGACGTAATTCCTTTAAGCCGTGTAAAGAATAGAGAATGTGTAACCCTCTTAAATTCGTGTGGAAATATCGTAAAAATGCGAAAGTTCCGTTGATGTTTTTTTCCCCGGAGGTTATCAGAATATCCCTAGGCCTAGTTGCATGCTCCGTGGCTTCTAGCTGGCCATCATAGCTTGCTTTGTGCACGATTAAATGTTGCTTATAGACAGTTCTTAGTATCAAGTTCCCAAAACACGAAGAAAATATTGATCCCTTCAGACACCAGGTGTTTCCACATGACATACATTTGATTATTCAAAAATCACGCAGCAGTACAGATAATGCTCGATGTATGTTTAACATTTAGTTAAGCATTCTTTTCTCCTGTTTTCATTTGTATTGTGGTTAAAATATCGTATCAGTTGGTATTATTTCCGTTACGTTGTCAGCTTCGAATTCTGCGAATTGTAATGAAAAAAAGGGGGGGAAGCCCAGAACCGGAGGAGTTGTTTGTAACATAGTTACCTTTCGAATACAACGCAATGGCCCGTTTTCTCTTATGGTTTTAAGACGCCCGTCTTCTGTTACATCAAGCTCGCTGAATTCAAGGACGGTCTTCGCTAAAATGGCCATCGCACGATTGTGCAGTCCCCCCTCGAATACGTTGGACCCAGCGAAATTGGTCCGTTTTCTCTGATGGTTCAGATTGAGGATTCGTTTTCTCTAATCGCTGATATCAGTTAGTGCATGTGAAGTACAGTTAACACATGCATGAATGGAGTGATGATGACACTGGAAGCTTCTTGCACCCGTAAAACACTAGACACTGTAAATGTTATTTGTGATTACGAAAGCTTGTTTGGTGTGTATTGAACGGACATAATATTAGCGCCAAGCAACCTGAAGTTGGCTCATGATTTTGTCGATCTTTGCAGTTTTTATCAGTCAGGCATTTGGATCCCGAAATGTGTTAGTGATTCGAGTCGTTTAGGAGGTGTATATCTCCCTTTGCTCTCTCCTAATATACTGGTTTTGCTAAAGTCAGGTCTGGAAGACTCGGAATCCACAATTAGAGTAGGCCTAACCTTTATAGGCCTAAAAATGCTGTCGAGATTTTGCGAAGATCAGCGATTCCATATTATTGTAATTATATTATGTATGAACTGGGACGTTATCCCCAAGAAGTATTGCTATTTTGAATTTAAGTTAATTATTAAGTTTAATTCAGTCTTTTAAAGAGAACTTTAAATAGTCTTCCAACTTGAGGTCAGGATCACACTGCGCTGACTCGGCCTAAAATCTGTTCGCGGTGACAAGTTTGAGCCTCCTTCAGGTAACGACATTTCAAATCATGCTAACCGATCTTTTGGGCGTTTCAGAGCCATACAGTACAGGGCCTGCGGACCTACACACAGTACCTGGTCTCCCTTCAGGTTTTTAATCCTGAAGGAGATGGACCCATGTCTACCGTCGCCGTCATGACTGACGAAGGAAGTAAGTATAGAATTCTACTGTATTTTCGTTCCACTATAGATAGATAGATTGTGTGGTTGTGTTTACACTTCCATGTAAATTAATGGTTTGGTAACAAAAACCATTTGCTTCTCTTAATTTAAAACTTTTGAGGTGTTTAGTTGTTATGAATATCATCAATGAAATGTAAATATTCTTACGTAACGAACAAAAAAGTAAATTCACTTAAATTCATACCTTTTGGTTGACAAAGATATATGGGTATGGATGACTTCCCCGTTATTTACAAAAGTTTGTAAATATTTATTTGCTTCTGCTTAAAGAAAAGTAGTTTCCTTGTTGTAACGGGACTTAGACGCGGTAAGTTAGCTTTGTGAACTTTGTAATGGGATTACAGATGAGGTTACAATGACAAGGAGATTAACTTTTGTTGTTTGCAGAGCGACCGTTCACTTTGACGAATTTCTTTGTGAATGTGTGTGTAATATATATATATATATATATATATATATATATATATATATATATATATATATATATATATATATATTGCGCGCGCGTGTATGTATGTATATAAACATTGATAAATAAATAAATATACTTGTTTGTAAACATATTGAGGAAGAGAGAAATCTGAATTCACGTAGGAAAATTTATTGAATAGGAATACAAGGAACGTTTGAATGAAAGTTCATTTATGCTGATTGGCGAAGACTTTGTCTCGTTAAATGCTTCTTTAAAAGTATTAATTTTGTATAATTAGGATGACTTGAACTCTGACAGATTCTCCTTGTTAAAAAGGGATTGAATGCCCCTTCGTAAATTTTAAAGTGTTTATACAAAACACCGTTCGAAGTCTGTTACTTTCCACGAAGGCTGTTGAAAGTAAATATACAGAATAATGAGTCTTTGTCGATGTTGAATATTTTGAGTGAGATCCTAAATTTTGAGGTATAATACTGAATCTTTATATAAAATGTTGAATCTTTTAAATGAGTTCCTAAATCTGGAGATATAATAGTAAATCTTTATGAAGAATGTTGAATCTTTTGAATGATTTCCTAAATCTTGAGGTATAATACTTAATCTTTATATAAAATGTTGAATATTTTGAATCAGTACTTATATCTTGAGGTAGAATACTTAATCTTTATATAAAATGTTGAATCTTTTGAATCAGTTCTTAAATCTTGAGGTAGAATACTGAATCTTTGTAGATGTATCTTTTGAATGAGTTCCCAAATCTTGAAGTATAATACTGAATCTTTACATAAAATATTGAATCTTTTAAAAGAGTTCCATAATCTTCAGGTCAAATACATGTTCGTCTTTGAAATTATATCAGATGGCTAGAATCTGTTTTGAATATTTTTTTTTTTGTTAACCAGGTAGTTAAATGGTAAGTGAATACATAATTACCCGGACTTAATTATTAAACAGTAATTCCCAGTGGGGGGTGGGGGGGGCTAGTGTGCCATCAGTGCACCTCATGCGGTGCACTGGAGCATTAGTTAATGTTCTTTGCAGTGTCCCTTCGGCCCCAAGCTGCAACCCCTTTTATTCCTTTTACTGTACCTCCGTTCATATTCTCTTTTTTTCCATCTTACTTTCCAACCTCTCCTAGCAATTGTTTCGTAGTGCAACTGCTAGGCCCTCTTCCTGTTACACCTTTCAAACCTTTTCGCCGTTTCCCTTTCAGCGCTGAATGACCTCATAGGTCCCAATGCTTGGCCTTTGGCCTAAATTTCGTATTCTATCTATTTCTTAAATAGTTATTTTTGAAAAAGGATTGCCTGTGCCGCACATGCGTAATTTCAATGAGTGCTAGGTAGTATATATTTGTTTATTTTTAAAAGTTT
>JANJGK010000030.1:19217210-19224710 GCA_039081455.1 Macrobrachium rosenbergii
GCTGTCAAAAGTGCGAAAGTGGTGTCGTCGTTACAACATAATTGTTCTCATTTGCTTGCCAAGTTCTGGTAAATTATATATTGTTGTTTAAGCGATATCAAATGAAAGCATATTAATTAAACATCAGATTCGTAATCTGTACGCAAGTACATTAGGTTGGTTTACATGTGACTAGTTGCCAGATACTACAATATTGACGTATCTTACGATGCTGCAGAAGTCTTTAACCACCTACTCATGATGTTTGTTACTGTTTTATTACTTATTATAAGGAACTGGTTCATCTGCCAGCGAACTCTTCACGCGTTCAGCAAGTTTCATGTATTCGCCATTTGAAAACGATTAACGAATATAGCTCTGTTTGTGGCAAACTTACACGGCAGGTGGAAAGTGTGTTGGTGGGGAGGGGGGAAGGAAGAGAGAGAGGAGTGGGAGGTTTGACCGAATTTCCGGTTGCAATTATCCTGTGCAGCGTTTACCAATTCCCCCACAAACTCCAGTTCCTTCATCACTCCTTTTGACCTTTGCAACTCCTTAAAGCCACGGGAGAACATGAACAGTCGTATTTTAACCGGATGTCGATTGCATTTCTTCAACTGCATAGCCTCACTTGTAGGATTGTCAGCAATGCATTATATACAACCTACTTCAAATTCCATGATAATCTCGACATTTTTCAAATTCAGTTATAATTCAGAACTAGAATTGTGTTGTTGATGATGTTACAATGTAACGTTACCCCTTTTCTGAAGTGGCCACGTGGCTCGTCACTGTAAACAAGATTCTTATTTGAAAGCAACTCCAAGAGTAATATTCTTATTGTAATTACTCGAAGCAGCAGATTGGGACCATTGACTGTATGTAATCAGCGTAATTTGTGATTACTTTTGGGATTATTTTACCGTAAATTTCCCCGGCATAAATGTTGGTAACTGGAGTAAGTTATGATTATGAATTAGCATGCAATGAATAAATAAACAGATAACTATTTAGTTGTTGAGTCTAACTGAATGTTATAAAACTTTATAGGTATTAAAACTTTATAGGTATTATTAAGTATTTATAAGTATTATCCTTTTGCTACTACGACCGCTGTTAATAACAGAACTATTGATAATACCTCCCGTCGTCTTACTTCCCAAGTTAGGTAGATTACTATAAAGTAAAGAAAGTAGTAATCGTATAAGGAAAGCAAATCACTATAAAATACTGAACTTTTTCAGTCGGTAACCTTTGCCGTCGGCACTGAGTGAGCAGTAATACGCATTTTTTTTTTTTTTTTTTTTTTTTTTTTTTTTTTTTTTTTTTACACCTTATCAGGCATTTAAACCCACTTCCGATGTTTTGATCCGAGATTCAGATAAGAGTGATGAAACCATTCCTTGTTTCTTTGCCAAAGAAGTATGGTTTGAAGATTTTAGATGTGTGAAGTTTTATTATTATTATTATTATTATTATTATTATTATTATTATTATTATTATTGTTGTTGTTGTTGTTGTTGTTGTTGTTGTTGTTGTTGTTACTATAAATAAATGATCAGATAAATGTTAAACATATTAATTTTTTTTAAGAATTTGAAAAAATATATACAGTATAATATAGATATATATAAATACATATAGTACTGTATGTATGTGTATATATATATATATATATATATATATATATATATATATATATATATATATATATATATATGAATATGTGTGTGTCTTTATATACTAGTAAAACTTACATTTGTAAGTGTCGTGTATTTTGTATATCCTTTCTCAAGACTAAGTGGTATGGAGTTGTGATCATTCTTCAGTGATATGCGGTCTTGTTCTTCTGTGACCTTTGACTTTGTAGCGCCAGTGCCATGCATTGTAAGATAAGAGATAATTGCAGGCTACCAAACGTACAAACAAAATTGGTTGTTCGCTCAGAATTAGAGGATTTGGTTTTTCCTGTTTTTTAGAACCTTTTTTTATAGGATAATATCCCTGAATGTTGGGAGCTCATTATTATTATTATTATTATTATTATTATTATTATTATTATTATTATTTAAAGAAATTTCATAAACATGAGTCACTAAAATGGTGAAGAAATCCACAATGATTTCAATGTAAATATATATCGAAATTATTTTAAATATTATTATTATTATTATTATTATTATTATTATTATTATTATTAATCATCGATAACGAAAATATATATAATTTAATACTAATAATGTTGTTAATCATGCAGCATTCTAAAATTATTTTCATTGTAGTCCATGATCCATACATGAAATCTCTCTCTCTCTCTCTCTCTCTCTCTCTCTCTCTCTCTCTCTCTCTCTCTCTCTCTCTCTCTCTCTCTCTCTCTCTCTCTCTCTCAAATATTTAAAGTCGAGAGGTCTGTTATAAGAGCACAGAAGAATGAGGGAATTAGGAAGAAAAGTGAGGTGATGAAGAGGAGGAGGAGAAGGAGGAAGAAGAAGAGTGAGGCGATGAGGAGGAGGAGGAGGAGGAGATCTTTAGTACCTGCCACTCCAGGAAGCATTTCTCCTCCAGCAGCGTCGTCTGCGTTCCCTCGACAGGCATTATTCTCGTGTTTATTTATATAAGCTCTCGTGTGCCCTGGATGTTTTGAAGACATCTCCGGCGTGTTTGTACTCTGATGCGATCTGCAACTCGACGGGGCTTCCTCCTCCTCCTCCTCCTCCTCCTCCTCCTCCTCCTCCTCCTCTTCTTCTTCTTCTTCTTCTTATTCCTATTCTGCTTCGTTCTTCTTGCATTCGTGAATCCTCTTTCCAAAAAGGCGTCGTTGCATCCTTTTGCTGACGAATTCGTGCTCTAGGGCCATTGTCGTCGGCTTGTGACAGACCCCGTCGTTTCTCTCTCTCTCTCTCTCTCTCTCTCTCTCTCTCTCTCTCTCTCTCTCTCTCTCTCTCTCTCTCTCTCTCTATTGAGGGCGAAGAGGGGAGGGAAGGGGCCTGAGCCACCCTTGAAGGTCCCTGGGCCAAAAAGTGTGTACACTTTTGTTTTTAGCCCAATTCCACTTTGGGAGATGGTACGCCATTTTTTTTTCATGGTAGCTGTTGGGTATTAAAGGTGTTTGTGTGTCACTACAATATTCACATAAATGATATTCGATTATTTACTTGGATGATAATTATATTTGATGTTAAAATACTTTCTCTGTGTGATTATGCAGCAGCACATTATATATATAATTATATATATACATATATATACAGTATATATATATATATATATATATATATATATATATATATATATATATATATATATATATATATAATTTATATATTATATAGGTATATATATGTTGTGTGTACCTAGTACCTAATCGACTTTAATGGGTTATAACCAGGACAAAAAAGGGTATGGGGCCAGCAACTTCATTCCGAAAGAACGTTTGCGAACCGGAAGGCTTAACGTCTTTCGAATTCGCTACTCCACTCCCCCCTCCCCTCCTTACGTGGAAGAGGGGTGTATGCCTCTTAACTGGTACACTCTTTTGCCTATTACGGACTTCTTTCACTTGCCTTTATGCTTTTCGTCACTTCGCCAAGCATTCAAGTCCTCTTCCAGCTTTTTTCCTAAGCCTTGGCATTAGATTTTTCGATCCTAAATTTAAACAAGTAAAAAATGCACAGAAGAGTTCGGCGCAATGGAGTTTTTTGTACAGCCGAAAATATATCTGTCTTTCGGTGGTCTCGGTATACTGTAATGCTGTATGAGCTGCGCCCATGAAACTTTAACCACGGCCCGGTGGTGGCCTATCCTATATAGTTGCCAAAAGCACGATTATGGCTAAATTTAATCTTAAATAAGATAAAAAGTACTGAGGCTAGAGGGCTGCAATTTGGTATTTTTGATGATTGGAGGGTGGATGATCAACATACCAATTTGCAGCCCTCTAGCGTCAGCAGTTTTTAAGATTTTAGGGCGGACAGAAAAAAGTGCGGACAGCATAGATTGCGGACGGACAGAAAAGCCGGCACAACAGTTTTCTTTTACAGAAAACTGAGAGCAACCGAAAATAATGACATATTTGAACTCCATGAGAAAAGTGGTATATTTTCCTTTCCTTAAAATTTGAATTGGTCCATATATTGTCGTTTTATGTTTGATTAATTCTAAATGCTGCAGTCAGTTAAAAAAAGGTTCAGTTGTTTCGCTTTACATTTCAATCAGTTATAACAAGATTTTTCGTTTTTCAACAGTATTTTAAAGCTGAAGATTTCTCTCTCTCTCTCTCTCTCTCTCTCTCTCTCTCTCTCTCTCTCTCTCTCTCTCCAAAGAGAAGCACAACAGACCACTCGTGGAGAGTTAAATTAGAAGCATATGATGTGACGTTAAGTGATGAGAATGGAGCGTCTGAATGGCAATTGTCGAGACTGCAAGACGTGACAGGCAGTGTTGAGAACTAAGAGGTGAGAGATGTAAAAAGACTCCCTGACGAGAATTTTTTTTTTTTTTTCTTTTTGCGTCGCGTCAGTGCAATGGTGAACTGATTTTGGGTAAAATTAACACCGTCCAAAGTTGGTTTTTGTGTGTGTGTGTGTGTTTTTTTTTTTTTTTTTTTTTTGTCGCGTCACTGCAATGGTGAATTGATTTTACGTTCAAAGTTGGTTGTTGTTTTGTGTGGGTGTGTGTGCGTGTGTATGTGCGCATGTGTGTGTGTCGCGTCAGTGCACTGGTGAACTGATTTTGCGTCAAGTTAAGACTGCGCTCAAAGTTGTGATTTTTATTGTCGCGTGAGAGCAGTGATGAACCGATTTTACGTAAAATTAAGGCTGCCTTCATAATTGGTTTGTTTGCTCGATTTAACTTGTTGGCCGTTTATTGTTGTATTTTTTTTATTTTTAGGCGATTTGCTTAAAATTAAACAGCTTACTTTTCTATTTTGTATTTCTTTTCCGTTTCAGTTTTAAATGAATTTTGTGGAAGAAATTTTTTCTTGCCAGTCGGAAGTTTGAATGGAAGCAGCAATGTTGTCAGTTCCAAGTGATGAGGTTTATTCATTTATAAATTTGCTAATTTATCTGTCTTCTAATTATATACTACCCTCCTCATTCTGTATTTTCCTTTACCTCCTGTTACTTCGTTCGAATAAACACTATATTCTTTGGGAGCTTGAATTTCAAGTCAGTGGCCCCAGTGGTGAGTTTGTTTCATATGATTAGGGTTCGTCCTCTGAATAATAATAATAATAATAATAATAATAATAATAATAATAATAATAATAATAATACGGGCTTGTTCAATATGAATATGGTTAGTCTTGTGAATAATAATAATAATAATAATAATAATAATAATAATAATAATAATAATGCTCTGAAACTGACAAGAGGTTGTGCAACTTTGCAGAGACTAAAGTTCTTTGTTTGGAAAATAACGTAAAGTAACGCGAGAGTAAATCCATTCTTTTACGATAAATATTGCCGCTGTTATCGAAAGTTACAAATATTAAGATTCATAATTTTATGAACGTCGGTAAGTATCCAAACGTATCGGTTTAAAAAAGAAATAAATTCTTTTACGGAGGCGGAAAATACATAGCCATGAGGCAGATATTTACTAGTTGCGTTGTTTTAATGATTTTGCTTTGTTTATGCGATTACAGATTGCAGAATACTCGAGTGTTGGATCATTATATAACAAGTGCATTTTCGTGGTCTGTGTGGTGGCGAACTTTTTTTCTTTTTTTTTTTTTTTTTTTGCTTATTCATTGCGAATCATGCCGGCGCGACGTGCATACACTGCTTGATTTTGCTTGCATTCAGGACGTTTTGTGCTGTAAACGTAGGAGTCTCTCTCTCTCTCTATCTCTCATATATATATATATGTATATATATAGAGAGAGAGAGAGAGAGAGACACTTCTACGTTTACAGCATAAAACATCTGAATGTAAGTAATATATATATATATATATATATATATATATATATATATATATATATATATATATATATATATATATATATATATATATATGTGTGTGTGTGTGTGTGTGTGTGTGTGTAGATATGTTTTTGTTCCTGTTGGTGATTTTATGACTTTTATTTTATCTTCAGTTTATCTTATTACATTTATTTACCGTACTTCCTTAATTTTTCAGTTATTACCTGTGTTTTGTCTGCAAAGTAAGTGCTTACTTTACTTTGCTTGACCGTATAATTTTCACTTTTCTATTCCTTCTCTCTCTCTCTCTCTCTCTCTCCATATATATATATATATATATATATATATATATATATATATATATATATATATATATATACAGTATATACACATATATATACATTTATTCATATATATATATATATATATATATATATATATATATATATATATATATATATATATATATATATATATATATATGAATTAATTGTCGTCTCTTCCAAAAACCCATTCGCAAGATTATTGTTGGAATAACTACAATCAGCTGGTGCTTTACTGTAAATGAACTACAGAAGAATTATTGACAGAATGAGTTACTTACAAGAAATAATGGGTGAAAGAACACTGAAGGGTAAAACTAATGCGTAATTGAATGTTTCAAGAACAAAAGGAGGGAGGAATCATAAAAAAATTTAATCTCCTTATACTAAACTGTAAAGGTTTTTCGTTAATATTTACGTATCTCTTTATATATTTTCTTTCATATACGAAGTGCAGTTTGCCAATTTTGTTTCTGAAATAATTTTTTCAAAGCCTAATTACGTTATATTATGTTGTCATGATCGTCAACCGGCCCCCACCTCTCTCTCTCTCTCTCTCTCTCTCTCTCCTCTCTCTCTCTCTCTCTCTCTCTCTCTCTCTCTCTCTCTCTCTCTCTCGTTCGAATTTCCCGATTTGTCCTATTGGCAATTACTTCCATAATGAATTCGTACGGAATCTTACGAGTCATCTGTTATTCTAATGGACTCATTAGATGATCTGGAACTTAATAGATATGATTTAATCAGTGGGAACTTTTGAATGAAGTGGATTAATTCTCTGGAAACTTTTGAGTGGGCGTGAGTAAATTGTATGTATGGGATTGTAAATTACTAGCGAATTCCTTTAAATGTGCTGTGTGGTGACCACAGTAGATATGTAGTTTCATACTTCAGGGCTGTAGAATAATAACAAGCGGATAATCTGGTTTTCATATTACTTTTGCTTCAGTCATCGCTGTCTCATGAGTATGCTCGTAGTAGCTTGCAAATGGCACTGAATAGCCAAATCTTTGGAATTATTTGGTCTTGTTCACTCATTCGTAAGTTACCTGCGCTCATCTACCTATCCTTTGTCGTAAAGCATCTTAATTGTAACACCAAGCAGTAGAACCTTTTGCGTCAGAGAGTCCGTTCTTTAAAACATATTCTGATGCCTTTGTACGTCCAGGGCCCTCGGGAGGTCTCCTGACCACAGTCAGCCTTTGAAACGTCACTCTCACGCAGTAGTCTAGTCAAAGCCTTGCGTTCCAAGAGAGCAAACGCTAACT
>JANJGK010000030.1:19226169-19228669 GCA_039081455.1 Macrobrachium rosenbergii
CCTGAATCGAGACATAGGCCTAGGTCCAACATCACAACAACCGTTCCTTTGATACCTCGATTGAAGCAGATATTCCCGGAGCCTTTGAGACTCGCATCCGCAAGCCGAGACTCATTAGTAGATTATAAAAGAAAGAGGTCTAATAAAATTCTACGCTGGCTATTTAGGATTAAGCCTAATCACAGATGTCCTCAGTCTGTAGGTAAGGTTACCAACTTTGGAATACGAGAGGGAAGGTAACAGAGATTATTATTTTATTTTTTTTAGGAAACAGGGGATTAGAGAGCATTGCTAAAGAACACACCCTTTCTCTCTCTCTCTCTCTTTATATATATACACATATATATGCATATATAATTGTGTGTAATCATATACTGTATATCTATCTATCTATCTATCTATCTATATATATATATATATATATATATATATATATATATATATATACATACATACATATATACTGTATAATTACGGCTTTAACTGCTGAATCATAGGTAGACCTCCTTCCTTCCCACAAGGTTCCCACAACGTCAGGCTCTTCATGCTTGCAAAGATGCCTCATTACCAGGGTATCAAACCCCTTTACATACAATATGCCATTCAACTCTACATCTGACTCACTTTCATTCTTCCTGGATTTTCAGGCCATTCGTTTCCCGGCCCTCTTTTATTTCATCTTATCAGCTTATCGTCGGCCATTCTTTCCACGTGACCAAGCCATCTCACAATACTCTGATCGATCCTTCCACTTACACTAACATTTTTACCACTTATTCAGCATATCTCCAATTTTCTTATTTTAATTCTCCATATGCTTTATATACTATGCAAATAGTTCATTTCAAAAGCCTCCTTTTCATAAGCAACATCCACACTTCACTTCCATAAAGGAGAGTCGGCTTAACAGTCCAGACCATTCAAGTCTCTTCCCAACCTTTTGCACACACTCTGATACCTCCTCCCTTAAATTATCTTGCACTCCCTTGAGTGATTAAAAAAAGTCGCCATTTCCTTCCTGAATAAATGTCTGTTAGCATTTCTTTCCTAAATAAATACTTTCACGAATAAATTACTTTCCCCCTCATCATCAGAAAATAAATAATTTGCTAATTGTTTCGTGGAAAAAAACATAATTTCAACACTTCTCCCCAGAGTGAAATTTATCCTCTCTCATTTTCCCAGCGAATAAATAACACACTTCGATCGGTGTAGATCTTGAAAATTCAATAATGAGATTCAAATTTCAAGATGAGGAACAAGCATCAGATATTCCCTGGCGGTCTGAATATGAACAAAAGATGAAAAAGAGAACCAAGAGAATGTATAGTAAAATTGCTGGGTAATACAGAAAAAATTACCCAGCAAATTTTACCAAATACATAAATACATCCATTTATAAATATCTAAGTGAATATAATTGAGGATAAAATACGGCAAAATATATTGGTATTTGACGTAACGACAGAACCACTTTTAAACCTCGAAGCTTTATATCTATCTATCTATCCATCTATATATATATATATATATATATATATATATATATATATATATATATATATATATATATATATATATATATAGTATATATATATTATATGTATATTTATAGATAGACAGACAGATAAATAGACACAGATCGATAGATAGATAGATGTAAATATATATATATATATATATATATATATATATATATATATATATACATATTATAATATACATACATACATACATATATTTACATACACACATATATGTATATATACAGTATATATATATATATACAATATATATACATATGTATACATATGTAAAAATTTATTATACAACAAAAAATATACAAAAAATGTTACAATAAAAAAAACCCACTTAATTCAAGCATTATAAACCATATCCCCCATTA
Organism: Macrobrachium rosenbergii; assembly: GCA_039081455.1. Taxonomy (NCBI): domain Eukaryota; kingdom Metazoa; phylum Arthropoda; class Malacostraca; order Decapoda; family Palaemonidae; genus Macrobrachium; species Macrobrachium rosenbergii. Next base: position 19,228,076 of record JANJGK010000030.1, read on the forward strand.
CAGTACAATAAAACAAACCTTAACCTTTTTAAACGCGACACTTACGAAACGGCAAAACATCGCATAACAAGCTTGTTAAACAGTCCACCTCGATAACCAGAAATACCTGTCAAGACGACCAATTAGATATGCTAACGCGGCCGCTAATGCCGTATGGGAACAATTATATATGCTAACGAATTCACTTGGTTATGATAATATGACCGTCAAGATGACTGAGTTGCGACAGACAAAGATGCATGTTAGAACAACACTTCAAATAAGGAATGTGTAAGGTTGATATTCAATGAATATGCATTGATATGACTAATAGACTATTAAACAGACATGTAATGATATTGACATTGGACTATTAAACAAACATGTGATGATATGAATATTACACTATTAAACAAACAAGTAGTGATTAGAATATTAGACTATTAAACAAACACGTAATGATATGAATATTAGGCTGTTAAACCAACACGTAATATGAATATTAGACTATTAAACAAAAATGTAATGATATGAATAGTGGATCATTAAACAAACACGTAATGATATGAATATTAAACTATTAAACAAACACGTAATGATATGAATATCAGACTA
>JANJGK010000030.1:19238669-19246169 GCA_039081455.1 Macrobrachium rosenbergii
TATATATATATATATATATATATATATATATATATATATATATATGTCTGTATTTATGTGGTGAGTATACACACGCACACACACACACACATATATATATATATATATATATATATATATATATATATATATATATACACACACACAATCAGATAAGTAAAATTACTCGATGCGTTAAGTATCCAGGCTCAGAGAGAGAGAGAGAGAGAGAGAGAGAGAGAGAGAGAGAGAGAGAGAGAGAGAGAGAGAGAGAGAGAGAGAGAGAGTTCAGTTAAAATATACAGCATCGCGCAAATTGAATGGAAATCGAGTATGCAGGTGCTTTGGGGAAAACGAACCCGAGGCGTTGAACATAAATTTGGAAACACCTTTAGTGCCTGATCTACAAAGCACAAGTAGGTATAGTAGTAGTAAAATGAGAGAGAGAGAGAGAGAGAGAGAGAGAGAGAGAGAGAGAGAGAGAGAGAGAGAGAGAGAGAGAGAGAGAGAACTTTCATTAGATGCAGATTTCACCAATTAACCTCCGACGGTATCATCATTATATGAGAGAGAGAGAGAGAGAGAGAGAGAGAGAGAGAGAGAGAGAGAGAGCTTCCATTAGATACAGATATCATCAATTAACCTCTGACGATATCATCATTATATGTGAGAGAGAGAGAGAGAGAGAGAGAGAGAGAGAGAGAGAGAGAGAGAGAGAGAGAGAGAGAGAGCTTCCATTAGATACAGATATCACCAATTAACCTCTGACGATATCATCATTATAAGAGAGAGAGAGAGAGAGAGAGAGAGAGAGAGAGAGAGAGAGAGAGAGAGAGAGAGAGAGAGAGAGCTTCCATTAGATACAGATATTATCAATTACCCTCTGACGATATCATTAATATAAGAGAGAGAGAGAGAGAGAGAGAGAGAGAGAGAGAGAGAGAGAGAGAGAGAGAGAGCTTCCATTAGATACATATATTATCAATTACCCTCTGACGATATCATCAATATAAGAGAGAGAGAGAGAGAGAGAGAGAGAGAGAGAGAGAGAGAGAGAGAGAGAGAGAGAGCATCAGAATTTTCAAAAGTTCCAATCTGTATTATAATGGCATAAGTTCTTCATCCAATTAGCTCTCGTTTATACGAAGTTAAATTTATTTTTTTTTCTTTGAGTGCTTGCGATAAATACCAAAGTTCAAAAACACCATTATTTACGACGGAATTCTTAAAAAAAATAAATAAATAAATAAATAAATCGTTGACGGAGAAATTCTAAAATGCAGCATCTGAATTTTCGTAATTTATTTTCCTACCGGAAGCTGTCATACTTCTTTTGCTTTTTTTTTTTTTCGGGCAGTGCTTGCGATAAATACCAAAGTTAAAAAACACCATTAACATTCAATTAAAAAAAAAACTCCTTGACGGAAAAATTCTCAAATGAAGCGTCTGAATTTTCGTAATACTGTTTTCTTTTCCTATCGGAAAGTTTTCAAACTTCCATTATTTCGTTGTTTGTTCTACTAACGCTTGAGTTATTTCGAAATATAAAGTTCACGTTATTCTTTTTAATTACGAAATTACTAATAATTTTTCATCAAGATACCACCGTATGTCGTTTCGAGTGGTTGGGGAGAGTTCAGAGGGCAACACCAAGTCTCTTAATAGCTTTAATACCTTATTACACTTGCAGAGGATGTGATGGCATAAGGCCAGCTTCTTGTGGACAGAGCAGTCTACTAAACCCATATCTTAGATACGATTAAATAATATAAAACCCCACTAACGAGAACTCTTTGAGCTTTGACCACACACACACACATATATATATATATATATATAAATATATATATATATATATATATATATATATATATATATATATGTATATATATAAATATGTATATTTATAAATATATATATATATATATTTATATATATGTATATATATATAATATATATAATTATATACACACATATATATAAATCTATATCTATATAAACATAGACATACATACATATATATATATACTGTATATATAGATATATATATATATATATATATATATATATATATATATATATATATATATATATATATATATATATATATACACACCATGTGTTTCGAAATTAAAGCCCACCTCCACAGAACAAATGGAAGGTTATGAAGTTTTCTGCTATAGCCTATCTCCAAGTACATTATTTTAAGTTTCTATTAAGCTATTTTTCATTTTACATTTCTTGTATTTTCAGACTGAGTGACGGAGTTAGATACAGCCATGGCTAACGACTCGGAGGAAATCAGATGGATTGACCGAATCCAGGCTATAACCTTCAGAGAGGCCAGGGATGCTGGCGCATCCTTCATTTCACGTTCCTGGATAGCTCAATACATTAAAAAAGATTAATCCTTTGTTAAAAGAAACTGGAACAAAAATCCATATGATTGTCATCGCGAAAGGAGTGAGAATCTTGGAAGGCCTGAAGTCCTTTCTCAGGTGTCAAAAGGCATCATAGCTGAGGCAGTGGGTAGACCAAGAAAGTTTTTACGTAAATTGGCGCTTGAACTAGAAACAAAAAGGGGACAGAAGAGAAGTTATAGCGCTGTATATCGTGAGTTGAAAAAATCTGGTATCAAGCCATTTCATGTTATCAGCAAGCCCAACATCACTCAGCAGCAGAGAGAAGACCTTGCATGGTTTTGTGGTTCATTTCTTAAAGACTGGGATGAAGCTGACTTTCTCCATGTTGCTGCATTAGATGAATTCTTCATTTACACAGTTAGGAAGCCAAATCATAAAAATGACATCATTTGGGCTGCAAAGTTGGATGATATCAGCGATGACGTGCGTTATCGCCAAGTTGTGAAATTTCCTGAATCTTTGGGAATTTTTCTGTTTCACAGCCAAACGGTTAATGTGGATCATCAAAGAAAAAGGACACTCATGGAATGGCGAATACTTCAGAGAAACTGTGCTTACTGGTGGAGTATTTCCTTTCCTCAAAGATCCTGAAAATGTGTTATTTGTTGAAGAAGTCACATTTCTGCATGATAAGGCACCATGTTTCAAGGCTCTTCAGACACAGGTGCTGCTTCGAAACAGTGGTATCGATTTCTTCTCGTTAAATGAATTTCCAGGTAGCTCCCCTGACCTTAATGTGTGTGAAAACATTGGTAATATCTTAAAGGATCGTGTTGAAGTGCGCACAGTGAACTATGAAAGTATACCACGCCTCGACGACCTGCGAAGAGAGGTGACCGAAGTGCTCAGGGAAATGGAGTTTGAGTCTCAGCTTTTTTGCGATTTGCTGAAATCATACCCCTCAAGAATGCAGGCTGTGGTACAGGCAGATGGAGGCCACACAAAATATTAAATACTCAGAGAGAAACTTAAATAAATACCTATTCTGAATTACTTTTGTTTTTGTCCATATCAATTTTAGTTTATGCTGTAAAGGAGGAGGCTCTAATTTCGAAACACCCTGTATATATACAGTAGCTATGAGAGAAATATAAAATTTATTCCCCTTTCACTATAAAGTAATCCTCAGAGTATACAGTAAACGTAATTAACAAGATAAAAAAAATCCGCACTCTCAATAAAAAACACTTTCATTTAAAGATGGTATTTTCAAAATAAAAAAATTATTAAAAATATATATAATTTCTTTTACAATACAACAATATTAAAAAAAGATTACGCCAAAAAAAGCCAAAACAAAGTGATCAACTGATGGAAAATAGAGAGAAAAAGGTGATAGGAACCAACAAAATCAAAACATTCAAGAATATAAACGAAATTCATTTAAAAAGTAGCGGCCTTTGATCTTAGACCAAGAGTCAACAGAAAAAAATATATATATATGTGTGTATGTATGCATATTCAAATTTCGAAATAAAAAAAGTCAAATTTGATAAATAATCGAGTTTGCAAAGGGAAATGGGGTTGGAGGAAGGCACTTACGGCATTTATACATTCGAACGGAATACATTCACTCAGAGAGAGAGAGAGAGAGAGAGAGAGAGAGAGACCTGTGCCTTTCCTAACTGTCGGCAAATTACTTTTTTTATTTCATCAATCATTCAATTGGGGAGGCGGGCAAGTTTTTCAGGGTACGTATTTGCAACAGTATAAGTGTTCAAATGTAAAACGTAAAAAAAAAAAAAGTGAAGCCGAAAAAAATGCCTGTACCGAGAAGAAGAGTTTAAACGTAAAAAAAAAGTGAAGCCGAAAAAAATGTCAGTGCATAGAAGAGTTTGGTCGAAACCCACGAATGAATACAAAAATGATATTACAAATCTAGTAAATTATCAATTGATACATGTAATTTAAATGAATAAATGTGAGTCTTTACAGAAGAGTACAGCCTTCCTGCTCCTCAAGTCTTTAGGGATGAGGTCGCTACCCTAGCGAAGGCTATATATATATATATATATATATATATATATATATATATATATATATATATATATATATATATATATATATATGCATGTATGTATGTATATAGATATATGTTTGTGTGTGTATATACATATATATTATATATATTTATATACACACACACACACACACACTTGCACTTGCACACAAGTTGGTTGTAGACTCCTACAATGTATGACAGCAAATGGACAGAGACAAATACACCGAAGAGGAGTCTAATACATGATAACGAGACAGCCAGAAAGCTAAGTCTTCCGAAGATGAAGAAAAAAAAAAAAACAGTAATTCTGTAATTCGACAGATGGACCACTCCCATAATTTCATGTCCCATATATTCCAAGAAATCAAAATGGCAGCAACGAAACAGGTATATGGAGGGGAGAAAAGGCCAATAAATGTTATTACTGAGCATAAAAATGAAAACAAAAGAGAAAGAATAACATAAACGAAGTAAAAAATGATAAAAAACAAAAGGAAAAAAGATAAATAACACAGGACAAAAATGACTCAAGAGGTATGTTCTGCTCAATAACACAAGCTCACTGTTAGCTCGTCTTCCATACTTTGCTCTCTCTCTCTCTCTCTCTCTCTCTCTCTCTCTGTTACTGATTTATATCACCCTATTTGCTCTCCTTGTTTAGAGATTTTATATTCTTATTCCTCTGCATCAGCTCTCTCTCTCTCTCTCTCTCTCTCTCTCTCTCTCTCTCTCTCTCTCTCTCTCTGTCTGTTACTGATTTATATAAACCTACTTCCTCTCCTTATGTTACTGATTTATATAAACCTACTTCCTCTCCTTGTTTACAGATTTTATATTCTTACTTTCTCTGCATCTACTCTCTCTCTCTCTCTCTCTCTCTCTCTCTCTCTCTCTCTCTCTCTCTCTCTCTCTCTCTCTCTCTCTCTGTTACTAATTTATATAAACCTACTTCCTCTCCTTGTTTAGAGACTTTATATTCTTACTTTCTCTGCATCTGCTCTCTCTCTCTCTCTCTCTCTCTCTCTCTCTCTCTCTCTCTCTCTCTCTCTCTCTCTCTCTGAGAAAAGTTTCCCTCCAAATGGTCCCTGCAAACCAAAAGCCGAGCAAATAAAAGTTTTCCGCGTCCACTTTGACCCAAGTTGCTTTCTCATGCTGCATGCAAATTTCTGCCAACTTTTAACATGCTCCGTGTTGTGTGACAGCTTCCCAACGGTCAACATGAAAGGTATATACAATCTAGGTGACCCCATAAAGACGATGAGATCTTAAGGCCTGAAGCTTCTTTTTTTTTTTTTTGGCCAGCTTTGTGAAGGGAACGGGGAGAATCTGGCATTTGGAAATCCTCAAAAGTGCATGTGTTTATATACATACATAAATATATACAGTATATATATATATATATATATATATGCATGTTTGTATGTATGCATATATGTATCAATATACATACATACCATAACCGAAATCATTAATATTATTATTATTAATACCGTTGTTATTGTTGTCGTTATTATTATTATTATTATTATTATTATTATTACATTAAAAATAATAATAATAATAATAACAATAATAATAATAATAATAATAATAATAATAATAATAATAATTATTATTATTATTATTATTATTATTATTATTATAATAAAGAATAGGATTAAATTTCGGCTGTACAAATCCCGCACGTGGCTTCATCAACACCCGCTAAAATTATGTGAATCAACGAAAACATTATTATTATTATTATTATTATTATTATTATTATTATTATTATTATTATTATTATTATTATTATAAAGAGCAGGACTAATTTTCGGCTGTACCAACCCCGCATGTGGCTTCATCGACAACTCACTCAAAACAAATTGAAAAAATAAAATAATTTCTCGATTATCAATTTAACCAAAGCGTTCTAGTGTTTACGAGTCACACGAGCTGGCTGCAGTTAACAAAATTCCATTACCCCAAAACAGCCTAAATAACAATTTTTGTAAACAATATTTATGCTTCAATCAATCACTGAAATTTGACGCGGTTACGCCAAAGTCAGGATGTTATGGCAAGAATTATGATTTCAGTGGGGGTATATTTAATTTAAATCGTGGGTCCGCAATTCCAGGATTCCAGGATTCCGGGTTTACGGCAGTGAATGGAAATTACGTAACAGGAGATTTATCTCGGTAGCGCGTGATTTCGAATCTTGATATAAGGTGCCTGATTTCAATATCACACAGGGGAGAACGGCTTTGAGAGAGAGAGAGAGAGAGAGAGAGAGAGAGACTTTAAAGATATTTAAACACGATTAACTTACGATTACTTGTGCACAGACAAGCGAGAGAGAGAGAGAGAGAGAGAGAGAGAGAGAGGAGAGAGAGAGAGAGAGAGAGAGAGAGAGAGAGAGAGAGAGAGAGACTTCAAAGATACTTCAATACGATTAACTTACGATTACTTGTGCACAGACAAACGAGAATGATGGACTGAGAGAGAGAGAGAGAGAGAGAGAGAGAGAGAGAGAGAGAGAGAGAGAGAGAGAGAGAGAGAGAGAGAGAGAGATTACCCAATACTTTTCGTAAACGGAAGGGAAATCTCATGAGGACCTATAGGTTCAATTGAATTACTTGATAATTATGCTGGAAAAAGAATGGCAGAGAGAGAGAGAGAGAGAGAGAGAGAGAGAGAGAGAGAGAGAGAGAGAGAGAGAGAGATTACCCAATACTTTTCGTAAACAGAAGGGAAATCTCATGAGGACCTATAGGTTCAATTGAATTACTTGATAATTATGCTGGAAAAAGAATGGCAGAGAGAGAGAGAGAGAGAGAGAGAGAGAGAGAGAGAGAGAGAGAGAGAGAGAGAGAGAGAGAGAGAGAGAGAGGGCGCAAAATTAACTTCAACCAATGTACAAGTTAAGAGGGGGAGGGGAGAGGAGGTCATTCAGATACCGTGTATGGAGCGACCTATCTGCCATCTCCTCTGGTCAACTTCGGTAACCAAATTCATGACTTCTACAACTACATGAATGAAGTGCGCTAACTGGCTTTAACTAACGGGATACTACTACTACTACCACTACTACTACTGCGGGGTAACGTTCGGGGA
>JANJGK010000030.1:19248669-19263669 GCA_039081455.1 Macrobrachium rosenbergii
TCATTCTTCACATCTCTATAGCTTTCGCGATGTATTCATAAACAACCAAACACGTAAAATGCATTTAACGATGCGCCAAATAAACATGAAGATTTACCATAAAATAACCAAACAGAAAATACATTTAATAATACGCTAAATAAACATGAACATTTACCAAATGTTAAAATAAAAGGAAACAGAAAGAAACAGCAGCATATCTTTCGTATGACATTACAACACAGTAAAAACAACAGGGAAAAAACAACAAAAACAAAAACAAAATAAATCACCAGCAAATACGGGCATTTAAAACGGGGACATTACTCGCCCCTTGTATACGGGAGAAAATCTCATGATTTGTGGCAACATCAAGAAAGAAGGAAGCCCCCATCCAAAATTCGCCTCGAGTTTTGGTTATCATCGAATAAGGTGGGGGGGGCGTCGGCTCCCCTTCCCCTCCCCCAGTTGTATGTTACGCCCTCCCCTCCCTCCACATCTAGAATACAAACTAAATTCATATACGCGTTCGTGGAAGGATAGGCAACCCCGCAGAAGGATTTCTCAGGATGTCGTGGGAAGACGGCGGGAGTCGTTGCCCACAATCCTCGAGGATATATCTATATATATACGAGTATATCCCGGGGTTATACCTTCGGATATACGCCATTAATCCCTCCGCACCTTATCAACGTATTCATGGGGGAGGGGAAAGGGGGTGGAGGGGGAGGGGAAGGAGGAGCTTCCCAGATATGATATGTAGTGATATATATTCAGAGGGAGCACTAAAGTAGGGTCGTTTCACCGACGTCCATGGTCCCTGGCATTGAGCTCCAACGCCACATTATGTGCCAGCGTTTGAATTCTGATGAGGCACGCGAACTTTCGCTTACCCCTCCTTCCCCCTACCCTCCCCTACCACTCCTCCCAAACCCCGTACCCCACCCCCCGTCCCAGTGTTCTTAGGTTAACCACCCTATAACCCACCACATCCACGTTCTCTCTCTCTCTCTCTCTCTCTCTCTCTCTCTCTCTCTCTCTCTCTCTCTCTCTCTCTCTCTCTTTTGCAAAATTCCTCTTCTCTTCATCCTTCCTTTTCTCTGCATTTATTCTTCCTGTCTTCTCCTATCATCACTTCCCTATTATCTTTTGCACTTATTTCCTTTCATCTCTCCTTTTTTACCCTTCCAAATTCTTTCTCTATTTCTCACTTTCTCCTACATTTATTCTTAATTTTCTCAATGTTTTATTCTTACTTTCATTCAAAAATATTTATTTTCATTACATATTCAACTTTGCTGAAACACACAAATGCCTGTACCTACTTTTTTTAGTTCCTTTTCATTCTATTTATACTTGTTGTTTTTTAATGTTCTAAATGACCATTTTTTCTAACTTTTACTTTTCCTCGACCTTCCTTCTTCTTTCATGCCCAGTCCCTATTATCTATTCAATCCTCTCTTATGCCTGCGAGTACAACAAACTAAAACAGAAAAGATAATATATATACGAAAAAAACATAAAAAAACAGGGAATCTAAAAATATATCCACCAAAAAGGTATAAAAAACAGGACATTCTAAAAATATATAAAAAAAAAACATAAAAAACAGGGCCTTCTGAAAATATATACATAAAAAATATGAAAAAAACACGGCCTTCTAAAAACAGATCCACAAAAAAGATATAAAAAACAAGACCTTCTAAAAATATATCCACAAACAAAAACATTAAAATACAGGGTCTTCTAAAAGTATATACATAAAAATATGAAAAAAAACAGGGCCTTCTAAAAATATATACATAAAAAATATGAAAAAAACAGGGCCTTCTAAAAATATATACATAAAAAATATGAAAAAAAACAGCCTTCTAAAAATATATCCACAAAAAAAAGATACGAAAAAACAAGGCCTTCGAAAAATTTATCCACATATAAATAACATGAAAAAACAGGGCCTTTTAAAAATATATATATTAAAAATATGAAAAAAGGGCCCCCTAAAAATATATCCACAAAAAAATATATGAAAAAACAAGGCCTTCGAAAAATATATCCACATATAAACAAAACATGAAAAAATAGGGCCCTCTAAAATAAAATAAAATATATCCACAAAAGAAGATATAAATAGCTCTCTGTATACAATCAGAAAACACTCTCGCGGTATTTCACTGGACTCAAACCTCAATCAATACGGAATGAGGAACCAGGAGAAAAAAAAAAAAAAATAGTTCTAAATTCACCCGATTCCGTAACCAGGCCATTCGTTGTTGGATCACGAATTTTCGTTAGACACGAACCTGTTTAACGTCGAGAGGGCCATAATAACCAGTAATAAGAAGAGTTTGTGGGACAAAAACGAGCGGCCACGAATCCGGAACGAATTTCGACTTAGCAATCTGTATTATAGATAGAAGTCAACGTCAACGACAGCTTAACCTTTAACTTGTAATCATTAATAACCACTTAATGATCATCTACACGAATCATCATAGACTAAGTATGTACGTATGTACGTACGTCTGTATGTGTATATATATATACATACACACATATAAATATATTTATATATATAAATATATACATATACATACATATATACACATAATATATATATATATATATATATACATACATACATACACACATATATATATACATACACATACATACATATATATACATACACACATACACACACACACACACACACACATATATATATATATATATATATATATATATATATAAATACGACCGTCGTCAGAATGGATACACAATTTCAAGACCCTGAAACGTTAATACTGCCACAGCGCTCTGCAGCAGAATCTCGCAAGAGTAACCCTCTGCAAAACAAAACCGACGGGGGGGAAACGCCCCCCTCGCCCTCCCAACCGGCCCCCCACCAACTTCCCACTGTGTCTGCAATTAAATTTTCATTTCCGATTTACGCCGCAACTTATCTTTCGCCCGAAAATTCGTCGAAAACGGTTCCTACCAGTGAGGACTAGAATATTCTGGTCTCAATGAAAATAGAGTATACCAAAAACATGAAAAATGGACGAGTACAATTACTCTCAAGGTGATGTTTCCTGGTTGGAATATGCAACTTAAGCCGAAGGCCAAACCCTGGGACCTACGAGATCATTCAGCACTGCAGGGGAAATTGAAAGTAAGAGGTGTAACAGGAGGAAAACCTCGCAGTTGCACTATGAACCAATTGTTAGAAGAGGGCGGAAAGTAAGATGAAAGAAAGAGAATATGAACGGAGATACAGTAAAAAGAATGAGAGGCGTTGCAGCTAGGGGCCGAGGGGACGCTGCGAAGAACCTTAAGTGATGCCTACAGTGCACCGCGTGAGGCGCACTGACGGCACTACCCACCTGCGGGGGTTTAATAGTTGCTAACGTTTAGCCTGAGAATACAGAGCTTTATATAAACACACACATGTACCTAGTTCGTTAGTTCCTCGTTGGGCGGGTGGGTATGTGGTTCGGATTCCACAATAAGCTGTAGGTCCCGTTGCTAGGTAACCAATTGGTTCTTAGCCACGTAAAATAAGTCTAGGAGAGCTGTTAATCAGCTCAGTGGTCTGGTTAAACTAAGGTATACTTAACTTTAACCTAGTTCGTTATACGTTAATTCTTTTTCGTTATAAGATAAACGACAAAGGAAATTGCACTAGCATTTGCTCAATTCGAGAAAACATAAAAACAAAGAAGCAGAATCACTCTCAAGGTGAAGTTTACTGATCATTAACGATCAGTCTGAGTACAAATCACTCAAATATATATTTATTATTATTATTATTATTATTATTATTATTATTATTTAGATGAACCCTATTCATATGGAACAAGTCCACCACAGGGTCCACTGACTTGAAATTCAAGCTTCCAAAGAATATGGTGTTCATTAGAAAGAAGTAAAAGGAGGTAGTGGGAAATACAGAAAGAAGAGACCGCTTATTAAAAAAAGAAAAGAAAAAAAAGAGAGAAAAAAAACCGCTAACATAAGTGCATACGTTTTTAGTTCGCTATTCCTTCATTCCTTTTCATTATCTTTCAATATTTACTCTAATTTCCAGATATAGTGAATCAATATACACTATAATCAACTAAGGCAAACATAAACGTGTACCTAATTCGCTATATTTTTATTTTTAGTTTTCTGTAAAAGAAAACAACTGAGATGGCTATTTGTCTGTCCGTCCGCACTTTTTCTGTCCGCCTTCAGATCTTAAAATCTACTGAGGCTAGAGGGCTGCAAATTGATATGTTGATCATCCACCCTCCAACTATAAAACACACCAAATTGCAGTCCTCTAGCTTCAGTAGGTTTTATTCTATTGTTGTTTTTATTTTAATTATGGTTAAATTAGCCATGATCGTGCGTCTGGCACCGCTATAGGTGCCAATAACACAGGCCACCACCGGGCGGTGGCTGAAAGTTTCATGTGCCACGGCTGAGAGTTTCATGGCCCGCGGCTGAGAGTTTCATACGGCATTTTACGCTGTACAGGAAACTCGATTGTGCCGATGAAACTTCGGCGCATTTTTTTTACTTGTTTTATTATGTTAGGCATTTTCTTAAATGTTCACATATAAGACGAGGTCTGTGCTCACATTTCTGGTTTACGGTGGGGTTCAGCGACGTCGATTTTTTCATCACCGAATTTTCGCCGACCTTAATGAATATACAAAGTAAATATAAAAAATAAAAGAGTAAATATACAAGATATAATAAAGTAGGTATATGTAAAAGTAAATATACACATGTAAATATAACAAATATAAAAAATATAACAAAGTAAATATATGCAAAAGTATATATAGAGAAAGTAAATATAAAAAAGTAAAAATGAAAATGTAAATATAAAAATAGTAATTATAAAAAAGTAAAAATGAAAATGTAATATAAATAGTAAATACGAAAAATATAACACAATAAATATATATTAAACATAAAAAAGCAAATATAAAAAACAAATATAAAAGTTAATACAAAAAAGTAAGCATAAAAAAGGAAATATAAAAAGTAAATACAAAATAGAAAATATTAAGAATAAATATAAAATAAGTAAATTTAAAAAAGTAAATATAAAATAGCAAATGCAAAAAAATCAGAAAGTAAATATAAAAGATTAAAAATACAAAAGTAAATATTAAAAAGCCAATTTATAAAAAAAAATGAATGTAAGAAAGTAATATTAAAAAGTAAATAGGTAAACAATTTAAATATAAAAAAGTAAATATAAAAGCTGAAAAATAAAAAAAGAAAACCCATACAAAGCAAATATAAAGTAAAAAAAAGTAAATATATACAAAAAGTAATGCCCGTGCCAACGTCGACCGCCATAACCATAACAATTAAAAGCAACGGAAGCCAAAACCAAGTATTTCGGATGGAAAATACTGGCTATCAGCTGGGCAGTGCAAACATGTGGTCCCTATACGTGCAGTGTTCTCTCTCTCTCTCTCTCTCTCTCTCTCTCTCTCTCTCTCTCTCTCTCTCTCTCTCTTTGCAATATTCAACTATATATATATATAATATATATATATATATATATATATATATATATATGTGTGTGTGTGTGTGTAGAAGAATCTACTGGTCACTTTTACCAGATACACATGTAATTGTAATAGCCACAATGCCCTCTTAACTTCTCGAATTCTTCGCGCTTTTTGGATATGCTTGTCACTACAAAGCCGTAAGATCCAAGCGCAAGAAACTGAAGAGACTGTGATGCCCGGTCGCGGGAAAGGGCATCGCAGTCTCTTCAATTTCTTGCGCTTGGATCTTACGGCTTTATAGTGACAAGCATATCCAAAAAAGCGCGAAGAATTCGAGAAGTTAAGAGGGCATTGTGGCTGTTACAATTACACACACACATATATAAATATATATATTATATATATATATATATATATACATATATGTATGTATGTATATATATACATATATATATATATATATATATATATATATATATATATATATATATATATATATATATATGCATATATATATAATATATATTTACACCAAGCCCCACTCCCCTACAAACAAATACACATACGCACACATAAACACACACACATATATATATGCATATATAAATTATATATATATAGAACATCGAACTTAAACCTTGTCCACTTATAAGTGACAAAAAAACTTCGTAAAGATAAATGTGCCTGAACGTAGAACAGCAACATCTTATTCAAATCGGTCTCTGTCCTGTAGCTTATAAGCCTCGCAGCTACAGTTTTTTTTTAAGCCAAAGGAATGAAATAAAGTTTACGTGCTTCTCCCCTGACATTCCCTCAAGTAGAAATGATGAATCATAAAGGAAAATTACACACAAAAACTGATCTCCACAGAAAACACCCGGAAAGTAGTTTTTTTTTATTTTTTGCCAGTTCGTCATCAACCCAAAGTTTTTTTCCTTTTTCTTTTTTTTTTTTTGCTTCCCTTGAAACCCCCGACGTTTCATGTAATAACAATGAACCCCAAAAGTTTGAATCCACAACTAACTTTCCTTAGGTTTTCTCTTTTCTCCTTCTTAATGGTTTTGTCCTAGTTTTTTTTCTCTCTCTCTTTCTCACTCTAGATTACTTCTCTGTTCTGACGTGTACCCTCCATCCTTTCCATCTTCATTATTATTATTATTATTATTATTATTATTATTATTATTATTATTATTAAGGACCTATGGAAGCTTTCTGAACATGATTCATCCCAGATACAGAAATTATAAGACGGGTTGTCAAGAAAACTAGCTTTTCCCTAAGTCACTTTCTTTTACATTCCAAAAACGATTCCATTCCATTCACTCTCACTTTTTATCAAGAACACGGCAGGTCCCTGTTGTCTTTTTTTTGGGGGGGAAGGGATTAGGGGACAGGCATTAGCCCACGCATTACGTTGTCAAAAAGTTGTTCGCTTGCGTATGTTCTGACGAAACTCCAATTGTTTTTGTAAGTTAGCAAGAACACAAATACGAACACATACACATACACTTGATATCTTCGTCATTATCACTCCTACTGTCTTCTGCTTTAATTGCCTATGTTCTTACAAATCAAGTTTATGAATTTCGATATTTTTATAGAGTACTTATTGACTGTTATTAATGTTCTTTGCATTTCCTTAAATTTGTCAACCGGCTTGTCACAATCGAACCTGTCAATCAAAGAGAACGCGATCATTTTGTGTAACTTCCAACCTTCGGTCGAACTTTTCACCAAAGCTGGTATAAAAAATTGCAAAGTTTTTTTTTTTTACACCAGTTACAACTAAAGACTTATCATACCTTCTTATAATAATGATCCTTATCAAGTTAAATACATGAAACTAAATGGACACGCATATATAAATAATCATATATGCAAGAGTAAAGCCACTCATGAATATAATAAATGTATTCACAGAAACAAAGGGGGCTCATTGTGCTGCTGGTGAGCTTTATGTGCAGCTGTATGAAGCAGGAAATGTTGCGCGGAAGTTTACTGCACAGGGAGGTCATCCACGATATATATATATATATATATATATATATATATATATATATATATATATATATATATATATATATATATATATATATGTGTGTATGTATGTATGTATGTATGTATGTATGTATGTATGTATATATAGAAATAATCAACACACAATCATGTGTGGAACAGAAATAAATTTCTGACTTACATCAGGATCGAACCCAGGTCTTTCAACTGAAAGGCAAGGGCAGCCTAGTGGGCAGCGCCCTTGCCTCCCAATTGAAAGACCTGGGTTCGATCCTGATGTGAGTCAGAAATTTATATATGTATATATATATATATAAAATGTGTTTGTATGCATATATAGCTCTGTATACTATATATGTATACATGAATGTCTTTTACTGAAATCAAACAGTACACTATAAAGACAAATAGGCCCATAAAAACACTATGTACACGTTGCATGCAACCATATATTTCAGATACTTCTTCTGTGCCCCTGTCCACTGGTAAAATATTGGAGGGTTTTAGACTGGAAGCGATGAACGGACCAAACAAACGTGATCTGACCATTGCACCACTAGAGCCATGAAGGTCACTAGCCAGACCACAGCACGGTACAAGCAATATGGGAGTATTTCTTCCCCCCCCTCCGTGCGACTCCAGATCATATCTCGCCTAAAGCATGGAGTAAGACAAGGTATGGTTCTTGCAAATGCAGATAACTGGGACGACAAAATTCTTTGACGAGATGAGTTTGCATGATGAATGCCTAAGATGGCAGCTATTTTAGTGCGAAGTTCTTGGCCTGGGTAATAAACTTAGTGGCTTCTAAAACGGCTCCGTTTGAACAGTATGCATGACAAATATGAAGCGTTTATATAGCAGTTTATAGCAGTATATGCGCCAAATATGAAGAGTTTATCTCTTATAGTTCAAGAGTTATGGACAAGGTTATGGATGTGCACAGAAGCTCCAGATTTTGGACACAATTTCATCTTTTAGCAAAGTCCTTACATAATAATAATAATAATAATAATAATAATAATAATAATAATAATACTAATAATAATAATAATAATAATAATAATAATAATATAGGCAGGAAGTCTTGTTAAAAAGGATGGATGCATCGTGCGAATTAATCATATATTGAGTCATAAGAAAAATTGAAAAGACTCAATATATAAGATTAATTCGCATGATGCAGCCATCCTTTTTAGCAAAATAATAATAATAATAATAATAATAATAATAATAATAATAATAATAATAATAATAATAATAATAATAATAATGAATTTAAGCACAAATGCTGGTCTTTCGTCGTAGGAAGTTTGTCTGAAATATCTTGAACTGTGTAGGAGGGTTTGTGATGACAAGGTAGGCGCGACAAAACACACACACACACACACACACACACACACACACACACACACACACACACACCAATCGGTTAATCTAAGGAAAATTTATTCTCCACCAGTTGCTGGTATGGGACGCCACTGGGATAAAAAAATAAATAAGTATATAAAAGAATAAATAAATAAATAAAAATATAAAATAAATAAAACCGCACAAAAGAAATGGGAAACGTCTGGAACTGATAGACGCAATGTGAATGACTAAAAAATAAATAAATCAATAAATAAATAAATAAATAAAACTGCAAAAAAGGAATGAGAAACGTCTTCATCTCATCTCTTCTTTGTTTACGCTCAAAGAAAACACAAACAAGAAACTGTAATGAAAATTCTCAACAAAGTTGTGCCTTTTCTCGATTCACAACAAAAACAACAACAACAACAATTACAGCAACATCAGCAACGACTATGACAATTCTAGCTAGGGCAAAATGACATCTATGGAGCACCCCATTAGACGCTTCTGAGTCAACACAAATTACAAATTCTTTTGCTCCCTATATCACATTATCCTTTATATACTACTTCCAACCAATTATCACCCCCCCCCCTTTCTTCTTTGTCTGTCTGTCTCTTAAACTGTCTAACCAACAGCCAATAAGACCTAGGCCATTTCCCAAAATAACAAGTTGGCTTAAAAACCCTCCTCTCTCTCTCTCTCTCTCTCTCTCTCTCTCTCTCTCTTCCCTTCGCCCGTCCTTTTCCCTCAACATTTCTACCGTGATAAAACCATTATCTCGACAGCGGCTTTATCTTATCCTCCTCCTCCTCCTCCTTCCTCCAGCTTCCCTCCCTCTCTCTCCTACTTCCATATTTTTATCGCAGAATTCCCCACTTGCTCTTCTCTCGTCGTCGTTGCCCGTTTATTTACATTCGTCATGTGGGAGTTAAGGAGTTGATTTTTGAATGCTCTCCTCTCTCTCTCTCTCTCTCTCTCTCTCTCTCTCTCTCTCTCTCTCTCTCTCTCTCTCTCACGAGCACATAGAAGCACACCGCCCGTTATCACTTCTCTTAATCTCAGATCATAAAAAAATTGAAAAGGTATTCCGTTCTCTCTCTCTCTCTCTCTCTCTCTCTCTCTCTCTCTCTCTCTCCTTCTTTCCTTCCATGTTCTTCAACCTTCACCTCCGGTGTAATCACCCGAGTGATTGTTCTCTCATTTCCCCTTTCACCGTTCTCTCTCATTTCCCCTTCTCAGTTTTCTCTCATTTGCCCTTTTCATTTCCTCTTGCCTCTTCTCTGCACCCGGTTTCTCATTTCTTCTTCTTCGTCTTCTTCTTCTTCTCGTCTCTTTTAATCGACCTCTCCACCTTCAATGACCCAACTCTTCCCTTTCTTTATTACTTTTTATTCTCGTTCTGGCAAGTTCTCCCTTTCGCTCAAGGCTCGCTCTCGCATTAGCAGCAAAAGCAGCAGAAGCAGCAGGAGCAGTAGCAGTAATAGCAGCAGCAGTAGCAGGAATAGCAGTAATAGCAGCAGACTCCCAACTTGGGCTATTGGGGAGAACTGAATTGGAAAATAGTGCCAATCACGGCCAGCTATGATGCCACTTCTTTGTGAAACGCCGCCAAAAATATAGCACACTTAATATCATCCATTTTTCGGTCTCTCTCTCTCTCTCTGTCTCTCTCTCTCTATTTTATTCTTTTTTCCTTAAGAACACACATACAAATATATATATATATATATATATATATATATATATATATATATATATATATATATATATATATATAATTTTACTTTTTTTCCCTCACAACGTCTCTCTCTCTCTCTGCCAATTTATTTACATATTCTCCGTTTATTTACAGAACAAGACTTTCTTTCACCTCAAAATTTATACGAAAAAATCCATCTGATTCAGTTTCCATTCGTTATAAAGAAAAAAAATTAATCTAACCTTCCTTATCAGTGAAGCAATCCATTCTGATGCACTAATTAGCAGAATAAACAATAAATTAATCAGTGCTCCAGTGAAATATATAAAGAGTAAAGAAAGGCAACTAAAAGGAGAACAGATGATGACCTTACGATAAAAGCAAAGACGCTGCTGAATGAAACGCGCAGGCGCAAACCGAAAGCCTAATAAGAGGTCAAAGCTGCTTTTTCAAAAATGACTTGATAACCAAATCCTTTCAACGAACTTGTACTGAAATTTCACTCATGAGGTGAATAATTAAATGACAACGTTTAAGTTTTGAGCTTGAAAACAACAGTGTTCAAATAAAACGAAAAAGAAATATGCTGGGAAATATCAAAATTAGAATTTGGAAAGCTCAGATAATACCGACCATGGACCGGAATACCGTCTTCTGAATGGGATCCTCTCACTATTCCCCAATTGACACCAGACAGTGACTGGATAAAGACACCCTCCTAACAAACGCCCCCCCCTCCCCCCTTCACCTCCAACCCCGACTTCCGCCCTCCTTCTCTCTCTCTCTCTCTCTCTCTCTCTCTCTCTCTCTCTCTCTCTCTCTCTCTCTCTCTCTCTAGGGTGACACAGTGAAATGGCTACTTCCTTGTATGGTCCAGTAATTGTCGATAGCCTTTCCAGCGATCGCTGAAGTGAGGTGAGTGTTGAAGGAGGGGGGGAGAGGGAGAAGCGGGGGGGAATGGGGAGGGGACTTGATGAAGGGGGGACGAAGTGGGGGAAGAGAGACCCATACTACCAAGCTCTGCTTCCAGCCTGTTTCCATGCAGGCCTCTGGAAATGGCCTCTGGAGGGAAATGTAGCTTGAAAGCGCTAACGGTAATCCGGGCAAAAGATTATATTTGTTTTTATTATTCCAAAGTTCTGTTCAATCTGGACCTTTTTACACTATGAATATATTACATAGAATATTATCTGAAGCTTCTAAAGCGGCAGCCATTTTATATCCTAGGTCCCTCTGTGAAGCTATAAGTACGTTATTATTATTATTATTATTATTATTATTATTATTATTATTATTATTATTATTATTATTATTCACAAAATGAACCACTGTTCATATGGAACAAGCCCACCACAGGGGCCATCGACTTGAAATTCAAGCTTCTGAACAATGTGGTGTTCATCAGAGAGAGGTAAGAGGTGAAATACAGAAAGAAGAGACCTCACTTATTAAAACAGAAAAAATAAATTAACAAATTAATGTATAAAAATGTAAGCAAATGATTAAAATGCAAGAAAAACTGTATTTGGGCAGTAACGCAATACATCTTCCCTTGAACTTCCGAAGTTCATATGATCTCACAAGTGATTACTTGTCTCGTTACTGTAATCTGAAAGACGAACGCTTCCCCACCCCGAGGTGGTCCCCCCCCCAAAAAAAAATCCTTGCTTTTGGTACACACGTCACAAGGACAATGGGCATTATGACCGGGCTCATTTTATTCGGATCGGGTATCGAGGAGACTTGAACATAGACGTCGAATTCATTTAATTGGTCCCTGCGCATTTCACAAACTTCCAAGCTCCACCTCTCTAATTAAACTAGTCCTCTCGTGTTTCTTCCCAAATTAATCTCCCCTAGTTGTCACCTTTAAGCAGAGAGAGAGAGAGAGAGAGAGAGAGAGAGAGAGAGAGAGAGAGAGAGAGAGAGAGAGAGTTCCTCGTGACAATAAACGCCATGGATGTGTATTTGAGTTTCAAGCACTATTAATTACTTGACATTCTTCAAAAAAAAGAAAGTAAGGTATTTTGAGAGAGAGAGAGAGAGAGAGAGAGAGAGAGAGAGAGAGAGAGAGAGAGAGAGTTCCTCGTGACAATGAACGCCATGGGTGTGTATTTGAATTTCAAGCACTATTAATTACTTGACATTCTTCAAAAAAGAAAAGAAAATAAGGGATTTTGTGTGTGTGTGTGTGTGTGTGTGTGTGTGTGTGTGTGTGTGAGAGAGAGAGAGAGAGAGAGAGAGAGGGAGGGAGAGGAGAGAGAGAGGAGAGAGAGAGAGAGAGAGAGAGAGAAGAGAGAGTAGAGAGAGAGGAGAGAGAGAGAGAGAGAGAGAGAGAGAGTTCCTCGTGACAATGAACGCCATGGATGTGTATTTGAATTTCAAGCACTATTAATTACTTGGACACTCTTCAAAAAAAGAAAAGAAAATGTGGGACTTAGAGAGATGAGAGAGAAGAGAGAGAGAGAGAGAGAGAGAGAGAGGAGAGAGAGAGAAGAGAGAGAGAGAGAGAGAGAGAATACAACGCCATGAGTGTGTATCTGAATTACAAAACTGTTCCTTTGAAACTTTCATAAAACAGGAATGAGAGAGAATTTCTAATGACAATAAACGCCATGGAAGTGTATTTGAATTTCAAGCACTACTAATTACTTGAAATTCTTCAAAGAAAAAGACGGGGAAATTTGAGAGAGAGAGAGAGAGAGAGAGAGAGAGAGAGAGAGAGAAGAGAGAGAGGAGAGAGAGAGAGAGAGAGAGAGTCGCAATCTTCATCCGTATTTTAACTATGTTTGCTGCTCGTCACTTATTGAACTTGAGAGAGAGAGAGAGAGAGAGAGAGAGAGAGAAGAGAGAGGAGAGAGAGAGAGAGTAGAGAGAGAGAGAGTAGAATTTTTCATCGCTGCACCTCATATACTGAACTTTTGAGAGAGAGAGAAAGAGAGAGAGAGAGGGAGACTCTACTGATTGAAATTCGTTAATATGAATAATAATTGCATATATACTGGTTCTAATGAGGCAATTCTACACAATTACTATGCCGATTAATAATTCAACAAATAACTCGCTATAAAATTCATCTCGTAAATTGCTCTTGCAGGACTAACTGCGCTTCAAAAATGCTTTTGTGATGTGGTTTAATTTCGCCCTCCTCCCCCCCTCCCTAATACACACACACATACATACATACATACACACATATGTATATACACACATATACATACATACATACATATGTACGTACATACATTACATATATATATTATATATATTTATATATATATATATATATATATATATATATATATATATATGGTAAATTACAAATACAAATTAAGTATAACATTTTATGAAAATACAAAACATTATGCTTAATATTTTTATGAATACCAAATATTATGAATATGTTCCCCTATACACCTCGAAACAAGGATATTAAATAGAGCGGAGAATTTTATAACTCAATAAGTTCTCAAGTAATGATAATGCGAGAAATGGAAAAAAAAAACAAAACATTAAATAAACTGATAAACAAAAAGTAATACCTATCACATTTTATTTCTCTAATTCTCACTCCAAACAGTAAATTAACTGTTTTGTGTGTGTTTGTACACCCATCCCCCAATAAACTTATTTTCTTTACTTTATAGCTTTATATATCAAAAGATCTTCTGGACATACCTATATGTATTTTTCAAGTCACAGCATTAAGCCTTATCTTTATTATAGCAATAGTAATAAAAATTTTCAACTTAAAACTACGTCACCACCCGCTACAGAACTGCGATTAACTCCATTCGTCAACACCCCAAATTTCTCTCTCTAAATTTACCGAAAACGAAGGGGAAGAAGAGGAGCTAAGTTTTCTAGGAATGGTCTTATCCCTTCCTTTGCCGCACAATATTATTAATAAAACGTCCAACTTCAAATTATGTCGCCTCCTACAACCAGAACTAAGCCCATTCGTCATCATCTAAATTCCTCTCTAATTTACCGAAAACGAAGAAGACGAGGAGGAGTTAAGTTTTCTAGGAAATGGTTTTATCCCCATTGGCGAGACCCGCCTGTCCTCTGAAGCTCGTTCGTCATCCGCGTTTCAAAGACGGATGTTTGGAAAAACGGTCTTATCGGTAGCCATTTCGTCACTAAACATACCACAAACCAAGGTCCCAAAGAAAAGGTTTGCCACAAACAAACGCGTCCGAAGCCTTTCGGCGGTTTTGGGTCTCCGTTTTTTTGTTTCTGACCGACTTCGCGTTTTCTGTGCTCGCTTATCTCTCTCTCTCTCTCTCTCTCTCCAAAGGCTTATGACAGCGAGCGACAAACGCCCCGTCCCCGCCCCCCCCCCCCCCCACCACCACCTTTCCGTCTGGTCGCTTTTGGTGGGGTCCTGCTTTTGCTTCCGAATCTGCTGCACTGGAGGAGGACTTA
>JANJGK010000030.1:19266169-19269603 GCA_039081455.1 Macrobrachium rosenbergii
ATATATATATATATATATATATATATATATATATATATGTATAAATGACAGCCGAAGACATACAAAATGCAAAAATCAACCTCTCCCTATTCACTGCAACTTTTCCTTGCCATTTGCCCACATATAAAAATATCCATTACTTGCAGCTCTCAATACAGATGAAATTTATTTTTCCCTCGGGTTACTCTCCAAAATTTGATCTTTACATTTCTCGACCTATTTCCCTTTGCAATTGCTCTGCGTTTGGCGAGGGAGGGAGGGAGGGACAGGGAGAGGGAAGGGGGAAGGGGGGGAGTGGGTTATGGATTTGTGGGGGGGGGGAGCCCTCCTCAATCTCTCTTTCCTCTCGTGATGTTTCTTAAGTTTATATATTTATGTATATATATAATATATATATATATATATATATATATATATATATATATATATATATATATATATATATAATTTGGCTGCAACGTTCAAATAGTGTTTTAAGGGCCTTTTATATTCATATACTGTGGTATTACAGTAAAAAACATTCATATTTATATAAGTATAGAGAGAAAACTATCTCCCTCTCTCTCTCTCTCTCTCTCTCTCTCTCTCTCTCCCATCTCTTTCTCTCTCTCTCTCTCTCTCTCTCACCGCTCTGCCTCGGACGCGGCTCAAAACAAATAGAAATCAGCCGAAATTAAAAGTTTGGCTATTTGCAGGCGCGAGCGGTTTTTGGGGGAGGTCACTTTTATTGTGGATTGATTTATTGCTGATATTCAGGCGGGAATCGTCCAAGGGCGTCCCGCGAAGGGGCGCTATCAGCCGAATATACATCACGGCGAGCTTTCGATGGAGAGGGAGAGGAAAAAAGAAAACCATAAAACTCTCTATCTCTGTCTCTTCTCTATCTCTCTTTCTGTATGTATATATATACATATACATACACATACACATATTATTTATATGTATATATATAATATATAATATATATATATATATATATATATAAATATATATATATATATATATTATATATATATATATATATATATATATATATATATATATATTAGAGAGAGAGAGAGAGAGAGAGAGAGAGATCTGGAATAAGAGAATTAGGGAAGAGAGGGAGAAAAGGAAGGAAGGAAGAGGTAGGAGCCAAAAGTGGGGATAAGAAATAGATGGAGTGGAAAGTAATTATAAAAAGGGGAGGAAGATACGGATAAATACGAGAGGAAGAAATGGGTAGATGAAGAAGAACAAGAATGAATTGTAGGAGGAGGAGGAGGAGGAGGAGGAGGAGGAGGAGGAGGAGGGGAGAGGGGAGTGGTATACGAGGAGAGGGATGAGATTGAGAGGAAGGAGAGTGGAGGAGGAGGATGAGGGGGTAGTGGTATTACGAGGAGAGGGATGGGACTTGAGAGGAAGGAGGAGGAGGAGGAGGAGGAGGAGTGCAACTATATTGGAAAGGTTATTTCCTCCTATTGGACTCCGCCATATACGAGTCTTTACAGAATATTCAAGAATTCAGTGACTAATATTTCAAGTTCCTTTGCCTTCGTCTTCGCTACCCCTACCCCATCCCACCCCATCCCCCCCTCTCCCTCCCCCACCCTTCTCCCTCCAATCATCTTCCCGTCTTAAATTCAAGCAGCGAATAACGTCCGTTCTCTGAAGCGTCTGCCTGTCTGAATTGTCAGTACGACAAATGAATTATTATCGCTGATGACCATTCAAATTTCTTAAGCGACTGCGAATTATCGTGAATGATTTATTATTGGTAATAATTAAAACTATCCGTAGTAGCCCGAGTCTTGAAACTGAGAAACAAATCCACAGTTATGTACGAGCAAAATATATTTAAAAATAAATCTAAACAGATTTATTTAATCATATATTTGTACCCATACATAACTGTGGATTAGTTTCTCCAGGTTTAATATGACAGATTCATAAAATATATTATCCACTTGTTTTAATATGACAGATTCATAAAATATATTATCCACTTGTACAAATAAATTTTTGTAAATTGTAGCAGTGAATTCAAAGATGACCCGCTGAAATAAAACACTATGAAATTCACACATTAAAAAAAAAACAACATTGTTAAACATGCATGAAAGCACGAACCAGCTATCAAGAGACAGAATTTGTTATTCACTACTGAATTATTTCATAAGTAAAAATCAAGGAGGATTTTTGCAATGCTTGAGAATAGATCTAAATAATGTAAATCATGGAAAACGAACCTCAGGGAAACTGGTTTTCAAAATATACATAAAATGAATTTATTATCTCTCTCTCTCTCTCTTTTTCTCTCCCTTTTTAATGTTATGCCCCCTTTAACCTACTCTTTCTACTCTCCCGTACTCCTATTCTTCTCTCTCTCTCTCTCTTTCCTTTTAAGTTATTTCCTCTTTAATATCTTCTCTCTAATCTCCTGTACTCCCATTCTCATCTCTCTCTCGCCTATTAAATTGTTCCATCTTCAACACCGTCCCTGTTCTCTCTCTCTCTCTCTCTCTCTCTTCTTTTGAGTTATTTCCGCTTTAATGTCTTCTCTCTACTCTTCTGTACTCCCATTCTTGTCTCTCTCTCTCCCCTATTAAATTATTCCCTATTCAACACCGTCCCCTGTTCTTTCTCTCTCTCTCTCTCTCTCTCTCTCTCTCTCTCTCTCTCCTCTCATCTCTCTCTCTCTCTCTCTCCTTTTGAGTTATTTCCTCTTTAATGTCTTCTCTCTACTCTTCTGTACTTCCATTCTTATCTCTCTCTCTCCCCTATTAAATTATTCCCTATACAACACCGTCCCTGTTCTTTCTCTCTGTCTGTCTGTCTCTCTCTCTCTCTCTCTCTCTCTCTCTCATCCAGGCTAACTGGCGCGAATATAAGTCTCATCTCGCTAAACGCCAGCCCAATATTTAAGCTTACGCCCGAAACACTACCTGATAGACCCCTGGACGGCTTAAGCAAAGCTTCGGTAATCTGTCTCAAGCAAAAGGAATAAAAAACGACTTAGTTTAATCTTCCTTGCTTACTGTAATTTCCCTCGGAATTGGCACCAAGATAGTCTTGCTTCGAGCTCTTTTTTTTTTCCTCTTAAAGATATTCTAAATATCTTAATATATTTGTCCCTAACTATTTCATTTTGTTCTGTAACGATACGAGGAGATAAGAGAGAGATTCTTATTGGAATGTGACGGAAGAATTGTTTCGTCCTCAGATGAAAAAGGAGGTTTTGTCATATGTGTTTTTTTTTTTATCTTGGAATGATTGAAGAGTTAATCTAATTGTCTTTTAATAATATATGAATTATTTTTATCTTGGAATAATTCATAAGTTTTTTAAAACTTGGAATAGAGGATTCATAAATTTGATAGTTATCATAAAAAAAGAATACATGAGACCAGAGGATAATAAATGTATATGTATGTATGTATGTAGCTAAATTATAT
>JANJGK010000030.1:19269703-19284703 GCA_039081455.1 Macrobrachium rosenbergii
TTTCATAATATGAAATCGCGGAAGTTGGCGATTTGTTCGCTTATTTTTCTTTTTTGGTTTCTTTCTTTTTCTTTTGTTTCGCGTGCAGTTTCCCAAATTGAAGTTGCCTCATGTTCACTTGAATTGCTAGGTCGACATTCTTAAGCACGCGGCATTAAAAAAAAAACTGCGAATGAGTGGAAATAAGGATTTCCTTTCAGTAATTTGTTTGGCTTGACTCTCTCTCTCTCTCTCTCTCTCTCTCATTGTGGTTGTGGTGTATCCTTGATTCAGCAGTAGCTACAGGAGGAAAATGGCAGCCATATCCTAGAAAGGTTAACTACTTTCTGGTGTTTGTGTTGTATATATATAAATAAATAAATATATATGTATATATATATATATATATATATATATAATATAATATAATATATATCAACTAACATTTCTTTCAACACTTGTTATTAGCACTTTAAACCAATTGTTTCATCACACTATCAACGGAAAAACATCTTGAATACCTTACTTTTTCAAACGGTATAGTGTAATTAACCAATTTGCACGTAAGACTGGCAAAATATAATTATAGTTATCCATGACTGTAGGATAACTACGCAAAAATCTCATAATCACAAAAACATTTATATTGTTAAATACTGAAACCAAATTTCACAGAAAAAACTAATATATACCACGTAAAAAATGCGCCGAAGTTTCTTTGGCGCAATCGAGTTTTCTGTACAGCCGCTACAGCGTATAATCAATGCCACCGAAAATAAGTCTATCTTTCGGTGGTCTCGGTTTGCTGTATGAGCTGTGCCCCCATGAAACTTTAACCACGGCCCGGTGGTGGCCTATATCGTTGCCAGAAGCACGATTATGGCTAACTTTAACATTGAATAAAATAAAAACTACTGAGGCTAAAGAGCTGCAATTTGGTGTGTTTGATGACTGGAGGTTGATCAACGTACCAATTTACAGTCCTCTAGCCCTCGGTAGTTTTTAAGATCTGAGGGCGGACAGAATAAAGTGCGGACGGACAGACAAGCCGGCACAATAGCTTTCTTTTACATAAAACAAAAAATCTCCCAGCCATCAAGGAATTTCGAGAATAATTTAACCTGTTCATGACACCGACATTAAACAATACTTCCTGGTCTGAAATATCATAGCGTTCATCGGGTATATACACAGTATTTAGTCATTCCTGCATTCTCTTCGACATAAGGCTTGAAAAATACAATAAATGACTTTGAGGAAGAGAATCCACTTGAGTAAATGTCAAATAAAAGTAGTTTTTTTGTTTAATCGTAAACTTTAATCAAGGCATCTTTTCCCCACAGGGAAAAGATTCTTAACTCCAAGCAAAATTCCTAGGAAAAAGAATGAACACCAAATACAATTATTTGACATCAGACGCAAACAATTATTCTATATTTAACAAGCACCGTCTAACATATTTTTATTCTACAGGTCTAACGTGCAATCACAAAAGAACATACACACAAACAAAACATTAATAACGGATTCCCCTTACCTTAGAAACAACTTGAATCTAAAAGCAATACAGTAAGGGATCTTACCTTGTCAAGCATTCAAACATACGGCTTTTTTATGGGGGGGGGGACTGGACATAGTATGACAGTGACTTAATTCACTTACATACATACATATATATGTACACAAACACACACACACACACACACATATATATATATATATATATACATATATACATACAATATATAAATATATATATATATACATACATACATACATACATACATACATACATACACACACACACACCAAAGAAAGGAGAGGAATCTACCGGCCATCTTTGGAACAATATTTCCTCTCGAAAGGAGGCCAAAATCCCAAATTTTGCAGAATGGGAAAATCAAAACGTCGACACGCACGTCCGAAAGCGTTCGCTCATGTCAATTTCAATACTCAAAGCCAAACTCAAAATACGTGACTCTTACTAAATAAAAAAAAAAAAAAGGGTTTCCGAAGACCCGGGAGCCGGCCTGAGCTCTCAATGGCCTGCCTCAAAGCCTGCACCGTGGCCTCACTCGCCAAATATGAGAGAGAGAGAGAGAGAGAGAGAGAGAGAGATATTCATATGGCAACTGGTTCTGTGTGTGTGTGTGTGTGTGTGTGTGAGAGAGAGAGAGAGAGAGAAGAGAGCAACCATTAAAATTCAAGTTGAAATTTCATACTTTAGAGTAATAACCAAAATTTTTTAAAGTATAATACTCTTAATTTGAGAGAGAGAGAGAGAGAGAGAGAGAGAGTAGGACATCAAAATGAGGTCAGTTGTATCTACATAAATTCTTGTATATAAATAAACCACGTTTATTATGATACAGCCTCACATACATTGCAAGGAGAGATCAGTGCATACGATAACAATCATCATAAAAATATTGATCTCTCTATCATATTAAAGACAGGTTGTATCCAGTTCTTACTTTTAGCTGAACATCAAGGCACAATCAACTCTTGCTGACCGGATTGGCATTTAGCCCTTTTTTCATCAAAATGAAAAGGTGAATTTGGTCTAAAACGAAAAAAAAAAATAATAATAATAAATAATTCTATACTTTGCTGTAGACAAACATCGACAAAAACAAAGTTGAAGAACATTTTGTAATTTTTCATTTCGCCATGCAAAATTGTCATACACTTTAGCTTTTTAATCTTCTATAATTTACTACTATTTATAACTGATGTTGCATAGCAAATAAAACGAAGGCAAAAAGCTGCAATTACTTTAGTATTTATGATTCTTGATTGAGGACTCCTGAAACGTTACTTTCGTTTGATTGGTGTAAGTCAAGTTAAATTACACGCTATGATAGTAATGCTGGTGTCAATTCCAAACAGATCAATTTCAAACTGAATAGCTGTCATTTAAAGTGACGTATAAAAAAAAGTTTTAAGACAAATAATAAAAGATTAAGATGATGACTTAAAGGTAGCCGAAAACATATTTCTATATTTCATTTAAAAAAAATCCACCGAAAATAACATATTTTTTTTACCCTACAAAACCACGACAACGTTCCTTTCCAAAGACATACTCGTATATAGCTTACTGCTATTCATTTCAGCTTCATGCACAGTAAAGGTTTATTACCGTCAATTCTGATGTTATAAGTACATTAGTACAAAATAACAATGTCAAAGTTCTCTCGTAGAAATATAGAAACGAGCGCGCGCGCGCACACACACACACACAAACTTATATGCATGCATATGCCAGTGCACACGCTTTAAATCAAAATATACATATATATATATACATATATTTTACACACGCCCACACACATATACACGCTTACAACCAAAACGAGATGGGTATTAATAAATAAACAAAAAGTCACGCAAACCATGGCTAGCAGTTTAAAAAGCCGGAAATAACTGCATTTACGAGAAACGGACTGTGCGGTCCGCCGCAGAAAATAATACATTTTATACGACAGTCAGTCAATGGAGACATCGGCCACTAATCTATGAAAACGACTTTTTATGCGAAAACTCGATGGGATTCACATGCAAAAACAAGTTCCGTGAATTTTCATTCGCCCTAGTTTTCAACTATAAGAAGAAAAAAATTCTGCCGCAGACGATAACACAATGCGGAAGTTCAATAGTCAGTAATTACTTTGAAATTAATGCACAATGAATGTTTTTTAAGAAATATGTCCAACTCAACAACGAGCTATTTATTACTTTCCAACTCAACAACGAGCTATTTATTACTTTCCAACTCACAACGACCTATTTATTACTTTCCAATACAACCGAGCCACATATTACTTTCCAACTCAGCAACGAGCTATTTATTACTTTCCAACTCAACAAAGAGCTATTTATTACTTTCCAACACAACATCGAGCTATTTATTACTTTCCAACACAACAAAGAGCTATTTATTATAAACTCAACAATGAGCTATTATTACTTTCCAACTCAACAACGAGCTATTTATTACTGTCCAACACAACAACGAGCTATTTATTACTTTTCAACTCAAAAACGAGCTATTTATTACTTTTCAACTCAACAACGAGCTATTTATTACTTTCCAACTCAACAACGAGCTATTTATCACCTTCCAACTCAACAACGAACTATTTAATATCTTCCAACACAATAACGAGTTATTTATTACTTCCAACTCAACAATATGCTAGTTAGTACTTTCCAACCCAACAACGAGCTATTTATTACTTTCCAACTCAACGACGAGCTATTTATTACTTTCCAACTCAACAACGAGCTATTTATTACTTTCCAACTCAACAACGAGCTATTTATTACTTTCCAACACAACAACGAGCTATCTATTACTTTTTATTTGTCTCTGTCTCAAACACATCTCAACACACGCTTTCTATTGTACAGAAAGCCAGTCAGCGCAACAGACAGCAGTATCCTTGTGACTGGAATTCGAATATAGAAATGAGGACGGCGCTGGTACCTATGAGGTCATTCAACGTTGAAAGGAAAACTGAGAATAGATAGGTTTGAAAGGTGTAACAGGAGGAAAACCCCTCTCAGTTGCATTTTGAAACAGTTGTTAGAGAGGGTGGAAAGCCAGATGGATGAAAGAGAATGTGAACGGAGGCGCAGTAAAAGGAATGAAAGAGGTTGCAGCTAGAGGCCGAAGGGACGCTGCCGCAAAGAACATTAAGTAATGCCTACAGTGCACAGTGAGAGGTGCATTGACGGCACTACTGCCTTACGGGAACGCGTCTTTTTGATACTATTGTCTTAATTTCCAAAGAGTTAAACAATTTCATTTCAACGTTCAATACACATGTACAAAATCTTGCGAGTCACCGGAAAAAAAAAAACACTAAACACGACACCGGTCACTACTGTCTTACTGGAGGCTTCAATACAAGGAAGAACAAAAAGTCGACAGGAGTAATTGTTAACATTCCATCTACTACAGAACGTGAGCGAAATGGCAGTCAGTGTATTTCCCAAGCGAAGTTTTTTTTTTTTTTTTTTTTAACGTATCTCAAGCAAGTCGGCAGTTATAGAATATTTCTGTTTTGTTTCCCGTTCTGCAGGACGAGTAACAATTTCCTAACAATGCTTTCCTGTCCAGTTGCCTTACGATTTCATGTGAATAAACAATTATTTATTATCAAAAACATTAGATTCATTAATATAAATATCTATACATTCATATATATATACATATACATACATACATACATATATATATATATATATATATAATATATATATATATATATATATATAGATATATAATTATACATGTAAATATAAATATAAATATATATATACATATATATATATATATATATATATTATATACACACACACACACACACACACATATATATATATATATATAATAATAGAGAGCGAGAGAGAGAGAGAGAGAGAGAGGCGAAACCTCCCATTTCTACTTTGAATACAATTTATCATCTTACCGCAGCATGAGAGACTGTTTGTACGTTGGATATAATGCATTAGCTTGCCGCAGCGCATATGAGAGAGAGAGAGAGAGAGAGAGAGAGAATCCCTTATCAAGGTGGGAAAGAGTGAGCACTGTCATGGCTGCTACGGAGAGAGAGAGAGAGAGAGAGAGAGAGAGAGAGAGTATCTTTCATTTAGACGGAATATGAGGGTACTATCACAGGCAGAGAGAAAGAGAGCGAGAGAGAAAGGGGAGAGAAAGAGAAAGAGAAAGAAAATCCGTTTCCCTCATTTGGATGCAAAATATTACCATGATGATGATGATGCTGATGCACGAGGCCCTTTATTCCACGTCCCGCCTAGAGAGAGAGAGAGAGAGAGAGAGAGAGAGAGAGTCGCATGAAAGCGGAAAGCGAGAGGCAGCATTTTGCGAGGCTGTAACTCTTATATTCTCATACCATTCATTAGAATGTGCGCGTGCGCGAGCGCAACGTCAGAAATTCTAAAGGTTGGGGGACAGCGTTTTAAACGTACATACATACGTATATACATACATACATACTGAAATACATACATAACTAATTCTTATTTTTTATGTATGTAATAATGTATATTTCTAAATGTATGAATGTATACATCAATTCATACATATGTATAGAAATACATACTCTCATGCATAGAGGAACAACTAATTCAAGGTTGGATATTCTGTAGTGTATGCATGCATATACCTACACATACAATACAAAAAATATCTGAAATAATTATTTGTGTTAACTCTCATATACATTTTTTGTGTATAGTATCCTTAACGTTAAAGCTCGGATACTATACATATACATACACACATACCCAGTCAGTGCATATGAGACACGAAGGAGTATACACATTTATTCGGATACATACATACATCCTTATACACTCAACAAGATTAGCAATAGCATAAAAAACTTCTTTTACATTTCATTAATGAATTTTTTTTAAAGATATCAGTAGTATTTTAAATTCTGTAGAAAAAAATTAACAAGCAAAACTTTTCGCATTTCTTAAACTGAAGACAATGAAAAGAAAATGATCAAGAAATTTGTAAAACAAAGAGAAAATCAGTGCTCTTTCTTTTTTCATTCTATCCGTGACTTTTATTAATCTCTCACCTTGCTATTAGATTCCTTAATCTTTGGGTTTATCAAAACAAATTGTGATAGAGGAAAGAGGAAAAACCAGGTTTTCTTCCTTCTCTCTCTCTCTCTCTCTCTCTCTCTCTCTCTAAATCTTTGCGCAGTCCTTGCATTAGGGCCCAGCAACAGAAATGCTATAAAACTGAAATAAATATAATAGCAGACATTTTTCCATTCTCTCTCTCTCTCTCTCTCTCTCTCTCATCTGGTTGCTTTTACGACGACAGCTTTCGCCAGGTGGTTCGGGCACGCTCCTAAATATCTGAAACAAAGGTGCATAAACCGGAGCTTCATATCTTACAGGATTAAGAATTAACTGTTACACCTGGAGTTTGTTCATGATAGTTTCAACGCGTATATTTCACATTCAGGAATCCCTCTCCCCTCCCCCGCCCACCCCCTTCCCACAGGAATCCCCTCCCCCACCCCTCCACAGGGAAAGAACGTGAAGCAACGCGAATATTCGCGGAAAATGTGGTGTGCGCTATTACGTAGACATCATCTTCATTTCTACTTCGACTGTGTAACGTATAAATATAAACAGCAATGTGTGTGTGTGTGTGTGTGTATATATATATATATATATGATATATATATAAAGGCATACAGCTTCTCTTTATCTAGCATAACTGAAGTCGTAGGGTGGGGTCAGGTCTTGGTCATTCGTTCTTCTCCTTCTCCTTTGAATGGTTTGTTCAGCACTGGTTTCTTTTTACTGTATACGTTTCAAGTTTTATTGATTTTAGTTCTTGTAAATAATTTTTTTTCCTTTTAACTTTATCTTTTAAAATAGTTTTTTGTAAACTTTAACGAAATTTGCTATATTTTGCAGATTGAAGATGCACATAGTACATGTGCGAAACGTCTCATATAAATAAATTATGGCCTTTTTTACCCCGCTGTATGCCTTCATATATCTTCACCTGGAATCCTATATATATATATATATATATATATGTGTGTGTGTGTGTGTGTGTGTGTATGTATAAATGTGTGTATGTTTATATAGATAGATAGATAAATGGACAGGCAGACAGACAGAGACAGATAGATATATGTGTATGTATACATACTATACATTTATATATTATATACATGTGTATGTGAAAATACAATTCAGCAACACAACTGAATATATTTACACGTTTACGAAATGTCTCCTCGTTATTTACAATTAGCAACGGAATGCGAATGAAACACCTACAAAGTAATGTATACATACATAGAGAGAGAGAGAGAGAGAGAGAGAGAGAGAATAGAGAATTTTGCACCGAATGCTTTGTGACTTACCCGACTCGCATCTTGCCCCATTAAAAAATGCAATATGCTTTGTAGCAAACCGTAATCCGATTTCCTCTTATAATGAAAGACGTGGAAATGCGTATTGGCTTTCTAAAGGAAAGGAAATAACAAACATGGACGTTCTTTTAATCAAGTGAAGAGGGCCTGTGGAATTAGCTTTTGTACATCGATGCTCGTGATCATCAATCAAATGAGATGGAATTTACGTCTGATGTACGTTAAGGCGTTTTCGAGGGGCAAAAGGCACTACACGTACATACACACACACACGCGCACTAAAGTATGTAGGCGTGTGTTTGCACGAGAGAGAGAGAGAGAGAGAGGAGAGAGAGAGAGAGAGGACTAAATGTTAAGTATATCTTAGTTTAACCAGACCACTGAGCTGATTAACAGCCCTGCTAGGGGTGGCCCAAAGGATTAGATTTATTTTACGTGGCTAAGAACCAATTGGTTACCTAGCAACGGGACCTACAGCTTATTGTGGAATCCGAACCACATTATGACGAGAAATGAATTTCTATCATCAGCTGACTGACTGGGATTTATCTGACGTCACAAGTACCAGGGTCACTGTAGAGAGAGAGGACTGCCTGGAGATTATCTGGCGTTACAGCTACCAGGGTCAGTGACGAGAAAGAGACTGTCTGACGTCACAACTACCAAGGTCACTGACGAGAGAGAGAGAGAGAGAGAGAGAGAGAGAGGACTGCCTGGAGATTATCTGGCGTTACAGCTACCTGGGTCACTGACGAGAGAGACAGAGACAGAGACTATCTGACGAGAGAGAGAGAGAGACAGAGAGGGGGAGGACACGCCCCTGTGTAGGCATAGGCAGCGTCTGTGAAGCTGTGGACACATCTATTTTATAACGGGGGGATCATCTCTGATTTAGCCTGCAAATCGAGGGTATCAATGGCTGAAGTTTTAACTGGTCCGCTGATTTTTTTCAGCGGAAAATTCGTTTCCTGCCGATCACATTTATCTCAGTATATACTTTATCTGCAGAAAGTTTGTTTCCTGACAATAACATTTCTTTCAATGTATGATTCATCTACGTGCGAATGAAATATAACGAACACATTCCGTACAGTTCACTCTCAACGTCATATTTTTAACAAAACAAAAACTTGGGAGAGGAAATGCAGAAGTCTCGGGAATCAGCCATTCGAATCTGTGACGCCAGTTTTAGTAACCATAAATCAATCAATCAGCAATGCCAAGTTGCATTTCAGACTCAACATACGTCCAGGTAACTGGAAACTTGAAATAGTCTCTCGTTCAGCAGTGGGAGTTTATAATTTCAAGGATTATTAACATCATAAAGTGAGACTTCTTTCGCGGCTTGATTATTGGAAACGTGTTGAAAGGACTTTACATTTTGAACTTTTCCTTTGATAATAATAATGCAAATTATAACTTTTGTTACTATCATTATTATTATTTATTAGTTTGACTGAAGTCACACCACAAAATCATAATAATAATAATGATAATAATAATAATAATAATAATAATAATAATAATAATAATAATTATAATAATAATAATACTATTATTATTATTTACTAGTTCAATGACGCCACACAACAACAACAAATAATTATAGGGGTTTAAAACGAGAAGAGGTGAATCTTGTAGACAGCCAACGAACATAACAGTTCCTCTGCGTTCTGAAATTGAGAGAAGTTTCTTGGTAGGCGAAATCTATAATGTATGAAGGGATTGCTGAAATTTTACATACTGAAATACAGCAAAAAAAAGAGACGATTTTGAAAACATCAGGTCATAATGTTGCAATGCCACATAATGTTACAATGCCAAAAATAATTTGAAAACCCACGTTTAAAAACAAAATTGATAATACGCATCCTTCTTCATTCAAACTGAGAAAAATTTTTCAAATGTAACATGATAAAATGATAACAACAATAAAAAGCAACAGGCGACGATACTCGGGACAAGTTGAAAATCTAAAGCCTACAAAATCTCTAATTTCTCTGACACATGCTGTTGCCTGTTGTGTACCTCAATCACGAAACAGCCTAACGAAAAAAAAAGAAAAAAGAAAAATCAAATATAGCCTGAAAGATACAAAAACCGATGATAAACGGATAAATACTTATGGCTGCCTTAACACCATATACTGATAAAAACTAAGAGTGAAAAAAATAATGTAATTTGGTAAACAACCTTCTTTCTAGGCAAAAGCCAACCTGATATATACATAAGAACTGAGCTGCAAAAATATGTAATTCAATAAACTACCTTATATCGAGAAAGAGGCCAGTCTCATATATACAGAAACAAACAAACTGAGAGCTACAAAAAATACGTAATTCCAATACACAACCTTATGTCAAAGAAAAAGCCAATATCACATATACAGAAATAAACAAAAACACATCCCGCAGATGCAGAGGATGTTATTTGGGAACAAACATCAACCCACCCCAAAAAAAAAACACCCACGAGCACAATGCTGATAACCGCATTTCCCTGCTGAAACACAATCAAATACAATACACAACACTTATCGCAAGTGAAACTCCCAAAGCAACATCTGCGGCTGGTAAATCAAGGGACACCCCGATAAAAACGAATGGTTACCGAAGCATAACAAAGAGATAATACAAACGCCAGGAACTATTGCATCAAAGTATATATAATCCAGCGCGGGTGTGGTGGTGGAGCTTATTCGGAAGTGAAGCAACAAATGCGAGAACCGCTGCCGTGGTTGCTGAAACACAGCGATGATAACTAAACATACTTTCCCCAAGTACAATAACGGCCGAGGAGAAAGATGCTGTTTACACAGAGGGCTGCTGGAAAATAATCTAACGGATGCAAATGCAGTGCCTCTGCATGAACGATGATGAATGTTAACTGGACGCAAGCAACTGACATTAGGCTTCGAAATGCACACTGGCGTATTGGTAAGAAAAATGGAACCTGAAAGAGGAAATGTGAATATAAATATAATGACGTTGGATACAAGTCTGAAATGAAGTGGCTTAGGATATGAAAAACTGAAACTAAAAGAGGAAACGCGAATGTAAAAATAATGACTTGGGATACTACTCGGAAATGAGAAGGTTGGGATACGAAAAATTGAACCTAAAAGAGGAAATGCGACTATAAAAAAATGACTGGAAACTACTCGGAAATGAAATGGTTGAGGATAAGAAAAATTGAACCTAAGAGGGGAATTGGGAATATATAAATAATACTACTCGGAAATGAAATGGTTGAGGATAAGAAAAACTGAACCTAAAAGAGGAAATGCGATTATAAAATAATGATTTTGGTTACAAGTATGGAATGAAATGGTTGAGGATAAGAAAAATTGAACCTAAAAGAGGATATGGGAATATATAAATATTGACTTGGGATACTTCTCTGAAATGAAATGGTTGCTGAAAAGAAAAATTGAACCTAAAAGAAGAAATGCGATTATAAAAATAATGGTTTTGGATACAAGTATGAAATGAAATGTTTGAGGACAAGAAAAATTGAACCTAAAAGAGGAAACGCAAATATGAAAATAATGACTTGGGATACAAGTCTGAAATGAAATGGTTGAGGACAAGAAAAACTGAACCTAAAAGAGGAAACGCAATATAAAAACAATGACTTGGGATACAAGTCTGAAATGAAATGATTAAGGAAAAGAAAATTTGAAACTGAAAGAGGAAATGCGAATATAAAAATAATGACTTGGGATACAAGTTTGAAATGAAATGGTCGGGGGAAAGAAAAATTTAACCTAAAAGAGAAATTCATAAATAGAAAACTAATGACTTGGGATACAAGTCTGAAATGAAATGGGTGATGACAATGCAGTTTTCAGCCCAAGAAAAACAATTGATCACTCCACATTCAAGAGGCCAGGCATCCGAAGAGGGGATGTGAACCGCAGATCGGAACAGGGAAAGGATCAAACCGCGCGGAAGTAATATACATATAAATGCCGGGGAGGAGGAACAACAATTAAAGCTCATTGAAACACTGCTCGGTGAAAACTACAGGGGTTGTCTGAATTCTAATTTCGCCAAACGCCTTATTATTAATACCAGATGGATAAAACGGAACAAAGGATTCTTCTCAACACTCGTTAGCCAAAAAACTGGAAAAAAAAAAAGCCAAGAGGATCAATGAAAACGCGTTTATTTAGCAAAAAAAAAATAAAAAATAAAAAAATCAAGAGGATCAATGAAACGCGATTATTTAGAAAAACAAATTAAGAGGATCAATGAAACGCGTTTATTTAGCCAAAAAAAAAAGTCAAGAGGATTAAATGAAAGCGTTAATTTATGCGAGAAGGAGCGACTGAACTGGGGAACTGAAGACTCGATATCAATCATTTCAGATCATGTCGACTCCGATACTAAATTCATGCGAGGTGCGCGCGGGCTGGAATGAGTTCAGTTTCATTTGCAACCGGCGAAGCCGAGAGAGAGAGAGAGAGAGAGAGAGAAGGGACAGTTGGGGAAGAGGAAAACAACTGCTGAGGTGGCATGGAACACTTGAACTAGAGAGAGAGAGAGAGAGAGAGAGAGTAAGCTGGCAAGAGGGAAACGGCTGGTTGAGGGTGGCATTAAACACTTGGAACGAGAGAGAGAGAAGAGAGAGAGAGAGAGAAGGACAGTTGGGGAAGAGGAAAACGACTGCTGAGGTGGCATGGAACACTTGGAACGAGAGAGAGAGAGAGAGAGAGAGAGAGAAGGGACAGTTGGGAAGAGGAAAACGACTGCTGAGGTGGCATGGAACACTTGGAACGAGAGAGAGAGAGAGAGAGAGAGAGTTGGCGAAGAAGGAAACGGCTGGTGAGGTGGCATGGAACACTTGGAACTAGAGAGAGAGAGACGAGAGAGAGAGAGAGGGCTGATGAGGTGGCATGGAACAACTGAAACGAGCTATTTAAGAGCGGACTGAGAGAAGGCCGAGGACATTGCAAGACTATAATGCACGACAATGGGCAAAGTGACGGCGACAGAGCAACAGCCCGAGAGAGCTCGGGATGAAGCTGCGAATTGTAACAAAGGAAAGCGAATGCTTAGTTTCCTTGCTCATGCTTAACAGCATCATTGAAAATGCATCTACGGGAAATAATCCCATCGCCACTCCATCTTGCTGTTAGTAGATTTAAGGTTTTACATGACCTATTGTTTGGGCAACATTTAAAGAGTATTTAGCGAAGCGAAATAACCAAATGAATATATAACAAGTAAAAACTGCACCGAAGTTTCTTCGAAGCAATAGCGTTTTCTGTATAGCTTATAATGCTGTATGAAACTCTCAGCCACGGCCATGAAACCCTCAGCCGCGGACCATGAAACTTTCAGCCACGACCCGGTGGTGGCCTGTGTTGTTGGCACCTATAGCTGTGCCAGACGCACGATCATGGCTAACTTAACCTTAAATAAAATAAGAACTTCGGAGGCTAGATGACTGCAATTTAGTATGTTTGATGAATGAGGGTGGATGATCAACATACAAATTTGCAGCCCTCTAGCCTCAGTAGTTTTTAAGATCTGAGGCCTGACAGAAAAAGTGCGGACGGACAGACAAATAGCCATCTAAATACTTTTCTTTTACAGAAAACTAAAAGTACAACAGAATCACACAGAGGCCAAAGGATATGGAAGAAGGAATGGGCTGATACAAGAGACAGAGGAAGAAATGGTAGTAGATATGACACTGTCAAAATAAAGATAAACATGGAATAGAGGATATGACAAGGGATAAGTAGAAGAAAGTAAAAGAGGCGAAGTGCGTAAAGAGATACGAGATACAGGAAATTGCAGAAGGTGCAACATCAGAATTAGAAGAAAATAAAAGAGAAGAGTACACACAGAGGTAAGAGGGGTACAGGAAGTTGCAGAAGGTGCAACATCACAATAAGTAGAAGCAAATAAAGGGAGTGGGTGCACAAAGAGAATAGGGGTACAGAGAGTTGCAGAAGGTACAACATCAGACTAAGGAGAAGATATAAAGGAGGTTACTGCATCAAGAGGTAAGAGGGTATAAGGAAGTTGCAAAAGGCACAGCATCAGAATTAGAAGAAGAAAATAAAGGAAGTAAGTACATAAAGAAATAAGAAGTTACAAGAAGTTGTATAAGGTACAAAATCAGAATTAGTAGAAGAAAATAAAGGCGGGCAGGTCATAGAGGTAAATGGGTACAGGAAGTTGCAGAAGGTACATCAGAATAAGTTGAAGAAAATAAATGAGGGGGATACATAAAGAAGTTAAGAGATTACAGGAAGTTGCAGAAGGTACATCAGATTTAGAAGAAATAGAGGAGGGGAATACATAAAGAGGTAAGGGGGTACAGGAAGTTTCAGAAGGTACAACAGAATAAGTCAAAGAAGTGCATAAGTAGGTACGAGGGTACAGGAAGTTGCAGAAGGTCCATCAGAATCAGAAGAAAATAAAAGAGGGAAACACATAGGGGTAAGAAAGCGCAGGAAGCTGCAGAAGCTACATCAAAGAACAAGGTCAGATAAGGATGACACACCAAAACATAGCCACAAAAGAATGAAGTAAACATAATCTGAGAGGAATATAAAACAATCTGGCTTCTAAGACATATGGCTGACGGTGGAGGTTGGGGGGGAGAGAGAGAGACTGCAATATTCGCCTATCCCTGAACACCAAATGATTGCTGTTAATGCACCTTGATACCGAACTCTAACCGATACATCTTGACTTACTCATTCGAGGACTCGCTTGATTTAGCTGTCCGAGAATTCATTGTGAAGTGAATGTGCTCTGAAGCACCCTAGACAGTAGCAGCAAACTGAGGACGAGACTGACCTAGGCCTGTTAGGTCTCTAATCAGTCTAATACCACTACGAGAGATGCTAAGGAAGAGGGTACGCTGACGTTAATAAAAGAGGTGGGGAAAGGTAAGGATAGTTGGAAAAGGACAAGAGGATTACGAAGCAAAACGAAGGAAATGCAAAGGAAATGTACTGATTAAAAAAAATTGGTTTTGAAATTAAATACACTGTAATGATTAAACAAATTTATTTTGAAATTAAAAGGGAATTTTGAGAGTGAGGCTTGGCAGGTGGTGC
>JANJGK010000030.1:19289703-19309703 GCA_039081455.1 Macrobrachium rosenbergii
TTACTAAAAGAACAAGTAATTTAACAGGCAGTGCAGAGCTCAACTGCAAGTCCAAAATCTAAATACGATTTTCTACTTTTTTTTAATGCGATTTCCAACAAACGTGAGATGAAAAAAGCGCATTACGTTCACAATGACTGGATCCCTGACAACATAAAAAGGAGTGGCCGTTGATGATGACTAAGGGTCATCGAAAAAAAAATTCTATGCTCTCACTCACACAGTCCACACACAAATGCACACATATTAAAAAAAAATATGCTTGTTACAGCAACAGGAAACTAATATATACCACATTCATGGAGAAAGTAATTTTGTTTAATATGAATGCTATATATATATATATATATATATATATATATATATATATATATATATATATATATATATATATATATATATATAATATATATATAATTATATATATATATTTATATATATATGTATGTATGTATGTAAATATACATATATACTGTATATGTGTGTGTAAATATATATAAATGTATGTATACATACAGTAATATATATATATACATATACATTATAAATATAATTATAATGTTCCTGCATGCAAATTACAATGATAATTGTTTGTATTTTACAGTAACGATCCATAACAGCGGAAATAATTCCAGAGAAAATCGTTTATTTAACGTAAAAATTCCATCAAAACTCCACAGGACACAAAATTTTTCCATAATAATTAATTTCATCATTTTTCGTTTATGAAACATGGGATATCCCTCAAGGTACCTCTCTCTCTCTCTCTCTCAGCCACAAATTTTCTCCATAAGTAATTTTCATCCTTTTCTCTTCTAAGAAACAGTGGTTATCTAAAGGCACCACTCTCTCTCTCTCTCTCTCTATGCCACAAATTTTTCTCCATAATAAGTAATTTTCATCCTTTCTCTTCTAAGAAACATTGGTTATCCTTAAAGGTACTTCTCTCTCTCTCATTTCTCTTCTAAGAAACATTGGTTATCCTTAAAGTACTTCTCTCTCTCTCTCTCTCTCTCTCTCTCTCTCTCTCATCTCTCTCTCTCTCTCTCTCTCTCTCTCTCTCTCCGCTACAATTTTTCTCCATAATAGTTAATTTCCATCATTTCTCTTCTAAGAAACATGGGTTATCCTTA
Organism: Macrobrachium rosenbergii; assembly: GCA_039081455.1. Lineage (NCBI taxonomy): Eukaryota > Metazoa > Arthropoda > Malacostraca > Decapoda > Palaemonidae > Macrobrachium > Macrobrachium rosenbergii. Next base: position 19,290,837 of record JANJGK010000030.1, read on the forward strand.
ATGGTACTTCTCTCTCTCTCTCTCTCTCATCTCTCTCTCTCTCCTCTCTCTCTCTCTCTCTCTCTCTCTATGCCATAAATTTCTCCATAATAAGTAATTTTCATCCTTTCTCTTCTAAGAAACATTGGTTATCCTTAAAGGTACTTTTCTCTCTCTCTCTCTCTCTCTCTCTCTCTCTCTCTTCGCTACAAATTTTCTCCATAATAGTTAATTTCCATCCTTTCTCTTCTGAGAAACATGGGTTATCCTTAATGGTACTTCTCTCTCTCTCTCTCTCTCTCTCTCTCTATGCCACAAATTTTCTCCATAATAAGTAATTTGCGTCCTTTCTCGTCTAAGAACATTGGTTATCCTTAAAGGTACTTCTCTCTCTCCTTTCTCTTCAAAGAAACATTGGTTATCCTTACAGGTACTTTCTCTCTCTCTCTCTCTCTCTCTCTCTCTCTCTCTCTCTCTCTCTCTCTCTCTCTCTCTCCCCGCTACAAATTTTCCCCATAATAGTTAATTTCCATCCTTTCTCTTCTAAGAAACATGGGTTATCCTTAATGGTACTTTTCTCTCTCTCTCTCTCTCTCACTCTCTCCCTCTCAGCCTCACACGATTTCAAGACAATTTTTACTGAGGATGTGTGCAGGAAAGTGGATTTACGGTTCCACTAGGCCGTAACTAAGAGGATTTGATTTTTTCCCATTCAAGACCTTTTATCTGAGACAGCAAGAGAATTTTCCACAAGGGAAATTCAGGCCAACCGCGCAAGGAAGGGCCGAGCTCTCTCTCAAACTCGCATAATGCGATTAACCTCCTAATTTTCTGCGGCATTAACAAACAATAGAAAAAAAGGGGGATGCACTTATATAAACACACGTGCCTACGCACCATACATACACGAGCGCACATGTGTGTGTAATATGTATATATATATATATATATATATATATATATATATATATATATATATATATAAATGGGAACAAGCTGGGAAGAAGAGAAGATATATATATATATATATATATATATATATATATATTATATATATATATATATATATATATATATATTATATACTGTATAATAAGGCGGGTACTTGGAAACCTCAGTTTTACCATAAATAATGATTACTGTTAAATACAACGTTTCTACCAGGTCTTGGCAATATCATTTATTATCTAATAAGTGTATATATGTGTGCATATATATATTTATATATGTATATGTATATATATATATATATATATATATATATATAATATATATATATATATACAGTATATATATATACACATACACGCGTTGTGTGCATCCTTGAAATAAATATAGATATATACATACATAAATACATACATACATACATTATATGTATTATATATATACACACCTTTTATATACTCATTATGTCATTATCCCATAAACGTTTCCTTGCAATGAATTAAGCATTATAAATTATGTTCCTAACAGATTAGATTTTTATATAGCCATCACTCTACCACTATAGTGTTCAGAAGTTAATAATATTCATATAATTAAACTCGCTCTAGAAATCAACATAATTGATTTCTAGGAAGAGAGAGAGAGAGAGAGAGAGAGAGAGAGAGGAGAGAGAGAGAGAGAGAGAGAGTATGCGGAAACGGCCGGGGCAAACGATGATAAAATCTGATCGTACATTGCATGACCGCCCTCAGGTTACAAGTTGCATTTTAATGTAATGGCTTCCACCAGTATGGCTATGGTAATGAGTTACTTCTAACATCAGATGATGATGATAATAATAATAATAATAATATCTTTAAGACATCAAACATTTTTTCGAGAAAATTTAATTGTTTCCCCAAAAGATTTCTACCCTGTCAGACTTACGTAATATTTACACAACTGTAATTTTAATTGTAATATTAAGATGCAAAGAATACTTACATCGAAATCCTCTCTCTCTCTCTCTCTCTCTCTCTCTCTCTCTCTCTCTCTCTCATCTCTCTCTCTCTTCTGCCTCGGACTGAGTGAGTGAGGGTGCATAACTGATTTTCATCATTACAGTACAAAGATGTAATACAATTTGCCCCTTATTTCTTCATTCAAATTGCCCTCCTATCATGCATTTGCTTTGCATTCCTGGAAATTCATTATTTTCCTCTCATTTCCGTTTCAAAAAAGGAATGAATTACAGGAGAGAGAGAGAGAGAGAGAGAGAGAGAGAGAGAGAGAGAGAGAGAGAGAGAGAGAGAGAGAGAGAAGCTACTCAAAGAGAAAGAACATGAGGTGAATGCGGCACTGAACAGAGAGAGAGAGAGAGAGAGAGAGAGAGAGAGAGAGAGAGAGAGGAGAGAGAGAGAGAGAGAGGTGTTTAAGACAGCATCCGATACTGTTAAAGAGAAAAGGAAGGTAGCATCCAAATATACATTTACCTGTGTGTGTGTGTGTGTGTGTGTGTGTGTGTGTGTGCGCGCGTATGCGTGCGTGTGTGTATGAAGCCCCTTGTTGCGCGAAGTTAACGTTCTACCCACTCATTAGTTCACCTGTTAAGAAGATACCCCTACAAGTCCCGAATTACTAGTTGGAAACAAAATAAATCACTCAATACATGCATACGTATGTCCACACAGTTTAACAAACCCAAAACGGACCACATAAATCCGCAGGAGGTAACCCATCTCTCTCTGGCCCTCCACTGACAAACAGACAAACAACAGACAGACAGGCGGATAAAGGCGTGAATAATATATAAATAATGCATCCCAATAACGGAAAATGAAATGTGTGAATGGGGGAAGCCCTGTCAAACACTGTTCGCCCGACCAGAGAACACTTGTTTATTCAACATAACCGCGTTTATAAACGCTGGCACATTCATCACCGCCAGGATCTGCTCGAATGTATTCCATTTGCGACCTCTTTATTTACATGTGATAAAAATCTAAGGCTGGCATCTATCCTCCTAGCATCAATTTAGCCAAACGGACGAATATTTTATGCGTCATCACAGCGCGCTGTATTTGCTGCCAATTAGCTAATGTCGTTCTCGCTCTGCTGTTCAGCCGTTGCCACACACCTCCTACTATTACCACTGCTAAAATAATAATAATAATAATAATAATAATAATAATAATAATAATAATAATGACGACGATGATGATGATGATGATGATGATAGTGATGATGGAGAAACAAATCCAGTTATGTAGGAGTGCAAAATATGTTTAAAAATAAATTTTGAATATATTTGTACCCATACATAACTGTGGATTTGTTTCTACATTTCAAGACTCATGCTCATATGAGTATTTTCAATATAATAATAATAATAATAATAATAATAATAATAATAATAATAATGGATCTTGGGCGCTCTGAAGGTGAAAGGTCAGATCCTGAACAATCTGTGAACTGGCGTTTATGTAACATTGCCTGGGCGCCTTCTTGTGCGGGGAAGACAGCCAAACAGGAATATTTACCATGGCCTAAGTCACTTACCACTCATTTAAAAAACAAAAAGCCCCACAGAAAATTTTAGCTATGATAAAGGGTCCAAATGTGCTACTGACACAAGGAAAAATGTCTATCAAAACTATAAGATACTACTACTACTACTACTACTACTACTACTACTACTACTAATAATAATAATAATAATAATAAATAATAATAATAATAATAATAATAATAATAATAATACAATGTGCCATTCTTTTCAACGAAGTTTGCCTCAAAGAGGGTTGTCTTCCTCAACAACAACAACAATAATAATAATAATAATAATAATAATAATAATAATAATAATAATAATAATAATAATAATAATAATAATACTCAATGACCCAAAACCGTAAAGAAACAGACACAACGTATGCATGAAAAACAAATAAACACGATGGCGTGTTTACAAACGAGTAAAACGAGGCTGAGGAGTCTTTCATAACAACAACAACAAAAAAACTGTTTATGAAAGGATCTGACAGGTGAAACCCGGCTTTATTAGAAGTTGATTTATTTACACCTGGATAATAAGCGATTAAGTGGTTATGGAAGCGTGAAAATAAAAAAAAAAAGTTGCTAGACAAGGAGATCGATTAATTTGGGGACTACTGACAGGTATAAAAGTTATTTAAAGGTGTGACTGAAGCGCTTGAAAATTGGATTGATACGTTTCACAGACAGACCACAAAGAAAACGGGATGCAAGTGCTCACAGATGGACCATAAAGAAAACGAGATGCAAGTGACATTCTTTGGGTTAAAGATATCACGAAATGAAACGAAGCTAAAGCACATAAATAAATAAATAGATAAAGAAATATGTAAATGGAAACAAAATAGACTTATTAGAAACGTCACGAATATGAGTTAGCAAGGCCGGCTGATAAAGATACAAAGTAATCAGAATAAAAGAGATGTGAACGACAGAGAAGAAAAAATCTTTTGCGGAGGCTAAAGTTGGTTGATGAACTTTGACGAATAATGACGAATGAGCGCCATAATGCCTAACTAAAAAAAACATGGGACAGTTGGCATTTACAATTATTACATGAACTATGTCACAAACAGGCAAGATAAATATAAAGTGGTTAATAAACTGACAGATAATAGAAAATATACTTTAGAAGGGAAGCATATAAGAATGCCAAGGAAGGCTGAGGCTTAACTCAGGAACGATCTGATGAATTACAATGAAATCTACTTAGTAACTGTACAATGACTGGAATTATACATGAGGCAACGGTGAGTCACAAGCTAAAAATAAAGAACTGCTGGGGCAGACGACAGAAAGTATTGATTTGATAAAGGTTCACAGAAACGTTGTAATCTAACAAATATATATATATATACATATATATATATATATATATAAATATATATATATATATATATATATATATATATATATATATATATATATATATATGTGTGTGTGTGTGTATGTGTATATATGTATACACATAAATATATATACATATATATAAATGTTCATATATATAGTGTGTGTGTGTATCCATCCTACTGTTAGGTTACAATGTTTATATATATATATATATATATATATATATATATATATATATATATATATATATATATATATATATATAATATATATAAATAATATATATATATGAATGTTTGTCACGTGTACGCGCGTGACTACTCTTCCCTGAATAGGAATATAAAAAACGTGAAAAAAAGCAATTAATACGATAGCGACTCTTCGGGCAAAAACAAAAACAAAAAAAAGCATCGAGATGAGTCCAAAGGAGCCACCTCCGGGCTTCTTCTACGAAAATATATATAGAGACCCGATGCCTCAGAAGGACGATGAAGCCGCAGCATCATCTTATTCCGAATGCAAACACGGCCGACGGCCTTTTATGGCCAATTTGTAAAAGTCCACCGAATATTCTCCTCCGGACCCAGTTGTGAGACACTGCGGTTATCCTCCTGGTGCGCAAGCACGTCCAATAAAGAAAAAAAAAAAAAAAAAAAAAAAAGCTTCGCTGAAGCCTGGTTAAAAAAAGGGGGGGGGGGGACTTCGCTGAAGCTTGGAGTTAGGACAATACACTTTAACTAGAAACGACATTAAGGAGATGAGAATAAATAACGCAACAACGACAGAAACAGGGGTATGAATAAAACAAAAAAAAAAGGCTTCGTTAAAGCTTAGAGTTAGGAAGAAACACTTGAAGTGATAACGGGAATATGGAGATTAGAAGAAATAACGCAACAAAGACAGAACAAGGCTATAAATAAAACAAAACAAAAAAGGAAAGGCTTCGCTGAAGCCTGGAGTTCAACGAAATACGTTAAGAAGAAACGAGGATAAGGAGATAGGAATGAATAACTCAATAAAGACGGAAACAAGTGTATAAATAAAACATCAGTGCTATATTATCATCTCATGAATTTAGCTTACTGGTTTTACTCCCACTTTTCACTTGGTAAGGGGTAGTAGGAACTCAATAAATACGTAGAGAGAGAGAGAGAGAGAGAGAGAGAGAGAGAGAGAGCTCATATAATGAGAGAGAGGAACAGAGACAGAGCGAACCCAATATGTTGAGAGAGAGGGAGAAAGACAGGCAGACAGAGAGAAACAAAGAGGGAGAGAGACAGAGATAGCGAACCCAATAAATATGTTGTGTGTGAGAGAGAGAGAGAGAGAGAGAGAGAGAGAGAGAGAGAGAGAGAGAGAGAGAGAGAGAGAGGCTCTCTCTCTCTCTGAAAAAGAACAAGGCAAAGAAACAGAAATGCTGCAATTGGGTTTAGGACGAATTTCCACCAACAACGAACTTGCCCATGGGCGCTTACATTTAATTCTCAAATTTATTGGACTAGTGTTTGGGAATTTGGAAACCGCTGGGATCATATATCGCGAACAGCACAAAATCTCTCCCTTGCCCTCCCCCCACCTCTCTCTCTTTCTCTCTCTCTCTCTCTCTCTCTCTCTCTCCATGAAAATTAAGACACACGATATATATATATATATATATATATATATATATATATATATATATATATATATATATATATATATATATAAAAGTTTACCGCCAGTCAGACGTAAGAGCTAGTTTTAACTATATTACTTTACTCTTGGATTTTATAAGTAACCTGACAGCTGTAACTTCTTATTCACTTATTTTTAAGTATTCAAGTGAAAATGTTAGCGATCTGAAGTATAAAAACAACAGTGCAAAATAAGAACATGTACAAAATGCCTTTTCACTGCCCCTTGCCAAACGTAGGGAATTGCAGGAAAGTCAAAATTCTAAAATCCACAACGGAGATTCGCATGCGAACTCAATACGCAGTCCAAATTGAACCATAACCGCTGCTAGCCATTTCAAATAAAAAAAAATAGAATAACAGTTTCGATCTCAGCATTAACTGAAAATCAAATCTACATCCCTTATTATTATTATTATTATTATTATTATTATTATTATTATTATTATTATTATTATTATTATTATTATTATTATTACAAGCCAAGTTGCACCCTTAGCTGAAAAAGCAGAATGATATACAGATCCATTTAGACGAGCGACGGAATCAAGACCCTTACCATTGTCAGAAAGGCAGCTCAACAAGGCAAGAGAGAAAAAAAACTTTATAAGAGAAATAAGAAAAATGAAAATTATGAAATGAAACTCGTAAGAGACTGGTTGAAAATAATTGCAAATTGCAGATAGTTTGAACTTCTGAAAGTCACAAAGGTTCAGCTACATAACCAGGAAGATCATTCCATAATTTGGAAAGAGCTGGAACAAAACTTTGAAAATTGATCTCAAAAAGATAAATGAAGACTTAGAATTAAACTGCATGTCTTGTGCGACGCGGTGAATGGAATATTCTGGGAAGATCAGAATTCAAAGAATGATCTGAACTGTGACAAATTTCATAAACATGCATTGAAAATTCTTTTAAACATGCAATGACAAATTTCGTATATATCCAATGACAAATTTCATAGACATGTACAAATAAAGTTTATAAACATGCAATGACAACATTTAAAAAACATGCAATGACAAAGTTTATAAAAACGCAATGGAAAATTCATAAACATGTAATAACAAAGTTTATAAACATGTAATGACAAATTTCATAAACATGTAATGACAATTTTTTATAAACATGTAATGCTAAATTTCATAAACATACACTGACATATTTCTTAAACATGGAATGCCAAAGTTGATAAACATGTAATGACAAATTTCAGAAACATGCAATGACAGTTTATATGCATGTAATGCCAAATTTATAAACATGCAAAGACAAAGTTTATAAACATGCAATGAAATTTTTTTTATAAACATGCATAGACACACTTTATAAACAGGAAATGACAAATTTTACAAACATGCAATGATAAATTTCATAAATATGCAATGTTAAATTTCATAAACATGCACAATGAGCTAATTGAACGACGGTGCCGGAGATTATTACTTAAAATAAAACTAGAATTAGAAATTTAATCAAACGGAAGTTTTTTTTTTTTTACCCAATAACATAGGATGCAAGTCAGCAGCTGAACACCAAACAAAGGAACAATATTCAAAACAGGGCAGAATAAAAGAATACAGCCATTCCCTCGCGACAGATGGGTCTCCAAAAATCTTGACTTTCCCAATATACCAAACTTTTGTGCCGCAAATATGCCAATTTCTTGTGCCTAACCGAAAGGGGAGGAGACAGACCTATATGATTCTGAAAGTGAATTTGCAGCCAAAAATGGCACTTGGAATTTGAAATGTGTATGGATTGTATTTTGGTATTTTGAAAAAAAAAATAAGTTTCTGAAAGTTATATGTTTCTGAAAGTGAATTTGCAGCCGAAAATGGCACCTGGAATTTGAAATGTGTATGGATTGTATTTTGGTATTTTGAAAAAAAAAAAAAATCTGAAAGTCATATGTTTCTGAAAGTGAATTTGCAGCCGAAAATGGCACCTAGAATCTGAAATGTGTATGGATTGTATTTTGAAAAGAAAAAAAGTTTCTGAAAGTTATATATGTTTCTGAAAGTGAATTTGCAGCCGAAAATGGCACCTAGAATCTGAAATGTATATGGATTGTATTGTGGTATTATGAAAAAAAAAAAAAAAAAAGTTTCTGAAAGTTATATCTGTGACATCCTTTGCTGCTAATAAGCTTGAACGTTAATAAAACATCGTCAAAATATAAAAGTATTCACCAAAAACAATCAACGCTTCACCTTGGATTGTATTTCAGTACGCTGGAGAAAAAAAGTTTCTGAATGTTATCTCTGTGACTTCCTTTGCCACAAACAAGGTGACAAGTTTGAGCTTCATCAAAACTTCGTCAAAATAAATAGTATTCCCCAAAAACAATCAAAGCAGCACTATGGATTGTATTTTGGTATTAAAAAAAAAAAAAATTTTTAAGTTTCTGAACGCTATCTCTGTGACTTCAGCTTCTTTACAAATACGAAGACAAGCTCGAACGTTAATAAGACTTCATCAAAATATATAAGTATCAACCAAAAACAAGCAACGTAGCACTATGGATTGCATGCTGGTATTCTGGAAAAAAAAAAAAAGTTTCTGAACGTTATCTCCGAGACTTCCCTTTCCAAACAAAAGATGACAAGCTCGAACGTTAATAAGACTTCATCAAAATATATAAGTATCAATCAAAAACAAGCAACGTAGCACTATGGATTGCATGCTGGTATTCTGAAAAAAAAAAAAAAGTTTCTGAACGTTATCTCCGAGACTTCCCTTTCCAAACAAAAGATGACAAGCTCGAACGTTAATAAGACTTCATCAAAATATATAAGTATCAACCAAAAACAAGCAACGTAGCACTATGGATTGCATGCTGGTATTCTGGAAAAAAAAAAAAAGTTTCTGAACGTTATCTCCGAGACTTCCCTTTCCAAACAAAAGATGACAAGCTCGAACGTTAATAAGACTTCATCAAAATATATAAGTATCAACCAAAAACAAGCAACGTAGCACTATGGATTGTATTCTGGTATTCTGGAAAAAAAAAGTTTCTGAACGTTATCTCTGAGACTTCCTTTTCCAAACACAAAATGACAAGCTTGAACGTCAATAAAAATTCGTCAAAATATATAATGTCCGCCAAAAAAAAGTCAAAGCAGACACTAAGAAACGGGGCAAAGGCTAAGGTTCCGTTTTGGAGCCACGTTGTATCTGGTTTTTGTTTTCATTTTTCTTTTTTTTAAAAGGACATCACCCATTGGACCTGAATGACGACGCCGACGACAACAGCATCCAGAATCTGACAGCAGATGAAAAGACTCGACAGAGGGGGCCACCCCTTCGTCTCCCATCCCACACCCCCATCCCTTCCCCATTACCAGGGGCGTGCCTTTTGTGCTGCCGGACCCTCAATGTCGCGTCCCATATGTCAGGGACTACCCAGAGGGCATCGGGAGACATCGATAAAATTCAGAACAAACAACGACCCTCCCATCAATCTCTGGCTCCTCCTCCTCCTCTTCCTCCCATTCCGGATACAGCCCATTTCGTGTCCCTCACTTTATTCTTATTTCTGTTCTGTTTTATTTTTTTATTTATTTATTTATTTTTTTTTTTTTTTTTTTTGTCCGAAATTCAGCAGGCCATCAAAAGTGCCCATATAGCTAGTAGCCTCGGGGCGACGAGCGGTACAACAAACGGACAGTAATCCTATCCAAAGACATCGACGATAAATAATGACGGGTGAAAAATAGACGGCTGCTGCAGCAGACTGGCGGCGATAGCCCCTCAGAAAGGACGCGAAAAGGGAGGAAAAAATAAAAATAAAAAAAACGAATGAGAAAGAACGAAGACCGATGAATGCTAAATGAGCCAAAGAGCGGGTTTCCGCGAATTTCAGCTCAATTCAAAAGTTAGTCCATGAATAATTTACTCGCATAATAATATGTCGGAGAGGAAAGAAACTCCCCAAAATGGTCCTCCATATTTTTCTCGGAATAAAAGGCACAGTTTTAAGGGGAGAGAGGAACACTTTTTTTAGCCAAAAAAAGGATAAAAGTGGAAAGTCCACAACTCGAACCATTATTAAAACTCCCTGCAAGGAAATCCTTCAAAGACGCAGGACACAAAAATACGAAATGATACACTTAATCTCTTGTCGCACCTTAAAAATATTCTACCGAACTAAGAGATTCTCCAAAGACTTCGCCGAAGGGCTTCGAGCAATTCACTAAACCGCAGCCGAAAAAACGAGAGAGAGAGAGAGAGAGAGAGAGAGAGAGAGAGAGAGAGAGAGAGAGAGAGAGAGAGAGAGAGAGAGAGAGCCTAACTAGAACCATTCAAAATACAAAAAGGAAGGGAAAATAAAAGAGGCCCAAAGGAAATGGGCGGAAAAAAAGAAGGAAAAACCGAGAGATGGAGAGAATATCATCATAATAAAAGAAAGGCACCAGAAGGAGGCACTGGCGGGAGGGGAGGGGGGAGCCAGAAGGTGATGTCACGAGGGGAGAGGGGAGGGGGAGTGGTGAGTGGGGGAGGGTGCGGAGAGGCGCTGAGGACGAGAGGACAGGGGAAAACGACCGAGAGGGATTGAGGGAGGGGGAGGGGAGGGCGAGGGGGAGGGGAGGAATGGTAGAGAGTGTATGTCAATAGTGAACGTCCTGAGGCTACATTTTAACAAGGTAAAAGTTCTTGATCTCTGTTATTGCCAGATTTGAACATCATCATTTTTCCCCTTTTTTTATTCTTTTTTTACGAACACGGAAGAAGTGAGAGCTGGAGAAGAAGTTTGGGGCTTTGATGGAAGAGTGAGGGGGGGGGGGAAACTTGTTGAGTTAATGGAAGTCAGGTCTAAATAGGCCAGTAATTCACGAGGAGAAGATGATAATGACGTCTTGAGCATTCATAAATTTGGATAACTGGTCGAATTTATAGTTTGAGGAGGAAGTTGACGTAGATTAAATATATCCACCAATACGAGTCACATTTGCAAATTATTGGCCTAGAAGCTTCGTTCGTGCTGTGTTTATGCTTAAAAATCTGAGGAGTTTTCTTTTTCACCTTTCTTGCACCCTGGGGGCTTTCTTTTTCACCTTTCTTGGTTTTATCTTTCAATTCCTTTCGTGCTGGGTACATTTACAAGAAATGCCTTGCACCCCTCTCCTTTCACCTTCCTACTCAGCTCAAAATTAATGACAAACTGAAATGCAGCACTGAATTGTTACATGGCAATCGATGATTCAAAATCAATTATATGTATGTATGTGTATATATATATATATATATATATATATATATATATATATATATATATATATATATATATATATATATGTATGTATGTGTGTGTATACATATATGTATACACACATATATATGTATGTATATATACATATATGTATATATATATATATATATATATATATATATATATATATATATATATATATATATATATAATCAGGAATATTTCTTAACTTTAAATGCTGTGTAATATATCGGTTCTCATCTGAGACGTGTTTCACTCGAAACACTGACAACATCGGTAAGGCAACTGAAACTGACAGCACGTTTTATTTCTTTTTTAACCGATAAAAACTACACAGACAAGTATTGGAATTGGAATTGGAACACAGAATTCAGGCCAAAGGCCAAGTGCTGGCACCTATGAGGTCACTCAGCACTGAAGCGGAAATTGAGACTAAGAGGGCTTGAAAGGCGTAACAGGAGGAAAACCTCGCAGTTGCACTGTGAAACACTTGTTAGTGAGGGTGGAAAGTCAGACGGAAGAAAGAGAATTTGAACGGATGCACAGTTAAAGGAATGAAAAGGGTTGCAGCTATGGGCCGAAGGGACGCTGCGAAGAGCCTTACGTAATACCTACAGTGCACCAAGTGAGGTGCACCGGCGGCACAACCCCCCCTACGGGAACCGACAAGAATTGAACCCATACACAATACAAATGAGATTACTACAATGCGCATACATTTCGAGAACCCAGGTCTCTCTTCTTTAGCGTGGTAATGCTGTACTGTAGATAATATATATATACTATTCACGATGAAGACGAGACGAGACGGCTCGAAATAGTGAAATATACTGATTTCTCTATTTGTTGTCTTGTTTTTATCATATTTCGATAACTGCCTTTCTACAAGTCCGCACGGTTACTTCAAGCTTTAAAGAAGAAACAACAACATTTTAAGAAAATGTACGAGCTAAAATGGAAAAAAAACCGACATCATCGTAATCCCTGTTAACCAAATTCGCGGAAAAAATTTATGTTCGGCATTACAAAAATAAGCAATTTTATTCTTTTTACACCGGAAGCGACTTTCAAACGAATTAACAGTCTGGTTGGGAATTTTACTTGCCCGGCTATAAAAATTATATATATAGAAATAATAAAATGCTTACACGCATGTGTTAGCGAGTACGTGCTTTAAGTACATACTTTTATAACCAATTTAAATTAACCATTAAATTAACCACTGCCTGTACACACGTACATACACATATAAAATTATATATACATATATATATGTATGTATGTATGTATGCACCCATGTATACAATACATACATGTATATATATATAAATATGTATATGTATATATGTATATATGTAAGTATATATATACACCCATATATACAATACATACATACATACATACATATGTATATGTATGTATGTATGTATGTATGTATGTATGTATGTATGTATGTATATATATAACAATCTGCGATACAGTACAGGAAAAACTTTTCCCCCAAATAATCTATTTATACAACAATATCAAACATCGACAAATCTTTCCAAAACGAAAAAAAAAAAAACAATGATAAGACAAAAGCACTTTGCATGCACTGAGTTTCAAAACACTGCGGCCTGAAACAGGAACGGCGTCAATAAACCTAGGTGTTGTGACGCCAGTTATAGCAGTCATAAATCAATCAGTCAATCAAACTGAAGCTGGAAGCTCTGTGCAGCACCTGAGAGGACCTTGAGTCAGTGAACTGGAAATCTGAAAGTCCTCCTGGCCCTTCAATTTCTTTGTTTATATCCAATTACCAGCCGCCCTCCTCCCCTTCCTCATATGGCGTTATTATTTGCAGGAAAGCAATTAATGCCTTAGCAGTTTTAATTGTTACAGCTCTTTGAACTCAAGGTTATATAGCAAGGGGGTCTTCCATACGGGTTTTGCGTTTATCGAAGGTAACTGTTTTTCCTTCCTCCACTTTTCTTGCCTTGTATCTGTGTTATCTTCATCATCTCTTTGAGCATATCAGTTTTATAGCTCGACCTGTCTCTTTCTTTCACTTTTATGGTTTTTTTAAGTGTTGAATACCGTTTAGCCCCACATCTTAAAAACTAAAAGACAAGTTTTCCCACCTTTTTGTCTTTTTTCGAAAAGTCAATTCATCTTTTAAGAATCAACATTTTCACAGGCTTTCATGCGCATTAACAGTTCAAAAAACAGTTCAATACTGACAGCGTAAATACTTGATCCTGTCAGTATACCATAAACATTTTAGGCGTATGAGAAAAATTATCACCATAAAGTAAGTATAGCTTAGTTTTACCAGACCACTGAGCTGATTAACAGCTCTCCTAGGGCTGGCCCGAAGGATTAGACTTATTTTACGTGGCTAAGAACCAATTGGTTACTTAGCAACGGGACCTACAGCTTATTGTGGAATCCGAACCACATTATAGCGAGAAATGAATTTCTATCACCAGAAATAAATTCCTCTAACTCTTCATCAGCCGGCGGCGGGAATCGAACTCCGGCCCATCGAATGACGGTCTGAAGCTCAACCAACTCGGCCAACAAAGGGCTATTATCACCATAAGGCTTGCATACATTGAACATATTAAATATTATTATTCATCCTCATAAGGCTTGCATACATTAAATCATTTATTAAATGTTATTCACACGTACATAAATCAAAGATATATTTCCGTTTAACCCGAGTCTACCTTATCCTTTCACCATGCGAACCTGGCCACATTTGGAGTCAAATGTGTGTGTGTGTGTGTGTGTGTGTGAGAGAGAGAGAGAGAGAGAGAGAGAGAGAGAGAGAGAGAGAGAGAGAGAGAGAGAGAGAGAGAGAGAATTGGAGGTTTCATTTAGGAAAATATTTTCGCAAACGCCGTAGTGTAGCCAAATTCAGTTTTGTTTTTTTACAGCAGAAAATCCAAAAAAATATCTACTTTAATCGACGACATCATTCCATTGCGCATGTGCGGCACTGTTTGAGCTGAGCTGTATATCATAAAGTGAATCCAGCTTTATCGTGTATAATCTAAACACACGCAAAATTATTTGTATGGAGGACTGAAGATCCATATGGAAAGAGACATAAAAACCAGCGAATATAACAATCCCTTGGAATGTACAGAAATTTATTTTGCTTAACGTATTATGCTTAATACTTGGGCTTTTGGAAAACTACGCATCGCTTAGTAATGAAAAGTTGCGGCTTAAACTGTGCATGAAGGTCCCCAGAAAAAAAAAAAACTAAAATAAATAAAAAAAATCACGCTACTATGAGCCGTCACCGCATATTTCTTCAAAAGGGAAGCCGCACTATGTTATAATTTAGTAAGTCTGACCATATAGCATTCATTTAACAAAATTATAAATTGGAATATAAAATTTAGGCCAAAGGCCAAGCGCTGGGACCTATGAGGTCATTCAGCACTGAAAGAGAATTTGAAAGTAAAGGAGGTTTTAAAGGTGTAACAGGAAGAAAACCTCGCAGTTGCACTATGAAACAATTGTTAGGAGAGGGTGGAAAGTAAGAAGGAAGAAAGATAATTTGAACGGAGGTACAATAAAAGGAATGAAAGGGGTTGCAGCTAAGGACCCAAAGGACGCTGCAAAGCAGCTCAAGTAATGCTCACAGTGCACCACGTGAGATGCACTGGTAACACTACCCAGCTACGGGGATATTCCTTTAATAAATAAACAATAACAAGATATGAGAGAAAAAATGTGCAAATTCCACAATTTATAAAATAGATAAGCAAAATAATAAAAGTCCAGTTAACCAACTACACAATTATTTCGAATTATCCAGGTGACATAGGGAAGGAGCACAGGTGGGGGGTTGAGTTAACCGGCAGGAAGGTTCTGACAATGAGTTAAATTATAGGACGATATGAGAAGCCTAACGTTAACGACCCCGGGGTTGACAGGTAAACAAAGACATCAATGGTGAGCGTTAAGGCTGTTATTCTGAAGAAGACAAAGAACAGAAAAGGGGATTAAGAGGAAATGAAATAATTGGATGAAAAGGAAAAAATGGGTATTGTGTATGTGTGTGTGTGTGTGTATATATATATATATATATATATATATATATATATATATATATATATATATATATAATATATATATATATATATATAATATATATATATAGTATATGTGTGTGTGTGTCTACATTTACCTTTCCAGTCCTAAGAAATCATTAACTGGCAACTGTCTGTGACCAGACCATACTGTAACTAAAGAGTATTTTCAAGAATTCACACACACACACACACACATATAATACGTATGTATATATATATATATATATATATATATATATATATATATATATATATATATATATATATATATATATATTTTTTTTTTTTTTTTTACCTGTCAGGAGTTTATGTAACTAACTCGTATCGGTTCACTAAATAGTAAAGTAAACTCACTTCTACTATCTCTGTATTCGTTAAATATACAGTAGAGTATGAATGGCAATCTCTAATGACGTCACGTCATTCCTGTGGATCAACTTCTTACCCTTGGTCGCCATAAGTTTATGTTCCCATTCTACCTTATGTCTCTTGTAATTGCCTTCTTTCATGCTCTAAAACTGAAACTCAATCTCCAATCATTTCATTTAACCTTCCCTTTCCTCCTCCCAGCTATTATTGATGTTACTCCCTCCTCCTACCATCCTATACCCATAAACCCCCGTCCCCCGCCCCCCTTATCCCTAAAACCCCATCATGGAATTTTACAAATTCCCCGTCTATTACTCCTACCTTCCTGTCTTCAGCTCTAGCTCGTAATTCACCAGTTTCCTAATTACATGCTGTTCTCGCTTCCTTCTTACCAAACTTAATTACATTTACAGCCACATGTTCATCCACTCTTTTCCAGCTAATACATCAACTTCATCTTCACTCTAACTCTTTTACATTTCTGGACCTGAACACCCAGGATAACTGCTTTTTCTTCAGTCATACTTTGTTTTACCTGTATAATCCTCAAACTAACACATTCGTACTCTTTCACCTGTACCCTGATCTCTCAGGATTTAAAAGCACTCGTCCGTTCCTTTGCTTGGCACCATTCAGCGACCGTATCTAATGACAAACACGCAAGCACTCTTTGTCCTTCCCATTTCTGCAAACACTGCCCTTTCACCTTTGTTTCGGTAAGAGCCAAAACATCCATTTTTTTCTTCTGAAAGAAATCAACCAACATTCTTTTCTGCCCCACATCCACGCACCTTCAAAACACTAACAATTCGTATTTTAACCATTCATGTTTTTTTTTTTTTTTGCAATACCAGTATGAGTTATGGGGTTGCATATACAATAACAAATAAACACAAGCTCGCTCTCTCTCTCTCTCTCTCCCTCTATATATATATATATATATATATATATATATATATGTGTGTGTGTGTGTGTGTGTATGTATGTATATGTGTATATATATGTATATATATGTACATACATACATATTTTATATATATACTTATGGATGCATGTACGTATGTATATCCCTATTTATGCCATATCTTAAGCTAAGCAGCCCTACATTTCAAATCGCACGGTAATTTTTTGTTGCTATGACTTGCATAAATTCGTAATTCTATTCCTGGATCTTTAATATTCATATTCAAATCCGGTGACCTTATTTCTTATTCTTTCACATTGTCTATTCGAATGAATGACCTTTCCAAAGCAAAGACGACACAGACCTATGTATTTTTATTGTCAAGAAACAGTTACATCTTAAAGACAGTTCCTCCTATTTTTAAGTCCTTCATTGCTGCGTATTGTGACATTGAAAATTTAATAATGTTCATCTTTTTGACAAATTTCCCCATATATTATCATTATTACATACACCTCTGCTTATACAACAAGCCACGACAGAGTCCTAAGACATAGCTAAGTGCTTTCAGTGTAAAGAAGCAGAAGGGACAGGGGACAGTTCCTCCCAGTTTTTAGTCCTTACTTGCTGTGTCTTGTGACATTCAAAATTTAAAAATGGTCATCTTCATAAAAAAAAATTTCCCCATATATCATGATTATTACATACACCTCTACTTATACAACCAGCCACGAAAGAGTCCTAAGACTTAGCTAAGTACTTTCAGTTCCTCCTAAGTTTTAGCCCTTACTTGCTGTGTCTTGTGACATTTAAAATTTAAAAATGGTCATCTTTTTAAAAATTTCCCCATATATCATCATCATTACACACATCCCTTCTTATGCAACAAGCCACGGAGACATGTTTTCAATGTTGCTTTGGATCAAATCCAAAAAGTTATAAAAACACAATGGTCTCTTTCCCGACCGAAAATGGGGGACAGAGCTGATTACCCGTTGCAAATGAGTTTTTTGACACTTCGTGGCAAACATAATTTCACGCGTCATTACGACAGCCCTTGATTATGGCTTTGTTGTCCTTTCTACCTCACTTCGTAAAAAAACGTAAATGACAAAAAATGTGTAATTAATATGACAAATTTCTTATCCTTTCTAAATAAAAAGCTTAGAATTTAGGGCTGCGTTTCATCTACCTCATCTCATAAAAAAAAATGTAAATGATAAAAAAATGTGTAATTAATGAGACAGTGCTTATCCTTTCTAAATAAAAACTCAAAAGTCTGGGTTGGGTTTCATCTATCTCACCTCGTAAAAAAATGTAAATGATAAAAAAATTTATAATTAATAAGAGAAATTGCTTATACTTTCTAAATAAAAACTCAGAATTTTGGGCTGGGTTTCATACATCTCACCTGGTAAAAAATGTAAATGCTACAAAAAATTTGTAAATAATAAAAGAAATTGCTTATACTTTCTAAATAAAAGCTCAGAATTTTGAACTGGGTTTCCTCTATCTCCCCTCGTAAAAAAAAATGTGTAATTAGCAAGAGAAATTTCATACCCTTTCTAAATAAAAACACACAATTCAGGGCTGGGTATCACCTACCTCACCTCGTAAAAAAATGTTAATGATAAAGAAATGTGTAATTGATAAGCAAAAGTGCTTATCCTTTCTAAATAAAAAAAAAAAGAAAACTCAGAATTGATGGCTGGGTTTCCTCTATCTCACCCCGTAAAAAAAATTTTGATTCTAAAAAATGTGTAATTAATAAGAGAAACTGTT
>JANJGK010000030.1:19314703-19324703 GCA_039081455.1 Macrobrachium rosenbergii
AGGCTTTAAATAAAAAGGAAAGTATGACAGACGCAATACCGAACAGACAGACAGGGTGACAATCTCCCTTCATGTATTTCTACGCATGATGGTCGAACTTTGTACCAAGTTTGGTTGAAATCCCTTCAAACGCGTGTGACTGCTACGACATAAATGCAGTAGACACGATATACAGACTTGTGATGGGTAGATGGATGTTCTCCCTTCATGTATATTATTATTATTATTATTATTATTATTATTATTCAGAAGATGAACCCCATTCATATGGAAGAAGCCCACAGGGGCCACTGACTAGAAATTAAAGCTTCCAAAGAATATGGCGTTCATATGAAAGAAGAATGGTCTGCCTATGCACCAAGTTTAATTAAAATCCCCTCAACTGTGTAAGGGTCGTTGCAATAAAAATGTATTAATGTCAGACACGTTAACAGACAGACAGACGGACAAACTATATTCTCCCCCAACTTTAATGGCTGGGAATAATAATAATACTATAATAATATTAATCATAATAACATGGGAATAATAATAATACTGTAATAATATTAATCATAATAACAGAGAGTTTTTTGGAGACCACAAACCTCCATCAAGGATATCTGGGAGATATAATGCGATGCCTATGTAGGTCATTGCCGTTTTCAATCAGCCTACCGGCTCTTAGCTGCAATAGTAGTTGAGAGAGAGAGAGAGAGAGAGAGAGAGAGAGAGAGAGAGAGAGAGAGAGAGAGAGAGAGAGAGAGAGAGAGAGAGAGGATGTTCACTTTCTCCAAAACTGAAATGACCAAACAATAATCCGAATCACAATATTACCTTACTGTCACTTGTAATAATAATCAAATAAAACATGAAAAAGTAAGTGTAAAACCAAGGATACCAAGATATGTCCTATGGAATAGAGGATAGCGCGGCTTTTAAAGTGGGTCCTGGATAAAACCACCACAGCCACAGTGGACGTCGAAGGAACAACTGTATGGTCCCGTCTGGAGAGAACTTACTCCAACACACACACACCAACTCCACTGGGAAATTAAACAACTTTATTACATTATTTCCGGCAAACATATCAACACGAAATACTTATGCGCTATACACATTAGCCCTAGGGAACTGCTTTCTTCTTTACGGCGGTTATAAATACAATCGTGATGGTTCGGGGGAAGGAATGAATTCAAGGAGTTTCTAGTTCTTTATTTTTCCGAAGGAGGTCCCTCAGGAAGGTCTTTGTGGAATTCGTCTTCCTGAGGAGGTGACATTGTCAGATACCAACCCAATAAGGAAAAGGAGACATAGTACGGCTGTTTCTTTTTGCCTCGACCTACGAATAATATACTGTTCGTACTCATTTGCGTGTGTATATGTCAATGCATTGATGGTGTAAGTGCATGAACACAATTAGAGCAGAACATAAAACCTAAAATATTAAATATATACTTGCATGCACACACGCATATATATATATATATATATATATATATATATATATATATATATATATATATATATATATAGAATCACACAGAAAATGATAGGCAGAAGTTCTGCCTGTCATTTTCCTGTGGGATTCGCTTATACAATGAAGTTACGTGCATCTACTGTGATTTTTTAAGCATACAATATATATATATATATATATATATATATATATATATATATATATATATATGCATGTATATATATACATATACTGTATATACATACATAAATATATACACATATACATATACAATATATATTATACACACACATATATGTATATATTATTTTATCCCTTAACCAAAGCTCCACTTACCAAAACAGAACCACCGCTTCAAGAACTAATATATCCAAATAAAAAAAAAACACATTCAAAACGACCCAGCATCACCTTCACGAAAAGGCCAAGGACCACGTCCCCTTACAGCAGAATAACTCCGCGAGAAAAAATAAAGAAAAAAAAAGACGCCGAAATGACAACGGCCTTAATTAAGGGCAAGGGTAAACAACGGGGAAGTAAAAAGAAGCCGAGAACACCTGGTGCGTAGTCTAATATAATAATACAATAGTGCGTAGTCTGATATAATAATACAATAATTGGGGCCTGAGCGCTCTCTGTGTCTTGCATAATGTCGAGATGGAGACTGAAAAGAGATTCTACAAGATTTCTTTTACATATGAATGATCTTTTACTATGATGAAATGGAAATGAGGTTACCACTAAAAAGCCTGTGATGGTCATTACTGGTCTAGTATTTCTTTTATTATGGCAAGCCACAGAATTACCTATCAATCTGTCTTTAAGGGGTGGAAACGTAATGGCCTTACCTAATTAACTGAGAGAGAGAGAGAGAGAGAGAGAGAGAGAGAGAGAGAGAGAGAGAGAGAGAGAGAGAGAGAGAGAGAGAGAGACATTGATATCTTACGTCCATGAGAAAGAAAGACAGGTGCTGACAGTTTTTCATGCACAGAGAGAGAGAGAGAGAGAGAGAGAGAGAGAGAGAGAGAGAGAGAGAGAGAGAGAGAGAGATGAGAGAGGCGTTGATATTTTACGACCAGGATAAAGAAAGACAGGTGCTGACAATTTTTCATGCACAGAGAGAGAGAGAGAGAGAGAGAGAGAGAGAGAGAGAGAGAGAGAGAGAGAGAGAGAGAGAGAGAGAGAGAGAGGCGTTGATATTTTACGTCCATGAGAAAAAGGTTGGCTGCTGACGATTTTTCATGGAGAGAGAGAGAGAGAGAGAGAGAGGTGTATGTGAGTATATGTGTGCACATATCTATTAGATAGGTAAAAGGACATAGGGTTCGTTTTCGCCAAAGTAAAAGATACTTCCACTTGTATACTGTATATTCTATAATGACTATACGCAAACGATCAACTTGAAAAAGTCCTCGATTTATCTAACATATCCCAGATAATTCGAAATGTAACCTAACCTTGACCTTCAAGACGAATAAAGTAGCATTCCCTAAAAAAAAAAAAAGCTGAGTCCACCAACCAAAAAAAAACAGCTAAGCGTCCACTAACTAAAAAAAAGCTATGAGTCCACTAACACAAGAAAAAGGTAGGAGTTAAACAGATAAAAAATGCGCCGAAGTTTCTTCGGCGCAATCGAGTTTTCTGCACATTGTATAATCAAGGCCACCAAAAACAGATCTATCTTTCGGTGGTCTCGGTATAATGCTGTATGAGCTGCGGCCCATGAAACTAACCACGGCCCGGTGGTGGCCTGTCTTATATAGTTGTCAGAAGCACGATTATGGCTAACTTTAACCCTAAATAAAATAAAAACTAATGATGCTAGAGGGCTGCAATTTGGTATATTTGATGGTTGGAAGGTGGATGATCAACATACCAATTTGCAGCCCTCTAGCCTCAGTAGTTTTTACGATCTGAGGGCGGACAGAAAAAGTATGGAAAGAAAAAAGTGGGGGCAGAACAAAGTGCGGACGGACAGACAAAGCCGGCACAATAGTTTTCTTTTACAGAAAACTACAAAAAAGCTAAGCGTCCACTATCTAAAAACAACTAAGAATCCACTAACTATTAAAAAAGCTAAGAGTCCACTAACTATAAAAAAAAAACCTGAGTCCACTGACTATGGAAAAGCTAAGAGTCCACTAACTATTAAAAAAGCTAAGAGTCCACTAATTATAAAAAAGCTTCAGAGTCCACTAACTATTAAAACAAGCTAAGAGTCCACTAACTATTAAAAAATCTAAGAGTCCACTAACTATAAAAAAGCTAAGAGTCCACTAACTATTAAAACAAGCTAAGAGTCCACTAACTATTAAAAAATCTAAGAGTCCACTAACTATAAAAAAGCTAAGAGTCCACTAACTATTAAAACAAGCTAAGAGTCCACTAACTATTAAAAAATCTAAGAGTCCACTAACTATAAAAAAGCTAAGAGTCCACTAACTATTAAAACAAGCTAAGAGTCCACAAACTATTAAAAAGAGCTAAGAGTCCACTAACTATAAAAAAGCTGAGTCCACTAACTATTAAAACAAGCTAAGAGTCCACTAACTATTAAAAAAAGCTAAGAGTCCACTCACTATTAAAAAAAGCTGAGTCCACTGACTATAAAGAAAGCTAAGAGCCCACTAGCAGACAAGACCTTTCTACTTTATTCCTTTCTCACTGCCCAAGTGCAAGATAAAAAAAAAAAAAAAACACACACACACACAAAAGGAAGCACAATAACCTGGGAGAACATATAAAGAAAAGAGGGCGAAAATACCCCCACCCACTTAAAAACTCAGATTTTTTAAAATGGCTGCAGTTCAGTAACTTTTTTTTTTTTACTAACTCGAACCGAATGTAATGGAGAAAGAAACCTACTTCAAGCTTAATTGTTCTTCCAAGGAGAAGGAAAAGGAAAGTGAAGAAAAAATGAAGAAAAAAAAATTTTTCCACAAGAGCACTTGAATGAATTCTTTTGTCTCGGATTAGGTTATTGATTTTATTTTCACGGGGATGGGGGGTGCGGGGAGGGGGGGGGGGGCGATTATCAAGGAGAATGAGTACGAATAGTTCAATGTCGCTGACCGTGCCTGTATGTAAAACTGCAGATGGAGTTTATTAAAACATACGTACACTATTGCTAATTTCATATTCGCATACATACATTACCTACATACTCTGTTGCTAATTTCATAACCGCATACATACAGTGCATACAGACTCTGTTGCTAATTCATGTCCGCATACATACAGTACTTGCATACTCTCTTGCTAATTTCATACCCGCATGCATACAGTACTTGGATACTCTGTTGCTAATTCATATCCGCATCCATACAGTACTACATAATGTAAATAACCCAAACGGAACAAAATATATCTTTAATATTTAATATCTTGAACAGCAGGCAGATAACTTGATTAAGACAGATCTACGTAAATGGGTGCAAAAAGATGCAGCCGTAGAATTAGGAACTGCTACGAAGAATGAGCCAATCAGACCTTAAAAAACTGAAAGTGCAAAACCAGGTGTACGAGGCATTGTGAAAATCCCCCACCCCCAACCACTAGCCCCACCCCGATGGGCGTTAAAACACCCTGAAAATGTTCGAAAAGGCACTTTAAGATTTCTTAAAGTTCTTCAGAGAAAATGGGCTGGTAAGAGTAAAAGGCATTACAACAAAACCAGTCTTGTGAGGATTTTTTCTTCCACAATTATGACCTCGAAAACGACCCTGGCACTCGAGTTTAAGAAAATAATCATTAATGACACGTTCGTAAACTCCAGTAAAGAAAAAAAAAACCCAAGTAAGACAATAGTCTGACAAACTGCAGAGGTGAGAATTCGTAAAAACGTGTCGCGAATGAGCAGACTTCCAACATGAATTGACACAAACTGAAAAATATATAGAAATTCCAACATGAATTGACGCAAACTGAAGGAAAAACTTAAAAATTATGAACAAATAAATTATGTTGAAACAGTAGCCTTCTTAATGACAGGAAGAATTCTACTCAAGGAACTGATCCAAGACCATGTTAGTTACAGCCAAGGCACCAATAGTGGCTTGCTCAGAGCTTGTTATAAATTAATAAAGTTTGGTTTGCACTACCATACTGTATGAAGACATCTCTCTCTTAATACCAAAAATGTCCTATTAAAGGAAAAATAGGTCACAGGATTCTATCTGTCTATGGAATCCTCTGCACTACAGATGTTTATATTTAAGAATACATCGTTCACCCTGAATGAACTACTGTTAATAAAAGGAGAACGTTTCAAAGCTGTATATGACAGGTAAACAATCTGACAGAAAAAAACTTCATCACTTTAGAACAAGATATTCTTTCTCTGTCTCTCTCTCAAATTCAACCGAGCAATGGCCTGTCTCAATAATAAGTAGAAACAAATATAAGCAATTTAGGACTTGTCTGCAACGAACTGGTTCATCTAAAAGCAAGCCATGGGATATAAAATCTAATCTTCTAACAGACTTTACCTATTATCAACATGAATTACAAAAAATTATTTAGCTAATCTTTGCTTAACATTGAAAAAGGGTAGAAAATAGTAAACTCGGTAAGCAGTGAAACTATACAAAAGCCCAAAAGTGCTCTTACATTTCTCTCTCTCTCTCTCTCTCTCTCTCTCTCTCTCTCTCTCTACATGTTTTATAAAAGTATTAATTATCGGTAATATAACTTTTCAACAATTTTCCATGAAAAATTCTCTCTCTCTCCATTTTTATATCAGCATAAATTCTGGGAAATATATCTTTTCAACAATTTTCCAAGAAGAAGACTCTCTCCTCTCTCTCTCTCTCTCTCTCTCTCTCTCTCTCTCTCTCTCTCTCTCTCTCTCTCTCTCTCTCTCTCACTATTTTTACATCAGTATAAATTGTGGGTAATGTATCTTTTCAACAATTTTCCAAGAAGAATTCTCTCTCTCTCTCTCTCTCTCTCTCTCTCTCTCTCTCTCTCTCTCTCTCTCTCTCTCTCTATAGCGCCTCGGCAAAACCGGCAGGAAAAAACAAAAAAAAAAGGGAAAAAGTTCTTTCCAATTAAAACAAAATAACTTTTTCCTTCGTTTCTTTCTCTTTCCTTTTTAGACATATGCGCCGACGATGATCAAAAGAGAAAACAATGCCATTTCGGGTAAAAAATGGAGAGCGAGACCTTCACTAACTAAATGGCCAGTTGTCAGAGTCGCTTTGATGCACGAAATTTTTATGTTCCAGCCTTTTACAGGACGCGCGGATTCATCTCTCTTTCTCTCTCTCTCTCTCTCTCTCTCTCTCTCTCTCTCTCAGTGTCGTATCTGAAACACAATAATTAGTGCCAGGTATAAATAAACGCGACGTTCGAATGTACAAAAAAAAACACTTACACTGTATGTAACTGAGTAGATTGTGTGTGTGTGTGTGTGTGTGTGTGTGTGTGTGTGTGTGTGTCACGGCTATGCCTTTCGATTTAACCTTGAAAATTACATCTTCTGTTAAAACTAAATCACAGAAATGATCAACCCTCACCCTTTACAGCTATGTTTTCGTATCAAATCGAGACGTTAAACATTAACTGTACAGACTAATTTAATATTAAAGTAATTAAAAATAAATAAAATAATAAAGTAAATTAATCAATAAGTCTTTAGCAGTCTTTTTCTGGAAGTCCAAGAACGTAAACAGAAAAAAGGGGTGGGGAATACATAACTATTATTATTATTATTATTATTATTATTATTATTATTATTATTAATTGAGAAACAAATCCCAGTTATGTAAATGTACATATATTTAAAGATAGATCTGTACAAATCTATCTTTAAATATATGTACATTTACATAACTGGATTTGTTTCTCCATTTGAAGACTCATGCTACTATCAGTATTTTTTCATTATTATTACTATTATCATTATTATTATTATTATTATTATTATTATTATTATTATTCTTATTATTATTATTATTATATTATTATTATTATGCAGAAGATGAAGCCTATTCATATGGAACAAGCCCACCATAGGGGCCACACACTTGAAATTCAAGCTTCCTAAGAACACGGTGTTCATTAGTAAGAAGTAAGAGAAGGTAATGGGGAATACAGAAAGAGGAGATCACTTATTAAAAAAGAAGAAATAAATTAGCAGATTAATAAATAAACAGATAAGAATGCGAGAAAATTATTAAAATACAAGAAGTAGCTTAAATGAAAAAAAAAAATATGAACATTGAATTACTTCAATACTGACTGAGGAATCTGGAATACGTGATCATTCCAAGGAAAGATTGGAGCGATTTGACCGACTAAATAGGACAGTTTAGAGTAAACCATACAAACATACAATTAATTGAATTTCATTATAACATGACAAATAAAAAACACTCATAGTAGCACGAGTCTTGAAATGGAGAAACAAATCCTTGTATTTTAATCCTTTTCTTATATTTTGTTTATTTATTTATTAATTTGTTAATTTATATTTTTTTTCTAATAACTGATCTCCTCTTTCTGTATTTCGCATTACCTTCGGTTACTTCTTTCTAATGAACTCCATATTGTTTGGAAGCTTGAATTTCAAGGCAATGGCCCCTGTGGGTTTGCTCCATATGAATAGAGTTCATCTTCTGAATAATAATAATAATAATAATAATAATAATAATAATAATAATAATAATAATAATAATAATAATAATAATAATAATAATAATAATAATAATAATATAACAGTTATGTACGGGTACATTCATATTTAAAAATTTATCTAAATATATTTAAATATATTAAAAATAAAGCTTAATTTTTAATCATATTTGTACCCATACATAACCGTGGATTTGTTTATCCAATATGGCTATTACTGTAAGCAATGCAAAACAAGTACGACATACGAAATTCATCAAGTCTTTTCAGTAATTTTGAAATGCGTTGGTATCACGGAACACGGCGCAGCCAAACATAACTAACAAAACTAAACTTTACTACAAATATACATGAACGTATTAGCATACCAAAACTCAATATAGAACAGCATGCCTCGATGAACTTTCAAAAGCTGATTCAATAATATTACGCCCCCAAACATATTTTCAAACTCCAACTCGATACACCGTAACTCCAGAATTTCATAAATACAAACTCTGCAATATACCATACTATAAAGCTAGATACGAAAACCCTTAAATACATTTACTTGACATAACTTGTGATATCTCATTTCAGGATAATACATTTCCACATTTCTGACAGAGCGTTTGTTAATTCGCCTGTATGTAACACGGGAAGGTACTTGCCTCCACACAGAATAGCATGCCACAATTTTTTTTTGAAGACTAATTCAGATAGGTTACATCGAACTCCACTGTGCCTATATATTCGAAATCTTTTGAACCAATATATATGATAGGAATATGAGATTGAGGCCAAAGTCCAAGTGCTGGGACCTATGAGGTCATTCAGCGTTGAAAGGAAAGTTGAGAGTAAAGAAGGTTTGAAAGGTGCAACAGGAGGAAAACCTCGCAGTTGAGCTGTAAAACAGTAGTTAGGAGAGGGTGCAAAGTAAGATGGAAGGGAGAGAATATGAAAGGAGGTACAGTAGTAGGAATGAAAGGGGTTGCAGCTAGAAGAAGGGATGCTGCAATGAACCTGAAGTAAAGCCTACAGTGCACCGCGTGAGGTGCACTGATGGCACTATCCCCCTACGAGAGACGCAATATATAGTTTACAAAGCTAAAAGCAACAAAAGGAACACTTTCTCTTGGGGATATTCACTACGTACTTCACTTTATTCCCGGGAAACGTGTCTTCTAGGCCTCAATAAAAGCTCCAGTGTGCATTCTTGGAAAAACACAAAGACTCTTATTATGTTCAATCATATATAGAGCCGAGTGAAAATTTTATTGGGGGCGGGGGAGTAGTTAGGATCTACGAGAGGACATCGCCTCTCCCCCTCCCCCTCCCACAACATTTACGAAACTTACCAGCCTTTTATACCAGTGCCGCATAATCTTGCCTTAGTTATAAATTAATATTAAAACTTCCAGCATTACAGAAATTAATTTATGGCGGCTACGATTCCTCCTGAACCATGACGAATCCTCACCATCCCCAGACGATTTCCTACGATCTCAGATCTTAACGGTTTGGGATCGATTTCGGGGACACGAGAAAGTGGCCCTAAGCCAACGAATGCTTGGTGGTTTTAAGGAATACATCACTAAACCGTTCCTTCCTAGAACAAGAATGAGCCTAAGAGGATTCGTTAGGGGAGAGAGAGAGAGAGAGAGAGAGAGAGAGAGAGAGAGAGAGAGAGAGAGAGAGAGAGAGAGAGAGAGAGAGAGAGAGAGAGAGAATTTCACAGCTCCAAACTATGACGAATATATTACTTGGACACAATAAATCTAAGAAATTTAGACAAAATAAATCTAAGAAATTTAGACAAAATTATTTTAAGAGATTTAGACAAAATGAATCTAAGTAATTTACACAAAATATATCTAAGAAATTTAGACAAAATGAATGTAAAATGAATCCAAGAAATTTAGACAGAAC
>JANJGK010000030.1:19329703-19334864 GCA_039081455.1 Macrobrachium rosenbergii
GGATTTCAGAATAAAGTGCAGAAGACAAAGCTAAACAAATCCATAGCAGTGTTAAACAGACCTGAGGCACCGCCTTACTGCAAAACATAGTAAAAATAAACGTAAAAATAATTAAAAATATACGTTTAAAATAGTTCAAAATATATGTAAAATTCATGTAAAAATAGTTCACAATATATGCAAAAATAGTTCAAGATGTATGTAACAATAGTTTAAAAATATGTAAAAATAGTTTCAAAATATGTAAAATAGTTCAAAATATATGTAAAAAAGTTTCAAAACATATGTCAAAATATATGTAATAATAGTTCAAAATATATGTAAAAACAGTTCAAAATATATGTCAAAGTTTATGTAAAAATAGTTCAAAAATATATGTCCAAACATATGTAAAAATAGTTCAAAATATATGTAAAAATTTATGTAAATATAGTTCAAAATACATGTAAAAAAAATGTTCAAAATAAGACACACCTCTTTCGTCACTAGACAAAACTAACCAAACATGGCCATAGCACATTAAACAAAAAATCCTAAGCAAACACAGACACTCACAAACACAAACGCACACAAACACACGCGAGCTTTCTCTAAAATTCCACGAGAGTTGAAATACGGCCCATAAAACAGCGTGGAGCAATCATTAACACTCATACCCTCACTAAGGAGGCACTTGCCGGCACACCCACCGCGCAACCACGGCAGGTAATTAGCATAATCACAGCTCTTCCAACTCGCGTACCCCCCCTCTCCCCTCCCCTCCCCCCTCCTCGACCCACTCATGCCCAGCATAACTCCTCCCTTCCTCTTCACCCATCTACCATACCTACATCATCATCATCATCGTCAACTCTCTTGGTGCGCTACCACTTCTGGGGAGTTCAGCTGCTGATGACCCTACAGCGAGAGAGAGAGAGAGAGAGAGAGAGAGAGAGAGAGAGAGAGAGAGAGAGAGAGAGATAATTTTCGTTTTTTTCCACAGGGCGCGTCAACACTAATGTAAAAATGTAAAAACGTCAAAAGCACATGTCGGTAACATATTGCACACACACATAACAGGTTGAATACAAGTCGACGAGTAATTGGTAGTTCTACACACACACGCACACACACACACACACACACACACACAGACAGACAGACAGAGAGAGATGTAATATTTTCACTCTTTCCTCAGGGTGAGTGCAGACTGCAGTAAAAATGTATCAAACATGTCATAAACGCACGTCGCCAACTAATCGCGCACAAAACACAAACAGGTTGAATACAAGTCGTAGTTGCCGAAGGTTTGTTCTCCATTTATGGTTGTCGACTTGCTGTCAACTTGTTCTTGATATGTATGCAGTAAGCTAGCGACACTTATTTAACACATGCTTGACACTCTTTCTACAGACTATTCTGGAAATTTCATGGTAACCTTTGGAAAGTTAGACGAACTTCTTTCAGATGAGACGTTATCATCGAATTATTTTGTCAAGCAATGTATTGGATGCGCACGAGAAACTGGTGACTTTTCATATACTTATTGAACTACACGGGAACCCTTAGAGGGAACGCTGCGTAATGAAAAAATATATATATTATAGATATATATAATTTCTATATATGCTTTTATAAAATCTAAAATATTTATGAAAATATTTTACAATAAAAATTTTGGAAAGAAACACTCAGCTGCAGCTCACAGATGAAATGGAAGACAAGGTGAGGAAGGTAAGAATGAAGAATCTCGTGCAAACAAGAATAAGTGTGGATGGAGATTCCGTAAATTAAATTATGAACGAAAGGGCGCACATACACCCCCTCCCCCCACCCACACACACACACAAATTATATATATATATATATATATATATATATATATATATATATATATAAAGATAAAATCCACGAAGGAAACGGAAACACTGAAGTGCTGCGAGGCCTTTCGACGCTATTCAAAAGGACATAGCGTCAAAAGGCCTCGCAGCACTCCAGTGTTTCCGTTTCCTTCGTGGATTTTATCTTTATTTATATATTCATCACGTTCCATATTTTCGTGATTCAGTTATACATATACATATATATATATATATATATATATATATATATATATATATATATATATATATATATAAAATAACAACAACTACGATATTCTAAAACTCAAAATCAAATCACAATAAAAAAACATGTATAAACGTCAGCGTAACTTCAAAAAGATCTTGAGTGACAACTGAATGAAAAAGCCTAATGAAAAAGACGTGGCAACTTGTGCATATAATTTCTGTAAAAACTGTATAAAATAAATAAAAAAATTAAAGCAGAAATTTGAATTACTCGTGATCAATTCATAAGAAATTAAGGTGACAAGAAAGAGCTCTCTGCTATGCCATAATAGAAAAACTAAAAATAACTTATATAAATTGTAAAAGATTAATATTACTTAGCATCCATTACACAGTTTTAAAACAACGTGCAAGGTTCTCTCTCTCTCTCTTTCTCCCTCTCTCTCAGGAAAAAAAAAGAAAAAGAAAAAAAAAATATATATATATATAATATATATATATACATACGTAAAAAGATAAAAGATCAATACAAAACTGTAAAAATCAAAAACAAACATAAAACTCCAAGTCCCTCCTCCCTCATATAGTAAAAAGAAAGAAAGAAAGAAGCGAAAGAGAAAACCGTTTAGCAACAACACAGGTCTCACAGAGGCAAGCATAAGCACCGCGAGTATAGTCGTTCTCCATCCCATTTTCCAAATGGTACGTCACGTCGCCTTTGCACAAATGCCACTCTGAAAGTCGAGTGAAAGTCTCTCTCTCTCTCTCTCTCCTCTCTCTCTCTCTCTCTCTCTCTCTCCACTTCCACGGAAAGTTGAACTCGGTACGTGTGATGGTGTCTGAGGGCATTCAAGCGGTTCTGGGTGGGCGTGTGGTCGCGACGAAGATATAAGCTTTCTAACCCTAAATCAGGAGTCAGCAACTAAAGAAGTTTGTTTCTTAGGCTGTGTGAATGGAGAGGGAGACATTGGAGGAGGGGGGGCAGCGGGAGGTTTCGGGGCTGATTACGCAGCGTTGTTGTGACGCTACATCATTTCGCGATCAATCACTGGAAAAAAAAGTCAACTTTAACCGAAGGCAAACGCTATCCCAGAGACAAAATCATCAGCCCTAATGCAGACAGTTGCTTCGTTCGTTCGTTCGTTCGTTCGAGAGAGAGAGAGAGAGAGAGAGAGAGAGAGAGAGAGAGAGAGAGAGAGAGAGAGAGAGAGCTAAAAGGCACCTACCCTATAAGATCTTTTCAGCAATCTCATGGAAGAATACATAT
The DNA here is from genome assembly GCA_039081455.1 of Macrobrachium rosenbergii. NCBI lineage: Eukaryota > Metazoa > Arthropoda > Malacostraca > Decapoda > Palaemonidae > Macrobrachium > Macrobrachium rosenbergii. The sequence goes on from JANJGK010000030.1 coordinate 19,333,019, forward strand.
TTGCCAATACCTACCCAAATACCTCAGCTATTCACAATTTCATTATTTCCAGCGTTGATGAAACTATGTAAATCAAATACCGTTACGGTCAAGGACTTTCTCGACGACTTTGCCAATACTCTCTTCGCAGCGGAAAAAGAAAACAAAATTATCGAAAGGGGGGAGGGGGGAATTTTCCCGCAAATAACCCGGGTAAACCCAGAGAGACCCGCTAGTGTTGACACTGGTTTTGCAAGCTTCATAAAGGCGATTACGTCGAAGTGCAGGGCAATTAGAAAGGAAGCACTTCATCTCTTCAGTTTAGAAAGGAAGAAAGCGCTGGCGGTAGGCCTTTCAAGAATACAGCGTAAAGGTGAAACTCCCTACATCATCGTGAATTCTCAGTTGATTAACAATCTAATTATTCCTTTGTTCTTTCGCACATATTTCCCAGTGGATCCACTGGATGTTTTGACTCTGAGTTGAATATTTACTTCGGTATACTGCAATATCCGATTGAATGGAATCTCTCAGTTCAAGAGTTAAATGTCTACCTCGATCTACTGCAATCTCCAATTGGAATGGAGATCTCCCAATTCAAAAGTTAATTTTCTACCACGATCTACTGCAACTCTCAGTGGAATGGAATCCCTCGATTTAAAATCGAATATCTACCTCGACCTATTTCAACCTCCATTGGAATGGAGATGTCCCAATTCAAAAGTTAAATATTCTCCTCTATCAACTATAATTTCCAATGGAATAGAATATCTCAATTCAAAAGTTAAACATCTATTCCGGTCAAATACAATTCCCAACAGTATGGAGTTTCTTCAGCTAAAAATTAAACGATTACTTCGATAAACTACAACTCCCAAAACTTTGGAAATATTTCAACATAAGGTTTAAAAATCAACTTTTGTAAATTATAATTCCCAACAGAATGGGAACATTTAATTCAAAAGTTAAGCATCTACGATATTTACAGTTCAAAAGCCTCGAAATCTTTCAGCTCTACAGTTTAACATCTAATTAGATAAATTACAATTCCCAAAAGAATGGAGATATTTCAGTTCAAAAGTTAAACATCTACTTCTTCGAAAATTACAATTCCTAAAAGAATATCTAAACTCGAAAGTTTTTATCTACACAACGATCAATTACAATTCCCCCAAAGAATGGAGATATTTCAACTCAAAAATTAAAATTTATTTCTATAAATTACATTCCCTAAGAATGGAGATATTTCAACTCGAAAGTTACATTTATATCTATAAATTACATTCTCAAGGAATGGAGATATTTCAAATCAAAAGTTAAACATTTATTTTTATAAATTACATTCCCTAAGAATGGAGATATTTCAACTCAAAAGTTGAACATTTATTTCTATAAATTACATTCCAAAAGAATGGAGATATTTCATCTCAAAAGTTGGACATTTATTTCTATTAATTACATTCCCAAAAGAATGGAGATATTTCAACTCAAAAGTTACACATTTATTTCTTTAAATTACATTCCCAAAAGAACGAAGATATTTCAACTGAAAAGCTAAACATTTATTCAATAAATTACATTCCCAAAAGAATGGAGATATTTCAGCTCAAAAGTTAATAACTTATTTGTATAAATGACATTCCCAAGGAATGGAGATAATTCAACTCAAAAGTTAATAATTGATTTCTAAAAATTACATTCCCAAAAGAATGGAGTTATTTCAACTCAAAAGTTAATAATTTATTTCTATAAATTACATTCCCTAAGAATGGAGATATTTCAACTAAAAAGTTAATAATTTATTTCTATAAATTAATTCCCCAAAAAATGGAGATATTTCAACCCAAAAATTAAATATTTATCTCTA
>JANJGK010000030.1:19334964-19342464 GCA_039081455.1 Macrobrachium rosenbergii
CTTCAGATGATATATATATATATATATATATATATATATATATATATATATATACATACATACATACATAGATGTACATAATTTATATAGAAAGCTATATCTATATGTATAACTGTATACTGTATATATATATATATATATATATATATATATATATATATATATATATATATATATATATATATATATATATATTATATATATATATATATGTGTGTGTGTGTGTGTGTGTAAGTTTAGACAGTATATATAATAATATATATATAATTATATACATATATATATATATATTTATATTTATATATATCGTTATATATATATATATATATATATATATATATATATATATATATATATATATATATATATATACGTATATGTATCTATATTACAGTAAAAGACATTCATATATACATGTATATCTATATATATGTGTGTTTATACAGTATGTATATATATATATATATATATATATATATATATATATATATATATATATATATATGTGTGTGTGTGTGTGTGTGTGTATCTATATATATATATATATATATATATATATATATATATATATATATATATATATATATATATATATATATATATATATATACATATCGAGTTCATTCATATAATACTCGACTGTTTGCGAAGCTCTTTTCACGCAAAATAGAGACTACTACAGCTCGGCTAAAATTATCATCTATATTTTTTTTTCTTACCTTCTCCCCTCGTCCGGGAATCTCCCTTCGTCGACGTAATTTTGAGAGTTACATTCTTTATTCTACTCTCTATTACTGGATCAGATTTTTATTCTGCTACTAATTGCGACCTTTCTTTGTTGTTATTTTTTATCTATGTCCATTTCCTTGTTTCATCTTCGTGTGTGTGTGTGTGTGTGTGTGTGTTTGTGAATTGTCACGCTCTCAGTTCTTGAACTGGCGGCATATCATTATATGTATATACAGTATGTATGCATCTGTGTGTATGTATATAATATTAATAAATGAATAAATATATTAATATATATATTTATGTATATATACACACATATATATGTATCTATATATATATATTATATACATATATATATACATACATACATACATACATACATACATATATATATATATATATATATATATATATATATATATATATATATATATATATATATATATATATATATATATATATATATATATATATATAAAACACTCGGCAAAAAATCGAATATATATGAATGCAGACACACAAACACGTTACGAATGTAATATTATTTGCACATTAAGCCATCTTTCTTAAAAGGGAAGCCTCCCCCCAAAAATAAAACACCAGATAATTTGCTACCTCGTTCATACTTTAACATTGAAGGAAAATGAACCCCATGCAAAAAAAAAATTTACAACATTAAATAGTTTTATCAAATCTATCGTCTCCCATTCTTTCCAAAAGACTGAACCACCTCAAAGTATGCTAAGCCATGCTCTCACCTACATTTATGTTTTTATGACTTCTTACATCTCTTATACCTTTTCAATTTCTCTTGCACCACTTAGGCTATACTAAGCAAACAGTTCACCTCCACATACAAACAAACACACACCCACACACACACACACACACACACACACACACACACACACACACACACACACACACACACATATATATATATATATATATATATATATATATATATATATATATATATATTTTTTCCCGTTTCATTTGCTTTTTACATCCGGGCTTGACTTCCTGAAAGGAGGGTTGGTTCAACAGTACCTTTATACTTTGCCAGCTTGGGTTCCAAAGACACTACCGAGTATCTTCCCAATCTCTCGCCCACACACACACACACACACACACACACACACACACACACACACACACACACACACACACACACACACACACTGCTACCTTCCATGCCCCACCTAGTCTATGAGACTCCATCTTCTTTCACTCTACAACCATGAAGTATATTTACTTCAAAATACTTATACGAATCATTTACTTCCATTTTCCCATCATCCATATTCATCTCCGCGCCCCCCTGGTTTCCATTTGCACTCACAATCTTTCTACATTTATCACTAGTTTTTGCAGTTTCTCTTCTGTATCCCAAATGAGTACTTTGTCATATGCAAACACTAACTATCCCACACTTCGTTTATGACCAACTTTCTTGTCCAAGAAGTCTGAGCATTTATCTATTGTCCCTTCTCTGTTCCGTGTCTCTCCCTTCATAAGACACTGAAGAATGATGTAGAAATATACTTTTGTATCAACTCTACTTTTACGCCTAACTAGTCACTCTCCCGTCTGCGTAACTTTTCAATATACGCCGTATACACCATACCAAATTTTCGTAACTTAACTACTGTACTTATCTCCCATAAAATACATCCTGAAGTCTCCACATCGCTTTCCAGTCGATTCTATAAAGGATTTTCTGGGTCCGTAGATACCATGCGCAACTTTTTCCCTACACTTTAAAACTGCTCATACAAGTGTTCCATATCAAGCACTTGATCCACGCACCTTCGTCTTGCTCTAAACTCAAGACTGCTCAATCCCTACCAATCTTGTCACTCATATATGAAACTGTTTCATAACAAACTCTTAATTCTTACACACCCTCTTCCTTGTTTAAGGCCGGAACCCATATTGTTCTTCCTTTATTAATTCTTGTTTCAGATATATATATATATATATATATATATATATATATATATATATATATATATATATATATATATGTGTGTGTGTGTGTGTGTGTGTGTGTGTGTGTGTGTGTGTATGTGTGTGTGTGTGTAAATGAACGAACTGTATAAAACTACTTAATACTAAGCATGAAAAAACAAGACAACAAAATATGGAAACGACAAAAGAGTTAAAAGAATTCAAAAAAGGGTCTAAGAGAAATAAGAGGAGGAAAATTACATTAATATAAACGGGAAACGAAATTCGTGGAAAAATACAAAACTAATCACACGACCACATGAGAGAGAGAGAGAGAGAGAGAGAGAGAGAGAGAGAGAGAGAGAGAGAGAGAGAGAGAGCGCAATTCCACCTTGTTTTGTACGTCCATGGGAAAATATTTTGTAGGACAAAAGTTCGGCTATGTTTGTGTGTTTGTTGGGGGGTAGGGGGAGGGGATGAGGGGGAGGGGGGTGAAGGGGGCTGTTGGAATTGTGTTAGTTTGTTTCAACTCTTCTCGAATAAAGAGAGAACAGGGGAAAATACATATAAGGGTACAGTTATTTATAAGGACAGTAAAATCGAAGCGCAGCCCTTTTCGCAATCCCTTTGAGAGAGAGAGAGAGAGAGAGAGAGAGAGAGAGAGAGAGAGAGAGAGAGAGAGAGAGAGAGAGAGAGATTTTCTGAAGAATTCTCATGTACCATAATGTACAGAGAGAAAGAGAGAGAGAGTTTTAAAGAAATTCTGGCAAACAATAATATACTCAGAGAGAGAGAGAGAGAGAGAGAGAGAGAGAGAGAGAGAGAGAGAGAGAGAGAGAGAGAGATTTTTGAAGAATTCTTGTGAATCATAATGTACAGAGAGAGAGAGAGAGAGAGAGAGAGAGAGAGAGAGAGAGAGAGAGAGAGAGAGAGAGAGAACTTTTACATTAACTCGAACTTTCCTCACGACTTGAGTACCCGACGACTCTAAGGACGTCGTGTTTGCTGCTGACAGCAGCTGCTGGGTATGCGTCGCCTTAAGTGGCATCTAACCCCTTCATCTCTTAGACGCCTCCTCAGTAAGTACAGCCCACGTCCTCATTTCTACAATGAGGATGATGCCCCGGTTCCTCTTCTAATTCCTCGTACTATGAGGAGTGTCTCTGCTCTCTTAAAATTTCAACGACACGTTGGCCTCACCATGAAAGAGTCTCTGAAAATTTTAACGAAATGGGCGTTCACCATCACGGGTTAGTATACCTATTACCTATATATACTCACATTCTGCATTATCACGGGATTCTACTTCATCTGTCTAATATGGATAGTTAACCCTCTGCTCCTCTTCCAAAATATGACGCACTGCTCTTCCAACATTTTTTATAACAAACATTTTTAATAACAAATGTCTCTCCTTCCTTAAGTCTCCAGCCTCCAAAAATTCTAGCAAGATATAACTGATCTGTTCTTTTTTTTTGTTATTGTTAGTAGCTATACATTCCCGTCCCATACACAAGCTTCCTGTAATTCTGTAATTCGTTTTAATCCGATAATAATACCAGCTCAAGTCTCTACGCAAACACAAAAGGCAGAAGCCTAAGGCTATATACAAATTCAGTAAGAAGGTATAATAGCGACGAGAATCAATTACAATCGGATAAATGAAAGAGTGACCGGCTACTCTCACACAAAGCTCATAATACTGACAACACCAATAATAATAATAATAAATGATGACACATGTAATACAGATAAATGGTGACGATAGCTTTTCTTACGTAAATGAATATCATTCAGAGTAGGGGACAGTTAAGGTATTGTATTATTACTTAATAATAATAATAATAAAAATAATAATAATAATAATAATAATAATAATAATAATAATAATAATAATAATAATAATAATAATAATAATAATAATGCAACCCGGAACCCCATACTATAAAAACCGCCCAGTCGAATAGGATGACTGCGATAGACAAAAATAATAATAATAATAATAATAATAATATAATAATAATAATCAGAATCACTGGATGTAATATGAAACCCAAAGAAGAATTCTATGAACACCTGTGCAGCAGAGTGACAGTAAGATGCGTTTGTCAGACGTCCCAGATGTCATGATGAACAACGGAATGGAATGGAATACAAAATTTAACCCAATGACCAAGCACCAGGACCTATGAGGTCATTCAGCGCGAAGAGGGAAACTGAGAGTAAGAAGGTTTTAAAGGTGCATCAGGAGGAAAACCTCGGTAGCTGCACCATGAAACAACTGTTAGGAGAAGGTGGAAAGTAAGATGGAGGAGAGAGAATATGAACGAGGGCCGAGTAAAAGGAATGAAAGCGGCTGCAGCTAAGGGCAGAAGGAGCGCGGCAAAGAACCTCAAGTAATGCCTACAGTGCACCGAAAGAGGCGCACTGATGGCACTAACCCCCCACAGGAATGATGAACAATGGTAAACACATCTCATGTTATCTCAGGAGGTAAAGGTCAGCGTTCGTCAACTGTATGTTTTAGATCGTCCTTGATAATGTCCCCAAAATAAAATTAAGTAGCAAAATACTGCTACAAAGATCGAAATGTTGACAAAGAAAAGCATCTATAATAACGTTACCAACAGCTGGCGAAAGCATCACAGCATTTGCGGAATAAAAGATGAGAATAACGTTTTTCATTAAGAGGAAAAACTGAAACTCAACTATATCTCGGTGGATTTAACGATCAAGTGAAAAGTGATCAAGTTGATAAACTCTGATAACATTCGATTTCATTTCACCGATCGAATTGCAACACGAGCGGTGCTATAAAGAATATACCTAATGATAAATCACCTGTGTAACGCAAGGATTTGATAGGATTTTCTTACCTTTTCGCTATATACATATATATATATTTTTTTTTTCTTTCAAAATACGGCTGCCCAGATTAACCTGAAACATATACTAATGTGCTTCTGGAGTTGCCCTTCTTAACCACTTTAAGACTGGCCTTTCTATTCACCTATGCTTCCTTCTTAAACTTTTGTAAAACGACCCAGATGTCTTTCGCAAAGCCGTTACAAGATATTCATAAATTGCAAATGCCATGTAAAACAAAAACAAAAATAATAATAATAAACATAAAGACAACCCTATGGGATCTTTTTAGCTTTCTACAGCTAACAGATTTGTCTTCGTACACACTCCACACGAACGGGATATTTCTAGCTTTCTAAAGCTAACAGATTTGCCTTCGTACACACTCCACACGAACGGGATATTTCTAGCTTTCTAAAGCTAACAGATTTGTCTTCGTATACCGCCACGGGAACGGGATGTTTCTAGCTTTCTAAAGCTAACAGATTTGTTTTCGTACACCGCCACGGGAACGGGATGTTTCTAGCTCTCTAAAGCTAACAGATTTGTCTTCGTACGCCACCACGGGAACGGGATATTTCTAGCTTTCTAAAGCCAACAGATTTGTCTTCGTTCACACTCCACACGAACGGGATATTTCTAGCTTTCTAAAACTAACAGATTTGTCTTTGTACGCCGCCACGGGAACGGGATATTTCTAGCTTTCTAAAGCTAGCACGTTTGTCTTCGTAAACTGCCACGGGAACGGGATATTTCTAGCTTTCTAAAGCTAACACATTTGTCTTCGTACACTGCCACGGGAACGGACCATTTCTAGCTTTCTAAAGCTAACAGATTTGTCTTCGTACACTGCCACGGGAACGGAATACTTCTACCTTTCTAAAGCTAACAGATTTGTCTTCGCACACCCTACACGAAATATTCCTAGCCAGGCTATATAACCACACCAACCTTAACAACCTTCTATAGGTCTCTCCTTGCCTTGCGTTGTAAAATCATTCAACTAGTTCTCATAAAAATCCTTGATGAACCTAAGCTTCAGTTACTGTAATGTAGCTGCTGCTCTAACGTTTTATAACTGCATTTCTCAAGTACTTATCGCCGCTTAAAAGAGGAATGCGAAAAAGCAGTCACGGCACGCACGCACGGAAAAAAATTGATAAGGAAGACGAAGGAGTGTGTCAAAACAAAAGTCGAATAGGAGACCTTTTTAGGATCAATTTTCAGATCTTTCTGTATTTCCCTTGACTTTCTCTTATTTCCTAATGAGCACCATATTCTTTGGAAGCTTGAATTTCAAGTCACTGGCTCCAGTGGCCTTGTTCCACATGAATAGGGTTCATCTCCTGAATAATAATAATAATAATAATAATAATAATAATAATAATAATAATAATAATAATAATAATAATAATAATAATAATAATTGCGTATGTAATCAACATATTAGAGATGACGGTTCTTCGAAACATTACACGTCTTGACTGACTTTCTTTACGAGTCCTTTATAATTTATTTCGTAAAATACACAATCAAACTTCCTCATATTCTTCATATTCTTTAACTTTTGTCCATTAGACGACAAACTTTATAAACACATGAAAAAAGGATTGATACCTTACCTTTTCAGATTCAGCACGTACGGTATGCCATCACTGTTCCTCGCGACATCGCTTTTTAATGGCATCTATCATGTCAATTAGCTATACATTATTAAAATATACATGTAAGAACCACCGTCAAACTAGGACAGATATCCATCCTAACATTTCGAGTTCTATACCTGTACCATCAATTCTCTTAGCTGTTTCGCTTTCCGTTTTTTAACGACAACTTTAGCAGCTTTTATCGGCGTAAAATCCTAACACTTTACAATTTAATCGCTTTTGTTGAACCAATTCCCATATCAGATGTTATGTGTATATATATATATATATATATATATATATATAT
>JANJGK010000030.1:19344964-19359964 GCA_039081455.1 Macrobrachium rosenbergii
CGCGGTCGAAGTTGATAACTGACTCACATAATGACCTTATTACTAAATAATCAACTCGCATAATGACCTATTTTTTAAGCACAAGTAATTGACTTTAATTTGTCATAACACGTGTTCAAGCTACTGACTCGTACTGTATCCCTTGTAAAATTATAAGTAATCAAAATTAGACGAATAGGATAATAAATAAAAAAACGAAAATATGATGTGAAAATTTAAGTTATCAAACTGACTCGATCTGCTTCCGCTGTATATTTATAAATATGCAAAAGTAGACGATTGGGATAATGGATACAGAGAATATGTTTCCAAACTTTAATTTATCGTAACATTTGTTCGAATTGCATCTCTATGGCTTTACAAATAATCAAAATTAGACGGTTAGGATATTGGATAAAAACGGAGAACATGGTCTGAACCTGGCTCACTTTAAAATAGTACACCTGGGTATCAGCCGAATTTATGGTAACTGGCCCTTCTCTGATATAAACTGGAAACAGAGTCTGACTTCATACCACTTGATGAACAGTAAGATGTCAGTACGGACTAACATATTAATTTTAGAACAATTCAGCTTTATTCTTGAATAACGTGTACTCTGTTTTTCTAATAACTGATCTCCTCTTTCTGTATTTCCTATTACCCTCTGTTACTTCTTTCGAGTAAATACCATATTCTTTGAAAGCTTGAATATCAAGGCAATAGCCCCTGTGGGCTCGTTCCATATGAACAAGGTTCATCTTCTGAATAATAATAATAATAATAATAATAATAATAATAATAATAAACTCACAAAGCTACATCACTTTCCCAAGTGATTCTGATTCAAAGTTATAACTTGGCGTACCAGTGATAGTGCAGCAGATAATTGCATATTTCATAAGAATCGTTCAGATAGTGAAACAAGCATGAAATTTTGCACAAGTGCTCTTTAAAGTTCCCTCTATCAGAAAAGGGCGCTGGCCACGCAAAAAATTTAATATGGCGGCCAAATTCCAAGATGGCGGCCAGTATCGACAGATTTTGGCTAATTTTTCACTAGAATGGCATGTATTTGCTTCTAGCAATATGGTAAAGCTCTTCCATACTATTTCTTGTGAATATTATGTTTCTGTAGCTTCCCAGTACAGTTTACCTTTAAATATGGGGGCTATATGGCTGCCAAGAAAAGGTAGAAACAATAATTATAATGAGAAATAATGCCCGTTCAACAATTATCGTTTTAAGCATGGATCTTGGTTTCTGTGGTTTTAGATCCTAATGAGGCCATCTCTTTCGAATAACTCATCAATTTTGAAGGAAAATTAATAAATGTAAAAGAGTGTATGTCTGCACACAACCAGGGCACACTGGTGACATCACTGCTGTGTAACTCAGCATGGGGTTCAGTGCCAGCTAATCCAGCTTTACTAATCCTGTAGTCTTAGACTAGTAGTTGTAGTATAGTTTAGTTTAGTGTCCCAAATGCTTTCTAACAGCCCCAGACCAGCTATAGTTAGATAGCCGCACCTGAATAGACAGGATGTGCCAGCGCGGGAGAGCCGAGCCAAGGGTATGGGGGCTGTACATGATGGTTCATGTACTTACCCGGATGGTGTACAGATCACACGGGACTTAAATGGCACTGGATGAATGATCGGGCTAGGTGTAGGGAGACCGAACCTAGTTGAATCCCATACAGGAATGTGTGCTTTGTTTAAGGTGGTAAAAGGATAACCCCTCGGCCTTAATCAAAAGTGAAATCATGGCAGAATGTGATGCCAATCCAATATTGAGCAGTAGAAAAACAAACTGGAGTTTGTGTTGTCTTTGTCAGAAGGACAAAAGAGGTGAGCACTTGACATCACCTCCAAGTCATCATGTCCTAGACCATGATGGGTACACAATGCTGGCAAGGAACATTCCCATGTTCAGTGAAATTAATGAAATGCCACTGATAATGGATCCAGCAAGGCTGGATGAAGGTGATGGCATAGAGGCCACTCTCAGGAAAAATGCAGCAAAATACCATGTGAACTGTCGCTTGTTGTTTAACAACACTAAACTGGACCGTGCAAGAAAGCGACAATCCAATGACCAGACCAGCAACACTGAGACTAGTCGTGCAAAACTGCGCCGAACCAGTCATGACAATGAAGTTTGCATTTTCTGTGAGAAAGTGGCACCTGCATCTGATCTCAGACAGGCTAGTACTAAGGGCCTTGACTTGAAATTGCGTGAATGTGCAGAGATACTTAGTGATGGCAAGCTCCTTGCTAAGTTGACTGGTGGGGATGTCATTGCACAGGAGTTTAAGTATCGCCATGCCGGTCTTTGTGCCCTCTACAACAGAAAAAGGTCCTACCTGAGGAGCCTTGAGAAAGACCAAGGTAGCACTGAGTCAGAATCAGATGTGTATCCACTAGTTCTGTCAGAACTGATGACATACATTGTTGAAAACAACCTTTGTTCAGATGATCCAGTCACATTTCGGCTGGCAGATATTTGCCACCTCTACCAACAACGTCTGGAACAATTAGGTGTAGAGTCACCAAGTGTAAATTCCACGAGACTCAAAGACAAACTTCTGGCAGAAATTCCAGAACTTGAGGCTCATAAATCTGGCAGAGATGTATTACTTGCATTTCAAAAGGATGTGGGAAAAGCACTTGCTCAATCATCTGATCTTTCAGAGGCAGTTATCATTGCTAAAGCAGCAAATATTCTCAGAAAGTCTATACTTGATCATCAGTCACGGTTTGATGGCACATTTTCTGAGGCTTGTGTACGAAATTCTGTGCCTCCTCTCCTGCTCCAGTTTGTAGGGATGGTTGAGCATGGGGCTGACATCAAGTCACAGTTACGATTTGGAGCATCAAAGTCAGACCAGGCCATTGCACAGCTCATGCAGTTCAACTGCTACTCCCGATACAAAGAGGGAGCAACAACTCATAGACACTCCAAAGACAGAGAAACACCATTCCCAGTCTACATGGGACTCTCAGTCTATGCCAAAACCAGGAAGAGAAACCTGGTTGAAATGCTACATCAGTATGGCCTCAGTATCTCTTATGACAGAGTACTGGAGGTCTCTGCACAGTTAGGAGATGCCACAGTTAGCAAATATGTGGAGGAGGGTGTGGTCTGTCCCCCAGTACTGCGAAAAGGGTTGTTCACCACTGCAGTGATGGACAACATCGACCACAACCCATCTGCAACTACTGCCACTACCTCCTTCCATGGAACTAGCATCTCCATATTTCAGCACCCCACCAAGGAGAACACTGGACAGGAAAGACAGCAACTAAAGTTTGCACCTGAGAAAGTGAGGTCGGTGCCTGAATTGCCGGACACATTCACAAACATCTCACCAGCTTCCTTTCAAACAAAGAACCCTGTGCCACCAAACACTGCAATACCAAAGCCACCCACAGATATCTTGGGGCCACAGCTTGCACTGGAGTATCAGTGGCTAGACAAGGTCATAGTCACCCAGGAAATAGATGATGCAGTGAATCTGACGTGGTCAGCTCATCACGCTTCAATGAAGAGAAGCCCAGAATTTGAAGTAACCATAACTTCATTGCTTCCTCTCCTGCGTGATCAGGCTCATTCTGTTGCTACGATCAAACACGTGATGCAGAAAGTGCAGGATGTCACTGATTTTCTGAACCCTGGCCAGATAGTCATGTTACACTAGAAGACAAAGAACCAAAGACTGATGTCCTCATTGTAGATGGATCAGCTTTGGTCCATGCCTTGCCACCAAAGAAAGGAAAGACCTTTGAGGGCTATGCACTTTGCGACTTCTTGCCTGTGATACAATCCTATAGCAGCAAGTACACATCATCACATCTTGTATTTGATGTATACAATACATCCAGCCTCAAAGCTGAGACCAGGCTCCAACGTGGTCAAGGAGGAAGGCGCAAGGTGACAGACAAGAACACAATTCCATCCAACTGGCGCAATTTCCTAAGACACGATGCCAACAAGACAGAGTTGTTCCAGTTCCTGGCAGACAAAGTTGCCCAGATGTCTGCCACAAATGTTGTCATTGCCACGAAAGGGTCTGCTGTCCTCAGCACTCATGAGGCTAGTCTTCAGGGACTGGAAAAGTGCTCTCATGAGGAAGCTGACACCCGCATCTTTCTCCATGCCAAATATGCCACAGAACATGGAGCCAAGACCATCACGGTTAAAGCAAATGACACAGATGTTCTTGTCGTTGCAGTCAGTGCTTTCTCCATTCTCCACAATCTAGGGCTAGAGAAGCTATGGGTGGCATTTGGCCAAGGCCAGAGCCTGCGCTGGATTGCTGTGCATGACCTGTGCAACTCTCTGGGCCAGGAGAAGGCGAATGGCATGCTCTTCTTCCATGCGTTCACAGGCTGTGATACAGTGTCAGCCTTCCGGAGCAAGGGCAAGAAGACCGCCTGGCAGACATGGAACATCTTTCCAGAGGCCTCCACTGTGTTCTCCAAACTGAGTCACTACCCTCTCAGAGTGGAAGAGAGTGACCTGAAGGTCCTGGAGAGGTTTGTCATACTTATGTATGAAAGATCCAGCACTGCTGGCACTGTGGATGAGGCTAGACTTGATATGTTTGCCAGAAAACAAAGGGCATATGAGGCCATTCCACCAACCAGGGGAGCTCTCCTCCAACACACCAAGCGTGCTGCGTACCAGGCTGGTTGTGTGTGGGGGCAGGCCACCCAGTGTCAGCCACAGCCAGAGAACCCTGCTGAGTGGGGATGGCAAAAGTCTGGTGAAGCATGGCAAGTCCTCTGGACAACCAACTCGCCCTTAGCCAAGAGTTGCCAACAGCTTACCAAATGTGGATGCAAAGCAGGCTGTCGGGAAAGGTGCAAGTGCTACAAGCTGGGTCTTCCCTGCACAGCTCTGTGCACTTGCAAATGTGAAGTCTAGATAAATATTGCCCTCTCTTCAGTAGATAATCTAGCTTGAGCATCCAACGTGTCATGCTATGCCTACCTTCTTATCCTCGAATTTTTCAAAGGTGTAGGTTGAGAGACCTATACATAGATTGGTTGCGTTTAGTCCGTATTTCTCTTCTTTTCTTTTTATGGTTACAGTCTTAGACACAATGTTGTATGTGACCATACCATTACTATTTCAGTTGAAAATAGCATATTAGTTAAACTGTCTGATCACATGAATATACCATTAAATAAAAACAGTTGGTCTCTATGTCTGCTAGCGCTGTGGATAGAAAAAAAAACTTTTATGGCAACCATTTTGTACGCCATCTTGGTTACAATTCATTTAGTAAGGGTTTTCAATAAAATGTGTGGTATGGAACATTTTTATAACCTAAAAGTCGAGGTTTAAAAAAAAAAAACTGGCATATTCCATCCAATAGATGCTCCCAAACCAGTGAATCTCAACATAGATGGCGGCCATTTTGAAAAATAGCCGCCATCTTGGATTTTCAGGTGGCCAGCGCCCTTTTCTAAGAGAGCGTAGTCTTAGGAATGTTTGTGCCAAATTTCATGCTTGTTTCACTATCTGAACGATTTTTACAGCAATCTGCTGCACTATGAGGACTCAGAGGTCACTTAGTAACTTCGTGTTTTATTTAACGAACTTTCGCATAGTCTGTCTTCTCAAATCTGTAATCAGAATTTATCTACAAACAACTTAATCACTAAATTATCTTTAACTTACGTGAAATAAAAAAAAAAAGCTTTTCATCATCTGAAAGGAAATAGTTTTATACTGCATTCATGTACATTGTGTACTAAATCTGATTTTCCCGGCGGTGCTGTTTCAAATCCTGAAAGAACATAAACTACTAGAAAACATTTGGCATGACTTTCACCAAACTTGATCAGAATGAAAGGAGACATTTCCCAAGGTTACCATCATCATCATCCATAACTATCTCCTGGTAGTCACTTTCTATTTTATGTAATCTTTCCTTCGATTTGCTGAAAAAAAAGGAAGAAAAAAATTCAAATCTGTCAAACTGTATTTAAAGAAAAATCGGATCTTTCCTAGATAGTGACCCCTAACGGTTTTAACCCGGTATGTATCCACCTTTGTGGCGTGTTTAGTACAAGCCTGTTGGGGATTACCGTAAAAATATAAACATTTTGGATACCTCTCCAGAATGACCGAATTATCTCAGTACCACTGCGGTGCTTCAGGCTATGTACGCCAGATAATACTGAAAAGTACTTACAGTATTTCAGTCTATTTACGCCAGATAATACTGAAAAGTACTTCAGTACCAGACAATACTGTAAAGTACTTTAGTGCCTCAGACTATGTACGCCAGATAATACTGAAAAATACTTCAGTGCTCCAGTCGGTGTGCGCCAGATAATAATGAAAAGTACTTCAGTCTATGTACACCAGATAATAATGGAAAGTACTTCAGTCTATGTACGCCAGATAATAATGAAAAGTACTTCAGTTTACGTACACCAGATAATAATGGAAAATACTTCAGTCTATGTACGCCAGATAATAATGAAAAGTCTTTCAGTACTACTTCACTCGGTGTGCGCCAGATAATACTGAAAAATACTTCAGTACTTCGGTCGTCAGCGCCTGATAATAATGAAAAGTACTTCAGTCTATGTACGCCAGATAATAATGGAAAGTACTTCAGTCTATGTACACCAGATAATAATGGAAAGTACTTCAGTCTATGTACGCCTGATAATAATGAAAAGTACTTCAGTCTATGTACACCAGATAATAATGGAAAGTACTTCAGTCTATGTACGCCAGATAATAATGAAAAGTATTTCAGTACTTCACTCGGTGTGCGCCAGATAATACTGAAAAATACTTCAGTACTTCAGTCGTCAGCGCCTGATAATAATGAAAAGTACTTCAGTCTATGTACGCCAGATAATAGTGGAAAGTACATCAGTCTATGTACACCAGATAATAATGGAAAGTGCTTCAGTCTATGTACACCAGATAATAATGGAAAGTAGTTCAGTCTATGTACGCCAGATAATAATGAAAAGTACTTCAGTCTATGTACACCAGATAATAATGGAAAGTACTTCAGTCTATGTACGCCAGATAATAATGAAATGTACTTCAGTCTATGTACACCAGATAATAATGGAAAGTACTTCAGTCTATGTACGCCAGATAATAATGAAAAGTATTTCAGTACTTCACTCGGTGTGCGCCAGATAATACTGAAACATACTTCAGTACTTCAGTCGTCAGCGCCTGATAATAATGAAAAGTAATTCAGTCTATGTACGCCAGATAATAATGGAAAGCACTTCAGTCTATGTACGCCAGATAATAATGGAAAGTACTTCAGTCTATGTACGCCACATAATAATGAAAAGTACTTCAGTACTTCAGTCGGTGTGCGCCAGACAATACTGAAAAATACTTCAGTATTTCAGTCGTCAGCGCCGGATAATAATGAAAAGTACTTCAGTCTATGTACGCCAGATAATAATGGAAAGTACTTCAGTCTATGTACGCCACATAATAATGAAAAGTACTTTAGTATTTCAGTCTATATACGGCAGATAATAATGAAAAGTACTTCAGTACTCCAGTGTATGTAAGCCAGATAATAATGAAAAGTACTTCAGTAATTCAGTCTATGTACTCTAAATAATACTGAAAAGTACTTCAGTACTTCATTCTATACACGGCAGATAATAATGAAAAGTACTTCAGTATTCCAGTCTATGTAAGCCAGATAATGATGAAAAGTACTTCAGTAATTCAGTCTATGTAAGCCAGATAATAATGAAAAGTACTTCAGTAATTCAGTCTATGTACGCCAGATAATACTGAAACAGTCATTCATTCCTCACCTGTGAATATTATCAAGATAGGTTCAGGCACTTTCCGCAGTCTACCAATTTTTTAAAACACTCTCGAATATATAAATCAAACAGCAATTCGAAGAAAAGAATCAGAAAGTGGATTTACAAAAGATCACATTTATAAATAAAAAAAATTCAAATTTTAACAGATAATCACCTGAAAAAATACTTATTCCAGTAATGCAGAGTATTGGTAACAAACTATAAATATCATTTAACATTCAAGCAAGACTCAATCGGCGATCCTCTTTATAACTTACGTGAAATAATTAAGCGCTCTTCACTGGAAAAACATGTGCAACAATACACAACTATGCAGTAAGGGGCACATGCATATAGGAAAAAATACAACCTAACGTCCTCTTATTTTCTTATTTTGCAAACTGCCATCTAGAAATATAAGTCATGCAGTTATTTGTCATTAAAAATAAGGCCAAATACAATATACAAGTAAAGTCACTTCTCGGCTTGTACTCGTAAACATATGTATGTATGTATGCATGGCCGTATGTATGTATGTATGTATACATACAAACATACATATGTATATATATAAGTATACATTTTCATATATATATATATACATACATACATATATATATATATATATATATATATATATATATATATATATATATATATATATATATATATATATATAATGCGCCCTACATACTTCACATATTTATATAATAATCTGGAAGGAAAAGAGAGAGAGAGACAGAGACCATTCCGCAGATAATTTAAGCAAAAATAACACTGAAACTACATTAGATTCGCAGCGTTTCGTACAGCTAAGGGTAATCCTGGCAACCTAATTTAATAGGGGGATGTGTACATAGATCAGCAAGGGCATTTGCGTGGGTGAGGACGAATGGGGTGACTCGACTATACATTCCCTTAAAAATCCTGCGCTTTGGCAAGCCATTCAGCTCCGCTGGTCAGAGAATATCAAACCAAGGTTCTGACAATTTCCATTACACCTCTCCCCCAACACCACCTCCCCACCCACAAAAAAAGGGGGAGGGGGAAGGGGTTTTCACAAAAGCTGATTAAAATTTCCGGTTGAAGACGGACAAGACCAGGGGGAGGGGGAGCGGAGGGGGAGGGGGAGGGGGAGGAGGGGGAGGGGAGGAGGGGGAGGGGGAGGCGGAGGGGAGGAGAGGTCGGGGAGAGACCCAGAGTTCCATTCGTTTAATAAAGCTTAAAATGAACAATATAGTTCATCATAAAACAATCATCAAAACCACATCAGTTTACATCAAAAGGGGACATTAATTGAAATATAAATGGACATAAATTGCAAATATACTCGTGCTCGGAGCTTAACGTCTGTATAATAGTTATGAATATGTATTAAGAGAAGGGTTGTGACGTTTTTAAGAGAGAGAGAGAGAGAGAGAGAGAGAGAGAGAGAGAGAGAGAGAGAGAGAGAGAGAGAGAGAGAGATCCGAAAACAGGGTCGGGAGAGCACATGGATATATCAACCTCACTTAAACTTGCATTAAGAGGGATACACATAATGCTGTCGTTTCGAAATAAACTGAGCAAAGCTTCAACGACACATAATTATCAAAAAGATGACATTTACTACGCAACTGACAGTTCTATAAGGCTCTGTGTGTGTGTGTATGTATATATATATATATATATATATATATATATATATATATATATATATATATATATATATATATATATATATATATATATATATATATACTGTACAGTATATATATACATATATATATATATTTGTGTATATATATATATATATATATATATATATATATATATATATATATATATATATATAGCCTACTCGTACATACACTGCACGTTCATAAACACACTTCCTTTCACGAGATACACATCGTGACAAATATATTGCCAGAGTGAATGGTCACAGAGGAGAAGGAGGTAATGAGATCCGCAGAACTTTCGTCTCTGCCAATGCGATGCGCTGTCACAACAACCGCCGAAGTTGGGAGAAGAGTAAGGAAAGCTCCGGTGTCACATTCTTACTCACATTCTTACATTCTTACTCTTCTTCTCTCGCGTCCACTTCCGGCTTACAGAAGAACGGGCAGCCCATCGATCTATCATGCAAGAATATGGAAGCATGTTGCAACGTTTGTTAAGTATATCTTAGTTTAACCAGACCACTGAGCTGATTAACAGCTTTCCTAGGGCTGGCCCGAAGGATTAGATTTATTTTTACGTGGCTAAGAACCAATTGGTTACCTAGCAACGGGACCTACAGCTTATTGTGGAATCCGAACCACATTATTGCGAGAAATAAATTTCTTTGTTAATGCCTTGAGTATCATGCCACCAAAATGGTGATGATGCCTGGATAGAGTAGAATAGAGAATTTAGTACAACGGCCAAGCGCTGAGACCTACAAGGTCATTCGGCTACGAAACGGAAATTGACAGTAAAAAGGTTTGAAAGTTGTAACAGGAGGAAAACCTCGCAGTTGCACAAAGAATCAATTGTTAGGAGAGGGTGGAAAGTAAGATGGAAGACAGAGCGTATGAACGGAGGTACAATAAAAGGATTTCCTTTCATAATAAAATGACCAACCAGCCGACGTCCGTCATTAGCATTTAGTAAAAGGGAAAAAGATAGTTTCTAGGTCTTAGGATAAACCTCGTCTGATAATTAAGGGAATGTTCTACGCCCTCCGTATTAAAGCGAGGTTCCTAATCACAGTAACGAAGGAACAAGGGTTCACTAAGGATCCCCCTTGCCGACATCGGAAATCCTTAGGCTATCATCACCCATCACGCTCCCCCCCCCCCCCCCCCAAACCAACCCCCCGAGTTCCAGACCATCCCAATCCCCAGGGGCTTAGAAGCTTGGAAGGACCAACCAAATTCATCCAATATTGTGATAATTGGTTTGTAAAAGGGCTAGGCTTCCCTTTACCAGCTGTACGTACATAGTTCCTTACATTATCATGGACTGATTGCCTCCCATAAATATACCATGGCGGATTATCTTCAGAATAGGTGTCAACAGAATAGAGTATACAATTTAGACTGAAGGCCAAGCGCTGGAACCTATGAGGTCATTCAGTGCTGAAAGGAAAACTGAGAGTAAGGGGTTTAAAAGTAGTAACAGAAGAAAGACCTCGCACTTGTATTATGAAGCAATTGTTAGAAGAGGGTGTAAAGTAAGATGGAAGAAATAATATGAATGGAAGTGCAGTTAAAGGAATGAAAGAGGCTGCAACTACGGGCCGAAGGGACGCTGAAAAGAACCTTTTGTAACAACTAGTGTACCGCGTGAGGTGCACTGACGACAAGGTGTCAAGGATAAAACGCTATATAAAAGTATTCTTGGAAATTTTTTAAATTTTCCACTCCCACATTTTTGGAAATAAAAAAAAAAAAACTGACGATCTGTAGCATCTTCCCTTAGGAAAGCCCATCACACATCTCTGACATAATAAACCACATTCAAAATGTGCGGAGCGAGAGAACCAACAAATGGTCCAATACAAACTATAACTGGCACTTAATATATAAATATAAATATTTGTTTGAAGAACTGTGAAACTCACTGACGCGAACTACGTTCAGTAAAAGCAGCAATGAGGACGTTTCAAATATTAAAAGAACATAAAACAAATCTTGCAGCAATTCGAAGAACAGAATGAAAAAGTGCATTTACACAAGATTCCTTTTATAAATAAATTAAAAACAATCTGAACAAATAATCACCTGAAAAAAATATAACTGGAGTTATGAAGCGGTCAGTCTAGACCCTAATTCCGGAAGTCTCTTGAAGGGATGTTCGACAACAACATTAACACAACAGACAATAACATCAGGCCATTACCCAAGCAGTTTCTTTGGCGATGTACCGGCCAATATCAACGAACATAGAACAATACGAATCACTCCGATTCCGGGTTACAACGGTAACATCAAAGGTTACTATGCCTGCGGTTTCTTATAAGCAAGACAGCGTGGATATAACATGTTCACACACTCACAAGTAACCCCCCAGCAGTAAAAAGAAAAAAAAAAAATTTATAAGTCACAAGGGTACAGTATGTATTCATGACAGTTTAATATCTTTATGGCCAGAGTGACGCAAGAAGTGTGTGACAGAACCATTGATACGTGTACGTGCAAAGTTCTGGAATAAGAAAAGGAGTCGTGAATGGTGAGTGAAAAGACCGATGTTTGCAGATGATACTGTACTGGTTGGGGACACGGAAGAAAAGCTAATAAAATAGTTTTGAAAAGTATTTGCAAGTTTAGAATGCTGAAAATAAATCTGAGCAAGACTGAGGTTATGAGGGGAAATAGAAGGTAATAAGGATAGTGGAAGAATTGAGAGTAAATAATACAGATGATGGTAGGATGAAAGAAAATGGGAGTCATAGAACAGCCGAGGAAGGCAGCAAGCAGAGCGTATGCAAAAGATTGGGAAGTTATCTGAAGTGCCAGATGAAACAAGCGTGGATAGGATAGGTACAAGGGGATTGTTGAAGTTAAGTATACCTTAGTTTTACCAGACCACTGAGCTGATTAACAGCTCTCCTAGGGCTGGCCCGAAGGATCAGACTTATTTTACGTGGCTAAGAACCAATTGGTTACTTAGCAACGGGACCTACAGCTTATTGTGGGATCCGAACCACATTATAGCGAGAAATGAATTTCTATCACCAGAAATAAATTCCTCTAACTCTTCATCAGCCGGCCGCGGGAATTGAACTCCGGCCCATTGAGTGACAGTCTGAAGCTCAACTGAGTCGGCCAACAAAGGGCTAGGGGATTGTTGAACAAAGTCTCTTTTATGGAAGTAAAGTTCGAGTGTTGAATGTGAACAAGAGAGAAAAGATTAAATCTGGCAAGATGCATTGCCTGTGTAGCATATGTGGCATAAGAAGAATTGAACGAGTGAGAAATATGGTGATATGAAGTAGTGGTAAAAAGGTCAAAATATTTGCAAGGACGGATCTAAACGTTTTGTAATGGCCTGGTTATTGCGAAAGAATGGCAGATGATAGGTCACTGGAAACAGTGAACAATTCAGGGATGTCAGTTGGGGGGGGGGGGGGCGCTTGTATGCAGCGTGAAAGAGGCATTGGCCAGGAAGCGCAAGATAGGGTTGGATGGTACGGTGTGTGCGTGTGTGTGTGAAGCAGGTTCATCCACGATTGAGGAGATGGCTTACTAATGTGGTCGAGACCGCCGTGTAGATATTTCCTATGGAGCCACCCAGAGTTATATAGGTTTATATCTATATTTTATATATACAGTATATATACATACATACAGATATACATAAACACATATATATATATATATATATATATATATATATATATATATATATATATATATATATATATATATATATATATATATACACCCATACGTGTGTATGTGTGCAATACCACTTCCTTTAAAACAGAATGTATCTACAGGGCCGCCTTGACCCATTTATTTATGCATAAAAATAAACCGTTCTCACTAGATTAAATAATACATGTCGGAAGTAAAAGAGAGGGGGAAGCTGTGTAGCAAAATGACAGTCTCTCTCTCTCTCTCTCTCTCTCTCTCTCTCTCTCTCTCTCTCTCTCTCTCTCTCTCTCAAACACACAGGCACAAGTAAATTAATCTATAACTTCATTGCAGTACTTCAGTAGTAATTAAAATTCGTATTCCAAAAGAATGGCAGTTTGCAGTCTACCAACTCAAATTATTTTCCGGTAATAAGTATTCACAACCCAGTGGATATTCTTGGATGGTATTATTCTGTTATTGAAAACCATTCCAGTGATCTCTGTATGTTAGGAAAAAAATCTATTTTTCACTGTTATAGAAAAACATTTCTCTATGTAAACTAAGAACACTATTCGCTTTACTTGACCATTTATGTATATTATGATGATGGCGAATTCCTTGCAAATATATAAACCTGACAAAATGATGACAAATAAGTTATATATATACATATATATATATATATATATATATATATATATATATATATATATATATATATATATATATATATATATATATATATATATATATATATATATATATATATTACTTTTTAAATCCATGACGTCCTTTCTTTACTTTCCTCAATGAAAAATTAAAAAATATAATAATTATTATTATTATTATTTAGTATCTGAAATCTATTCATATGGAACAAGCCCACAGGGGCCGCTGGCAAGAAATTCAAGCTTCCAAAGAATGTGGTGTTCATTAGGAAGAAGTAAGAGGAAGTAAAGGGAAATACAAAAAGAAGAGATACCACTTATTAAAACAGAAAAAGATATCTTATTAAATAGATAAATAGATAAAAATGTGTTAAAATGTAAGTAGAATAGTATTAGGGTAGTAATGCATTGCATTTCCGCTTGAACTTCTGAAGTTCCAACTGCACGACATCCTCCGGGAGGCTGTTCCACAGTCCAACGGTGCGAGGAATAAAGGACCTCTGGAACTGAGACGTTCGACAGCGAGGCACATTCACTGCATACTGGTGCTGCTGTTCAGCGAATCTGGTTGCTCTCGGCAGATAAAGGGGATCAGGGATCAATTGTGAAAAGATCTCTGATCAGAAAGATCTCTGTTGAAATACAACTTATGAGAAAGTGACAAACAAGAAACCATCCGTCGATGGTCCAAGTTGTAACTGCTACTATTAGGAAACAGGAACCCACAACCACGAACCACTCTATCTAAAAGAGGCAAATCTCTGGTCAGATGCAGACATCCACACAGGAGAGTATTCCAGTAAAGGAAGTACAAATAACTGTTATATAACTTTCGTGCGGCATCTGCTGAAACTTTCATTACATGTTTCTCAAAAGTTAGACACGAGTCAAAAGTTGCACCTAGAATAGTTAAAACTTCACACTCATTCAGCAAAGTTCCATCCACCTGAAGGGGAGGATAGGGTGGGAAATTTGTACGAGATCTGCTACTCAAAAGTGTTTTCGTTTTACTGGAGTTCAGCCTCATACCCCACCAACTACACCATTCACTGATCCGGTCCATGTCCCGATTGAGGCTAAGGCCAACTTCATTTCTCATAAGTGGAGACTTTACTACACCCACAAGTGTTGCATCATCGGCATACTAAACAATCTTGTTTTCCAGGCCAACAACCGTACCACTTGCATACAATAAAAATAACAGTGGAA
>JANJGK010000030.1:19375795-19383295 GCA_039081455.1 Macrobrachium rosenbergii
TTTTGTGGCTTGTTTTGAATGTTTTATAATTTTCTGAAGCAACAATAAAAACAATAATAAATGCAAAGAAAAAGGGGCAGGTACTGCATTGTTTTGGCTGTCGATTATTCTTACAATACATAAAAATCCTTTCGTTTTCTTCACAATTTTTCGTTTTGAAAGTTAATGATTTTTTAGGGCATGTTTTAAAAGACTGTGTTACTCTTCTGGAAACCATAATAAAAACAATAATATTAAAAAAAAAAAGGGTGGGTATCGCACACCGATAATTTGCGAACATAGCACATTCACTCTTTTGGTTTTCGGATTACTGTCAAGATACAAATTTTTTTTTCGTTTTCTTCTCAATTTTTCGCTTTGAAAGTTAATAATCCTTTTGCGGCCTGTTTTGAAGATCTTCTAAACTTCTGGAACAATAATAAAAACAATAATAATAATAATAAAAAATGAAAGGGCAGGTATTGCACTGTTTTGGCTTTCGATATTCTTACGATTCAAAAAATTTTCTTTTTAGTTTTCTTCTCAATTCTCTCGATTTGAAAGCTCATCATCTTTTTGTTGTTTGTTTTGAAGGTTTTATTCACTTCTGGATTAATAACAAAAACAACAAAATTGCAAGCTACAATTTAATTGCAGCGCACTAAAATAAATATCAAACCGACAAAAAAAAAAAAATTTTTTTTTTCTTCGCAATTTTTCCCTTGTTTTAAAGACTATACTCTTCTGGAATAATAACAAAAACAACAAAACTGCACGTAGAAATTAATGCAACACCAATAAATATCAACCGAATAAAATTTTGTTTTGTTTTCTTCGGAATTTTTCGCTGTGAAAGTTCATTTTTGTGTCTTGTTCTGAAGACTATATTTCTTCTGAAAACAGCGATAAAAACAACAAAACTGCAAGCTACAATTTAATGCAACGTCAACAAATAACCGAAACAAGAACACGGGCAGGAACAGTCGCCATAATAATCATCTCTTCTCAAGTTATTTCCCCTAAATCATTTCGGTCTTTGGCCAAGTTGCCTACACAACTCATCGTCCCGGATGAAACTTGCCTTAGGGAAGCCTCAAGGACCAGTTACAATCAAACAAGTTTGGCCAGCTTAATTATGTGGAAATTAACGTTAGGCTTCACGCCACATGAAAAATACATCCCCACTTATAATCAGAAAGACGTCTTGTAGAGGACGAAAATCCCAAATAAATATTCACACAATACCCGGTGTCTATATACAACCAACATACGTGAAACCACACATTTAATATGTATATATGTATTTGTGAATGTATGTGTATTATAGTATATTATATATACACACACATAATATATATACTATATACCTAATATATATATATATATATATATATATTATATATATATATATATATATATATATATATATATATATATATATATATATATATATATATATATATATATATATATATATATATAATATATATATATATATATATATATATATATATATATATATATAATATATATATATATATATATATATTATATAATATATATAATATATATATATATCTATAATATATATATACCAGAAATGCTAGTGTCTACAAGGTAAAGATGAATGGCCCTGTTTATGTAAAAGGATTCGAAGTGCTGCTCATAAGCCTTCTGTGTAGATGTATAAAGTGGTAAATGTGGAAGTTTTATGCACCGAGGGTTCATCCTCGATTCAGTATAAAGTTTGAATACGGAAGTGAACACTGAAAATGCTTGAGTTTCCAAACACCTTTAGAAGACACGCCCACACTCATCACAATGGACATTTTATTAAACTTTATATATATATATATATATATATATATATATATATATATATATATATATATATATATATATATATATTGTATATATATATATATATATAATATAATATATATATATATATATATATATATATATATATATATATATAAATATATACACAGTACTTTCATATTGTTATATGCATATTTAGTTCTTCGTTGGAAGAGTCAGTATAGTTATCGGCTAGCACTCTGCTGAGCCCGAGTTCGAGTCTCCGACCGGCCAATGAAGAATTAGAGGAACTTATTTCTTGTGATAGAAATTCATTTCTCGCTATAATGTGGTTCGGATTCCACAATAAGCTGTAGGCCCCGTTGTTAGGTAACAAATTCGTTCTTAGCCACGTAAAATAAATCTAACCCTTCGGGACAGCCCTAGGAGAGCTGTTAATCAGCTCAGTGGTCTGGTTAAACTAAAGTATACTTAACATTTTTTATATGCATATTCCATTATTTATTCCAATTAGGCATGGCAAAATACTGGGAAACGCTTAATGGAGGGCAATAAAAAACACAGACAAACTGGGATTTTCCAGGACCCGTCCTACAACCAAGACTAAACTGAAACTAAGAAAAAGACTGATCCCGAGAGCAAAAGACTGATCCCGAGAGCGACTCAAGAAACAAGTTCAAGAGTCAAGCTTCCACATCCACCCAAAGAGCATCCCATTTACTGGGTGAGGGGAGGGAGGGGGGGGGACACCACTCATCAATCAATGACATTTTAAGCAATGACAGTTTATGCACTTCGACAAAAGCTATGTATAAAATATATGCATGTGCGGGCGAGTTTCCTTTTACCTAGCAGATCCGGACAAATCAGCGCCGCCCAACCGCTGTACAAAGCTTCATTCGCAATGATCGATTAGTGCCCGCGTGGAGCAAAGCTCGCTTAGTCCTAATTCAATCTATGTAATGAAACAACTGTCGGGGTTACAGCGCTTGAAACAAAAGACACCGGGATGAGAATCGATGATGCAAAATGCCATTATAAATTTCTCGCATCAGTCATGCAATTGCCAACCAATTTCAGCAACTGCCCAGGTAACGGGAACACGGCCGTTGTGAAATATGACGAATATCTGGAACAAAAGCCTATTAATTAAGGGATTTGATAAGACGACATTCTAAACATGGTATATTATAACCAGTCATCTCACGCAGGCTTTCTAAACAACACGCTAAACAACTTCAATTATATGCCAAAAAAAAAAAAACATGGTCTAGCAACCATTTAATCACGCACTCACACACTCGCACAAAGAGAGAGAGAGAGAGAGAGAGAGAGAGAGAGAGAGAGAGAGAGAGAGAGAGAGAGAGATAAGCTGGTCGACGATTGACAAAAAAAAAATATCATTCAGGGCATTCTAATAACAGCAATATCTGCCTCAATAAAAAAAATAAAATAAACAGAAGTAAATAAACAAATCATGCCATGAGACGACCCATCACAATCAATATCAGGAACAGACAAAGAAACGAACAAAGAAAAACACAAATGAAAAGCACCGACATAAAAATGTAAAGAGGCAGGCTATATAACCGACCAATTTTGGGAGAACCCATGCAATATGGAGGGTGAGTTTTATTCGGCAGCGGAGAATGAAGCTGACAACACAACAAATGAGTTCGGTCCGTTTTATTTTGAGCAAAAACTTTTCCTCAGCCGTAGAGACGTATTTAATTAACTGCCTGATTGATTGGATGTGATAAGACTATAAAACGCTGAAATCTCTCCGTCGCTCCTCCAACGATTGGGAGGGGGGTGGGGGGGGCGCGAAGAGGAAAATTAAATGAAGAGGAGGGAGCAAGAATTTAGAGGAGCTTGGAAATAGTGCAGGGAGATTAGGAAATGAAGCATAGCAGCACTCAGAATCACCAAGCGATAAAAAAAAAAATGTTTATAAAATGTCACTCGGAAGAACCCTCTTATTGAATGCAGCATAAGGAGAGAAATGTTTATGAAACTGGAACTGAATTCAGTAGGTAATATAAAATGAAGTGTGAACGAAAAATACAATATATAAATATATATATATATATATATATATATATATATATATATATATATAATATATATATATATATATATATATATATATATATATATATATATATAAAACTGGAAGCCTTTCTCTGAAAAGAAAGATGACTTATCGCCCTGACTTTTGCTGTCTGACAAAAAGCAAATAAAGGCAGAGATACATCAATGCTTCTGCTGCTGCAATTCTATAATACAAATATTCAAACAAAACCGAAACACTACCAGGTGGGGCGGAAAATTCTGCAATCCATTGTCCAGGGAGGAAACCTTTGAAGGACAAAGAAATGTATAGAAAACACTGAAACAAATAAATGAATCGATGCAAAAGCGATGCATCAAAAATCATAAAGGAAAGGAAATTCAAATAGAAATGAATATGATTCAAGCGTTCTGGTGTCATCGTCAGCAGGATGATCCTCTTACTTATACTGTTACTTGCTAACCCTCATCACCTTCCTGTGTATTATGGGACCTTAATATAAACATTTGAAGACCCGTAAATACCTTCCGTTTTCTTTGCGTCTTTTAAACATCTCTAAATTCAAACTTCCTGCGTCTAAACATCAACAGAAATTAATACTTCATAACTATAGAGTATCGGGCTACATTGTAGCTCTCTTCCCATCCCTCCCCTTATAAACACTTTTCATCAGCCTATTATCTTCCATTCTTTCCACATAATCAAGCCATCTTAAAATACTCTGGTCCACTCTTTGAACCTTTTCACCACTTCCACGGAACTCCACATTTCTAAGCCTTTCAATTCTGCTGCATGAGACAAACTAGGTACATAATCACATCTGTAGTGTCAACCTACTTACTTTCATTCATATTCAACATACACAATACATACATACATATATATATACATATATGTGTATATATATATGTATATATACATATATATACATACACACATGATCACATACTTAAGAAAAGTACAATACAGAAAGTCTTGCGCTCATAAGTAAAGGAGACTTTTTGCCTTCCGACGCTGATTTCCAGACAATCAAAGAAAGAGAACAGCACTGGAAACGTGATGGGGGGGGGGGCCTGTGGGAGGTCAGAGTAGTGAGGGGGGGGGGAAGGTGGTTGTCATAAAGATCTGACTATTCCTCAACTTTACTCATTTCATTCCTGCGATATGGAAGGACAAGAGACATTTTCGCCTCGGCATTTTCGTAATCAAATACCATGTGGGTGAATGGTAAGAAAAAACTAAAATGGGGGTTGAGGGGGGGGGGGGCCTTCTTGGAGCTCGCTGGTTTTAATCACGAACGAACCTGGTCCGGATTTTGTGCGTGGAAGGAAGATAGCATCGGCGTCATTTCCTGAGCATGCAGACGAATAAAAAGAAGGTAAACATCACGGTGATTGCGCAAGAGAAAGATTGCTAATGTCCCCCCGACTCAGTAACTGAGCGAAGCATCGTAATTAGGAGAGAAAGTAACGACTGAATGAGAAGACAGAAATGAACAGACTATACAAGAGGGAGATGGGAAAAAATCCATCATAACTAGAAATGCGGAGGAACCTAAGCCTGTCGGTGACTCAATTATGAAACAGTCTCCCAGACAAAAAACTGCACTAAAAATCTTCCACATACAGAAAAACTACCCTTGCCTCCCAAAGCACAGATAACAGCAATATCTTCAGCGACTGTAATCGTGGAAGAAAATATATATACCTAGAATTCATACGACCACGCTTAGGTAATTCCAAAATCACGAAAAAGTCTCCCAGAGAAAAAACTGCCCTAAAAATCTACCATACAGAAAAACTACCCTTACCTTCCAAGCACAGATAGAAGTAATTATCTCCCGAGGCTGTAATCGTGGAAGGAAATATAACTTGGATTCATATGACTACACATCGGTGAAGCCAATCATGGAAAAGTCTCCCAAAAAGAAAAACTGCATTAAAGGTCTCCCGTTAAGAAAAAATACCCTTGCCCCCCAAGCACAGATAACAGTAATTATCTTCCGAGACTGTAATCAAGGAAGAAATATACCTAGAATTCATATGACTGGTACAGTTGTGACAGGGTCCAAGATAAGCAATCGAGAACAACCGTTATCAAAGCCTCGATGACATTCGTGTAAGGAGGAAATCTTACCCTAAGAGTATTGTAAACGCAGCACTGTGCAAATTCAAATTTACAATGACTTCCACTGCACCAGTGCTCATTCAACTTTATCATATCAATATTAATTTGCCAGTGATTGCATTTTTAGGGGAATTTGGAGAATTCTTTAGATTTTGGACAGATTTCTGGAAATATGAGAACAATGAATGAATTTGGAAATATAAGAACAAAGACTAACTTCCTTGTGTGACGTGGCTTCATAATAGATTAATTCACGAAAGCTGAATAAGGTTGTAAAATCTGAATATTACTATTACTAAGCAAAACATGAGAATGCCGAGTAGTTCTTAAGTTCTCAGTAGAAAAAAAATATTCGAAGTGTGAAACAAGTCATTCAATTTTTTCTGCAAGTTGCAAGTCACGTTCCTTACTCAAACTATATTGAAATCAATTGCTTATAAGACTGAGACACTTTTGTGTTTAATCACTGAGATCACTGAGAGGGAGAGAGAAAAAGAAAAATGCAAACTAAAAGCAAATTACGAGTGTAACTGATTTACACTGACAAACCGTAGTATATATGTTCTGGTATTTTCAGGCATAACAACACTATCACATAATCTAACACTTGCATTTAACATTTTCAACACTGAAAATGTTGATATATATATATATATATATATATATATATATATATATATATATATATATATATATATATATATATATATACACACATATATACATATATATATGTATATATATATATATATATATATATATATATATATATATATATATATATATATATATACTGTATACGATCTCCCAATATTTTATAAGCACAGGGCTCCTAACTATGCATCGTGAATAGCCTTTATCAAAGTAATATCTACCCGATAACCCAGTTCTTTATCTCGTGTCTCCACCGTGGAAACTGATAACATCAAGTGGAGACGACAATACACAACTCTGTAATTCACAGCTTCGTACACTCTAAAGTTTAATACATATACAAATACCCGAAAAAAGAATACGAGCACACACAGACTTATATTTATAATTAGTTCTATGAATACATTATGAGGAAACTCCATTACAAATTTAATCGGACCACATTTAACGTAATTAGAAATATGTTTAGGATGTATGATGTATCATATCATTTATCATTCGGCATTGTATATAAAAATTTAACTACATGGGAACATAATGAGCAATATGCCACTTTATGAACATAATAAATTAACGCTAGAAATGCAACGGAAAGATTACTACGGTAAGGTGCATATGTGTAAACCGAAAGAAAAAATAAATGACATGAATAATTACCTTCCAGCTAACTAAAATACCTCGTATGTAAATATTAGTGAAGAGAATAATTAATATATGGCAATCAAAAGCAAACTGAAGCCACAAGTGAAGAAAATTGACATGGATGCTTAATTAAAAACAATTACTGTAACCAACAAATAACTATGCCACAGACACAACATAAACGTGCATTCAATATATATATATAT
>JANJGK010000030.1:19388295-19395795 GCA_039081455.1 Macrobrachium rosenbergii
ATTCACCAAACGATTCAAATCTCAGGAATATCCACCAAACGATTCTAGTGCCATGAATACTTACTAAACGGTTGCAGTCTCATGAATATTCCATAAGCGATTCAAGTCTCAGGAATATTCACCAAACGACTCAAACCTCAAGAATATTCAACAAATGATCAAAGCTGTCAAAATCAAGCATTCAAACACGCTATCTAAATTACTTTTTTGCGAGTAACGTTGCATTTCCCAGCGAACTGCACACTCGACAACTCAACGCCATTGCTAAAAACGTCATGACGGAGAGGGAAATTGAAAGGGAACTTGACCCAGAAAGGGACGAAACACAATCCACGGCAGAACGAAGCCCCTTCAAATAATTATCTACCAGCGGAGAGTCATAAACAAATGCTCAACCAGCCTCCGGATATACAGCCAATTAACATAATCACGGCAATGAACACATCATTAAATCTCGGCCGTTGTTTCCTTAATGAGGCCGTGTTCTAACACAAACTAACCTTCCCCCCCAAAACCCGTGAATTCGGCGTACATACACACATACACGAACTAAACAAACACCATATTCCACACAAACTGCGCAACGGGTGTGAAATCACTGGCATACACAAACACACACACAGAGCGACTGAGGAAGAGGTGATGCTGCCACAAAAGAGGAGTGCACGAGGAGGGGCAGGTTGAGTTGAGAGAGAGAGAGAGAGAGAGAGAGAGAGAGAGAGAGAGAGAGAGAGAGAGAGAGAGAGATGGCTCAGTCATCGGGGTGCCACACTTTCGCCTTAAAGTGCCACCGGGTGCCCTGATGCCCCACATCTACCAAAATGAATAGACGAACGATAAATTAGTTTGTCATGGGCTAAATAAATGATGGGCCGAAAGTATAAAGTAATAATTACGATGACAAAGCCGAGAAAGCTTCGGGAAGTGCCAAACCAAGTTTACACTTTTCACGTGTCATAGAAGAACTTGGCAGAGAGTCAGAAATTCTCTCTCTCTCTCTCTCTCTCTCTCTCTCTCTCTCTCTCTCTCTCTCTCTCTCTTCTCTCTCTCTCTCTCTCTCTCTCTCTCTCTCTCTCTCTCTCTCTCTCTCTGTCTCTCTCTCTCTCTCTCTCTCTCTAACACACACACACACACACAAAAATACAGAAGTCCCGAGTTTAGATGACAAACTTGGCCACGTTTAGCCCCATGAGTGTCTAGTCTAAACAAAGGTGAGTTGGGCACAATGAAGATCAATTTTTTTTTTTCAAGGCATCAGCAATGCTCCGGGAAAAACCTTTCAATATTTATACGAAAACAATTTCATATTAAAATTACACTCCTCAGACACATTTGAGAAATGCCTGTTTGCTTAATGAAGAATTGCACGTGTAAAAATAAATAGTATGGGCATGTCTAACATAAAAAGATGAATCAGAAAATCTAAACAAACTATTTGTACTTAGTGCTTAATAACAAAAATTATGTTGCGGCATACAAACTATAAAACAAGCAGCAATAAAAAAATAATATTAATCGTTATATAAATCAGGAGTGCCCAATTTTAATTTAGACTTTCTTGTCTGCATAGTTGTTTACCTTCTTTTAGCACCAAACCCACCCCATACCCACAACCTGCGGCAATCCTGGTTCGACTTTAGATTTGGGCAATTTGCCCATCTGGCAACCGTAAGAGAAATAAGAGGAAATAAACAAAAAAAAATTGCGTACAGACTATTTATAATGTAACCTTTTGCCTTTAGAAGGGGTATTTCAAAAGTATATTAGATAAACCCAAGATGCGGCAAATTACTACCCTTAAAAAATTTCTCTTGTATTTTAGTAATTTAATTACATTTTTATCTGTATATGTATTCATTTGTTAACTTATCTTTTTTTGTCTTTTCCAAAAGATGATCTCTTCTTTCTGTGATTTCCTATTACTTTCCGTCACTTCTTTCTAATGCACACCATATTCTTTGGCAGCTTGAATTTCAAGTCAGTGGCCCCCGTGGTGGGCTTGTTCAATTTGAATAGGGTTCATCTTCTGAATAATAATAATAATAATAATAATAATAATAATAATAATAATAATAATAATAATGCGCTGAAAATACAAAGCAAATTTCTGGTATGTAGGTGAAATGTGAACCAAAAGAGTCAAGATAAAAATAGAAAATCAGCAATCTTGTTAAATCGTATCAAGGTCTTACTGAGTAGTTGGCGAAGTGACTACAAAGAAAATTGGTAGAACCCTTACATTTCCCAAATTACAAAGTCCAGTTAAAAAAAAACTAAAGACAAAGGCATACCACTGTATCACTACAGCAATCCTGCTCAATTTTATCAGGAATATAAAGCCTCCTACAAATGTGTAATATTAGTAAGCTATAAAGCCTCCTACAAATGTATAATATTAGTACGTTATAAGACAAAGGCATACCACTGCATCACTACAGCAATCCTGCTTAATTTTACTAGGAATATAAAGCCTCCTACAAATGTATAATATTAGTAAGCTATAAAGCCTCCTACAAATGTATAATATTAGTAAGCTATAAAGTCTCCTACAAATGTATAATATTAGTACGTTATAAGACAAAGGCATAACACTGCATCACTACAGCAATCCTGCTTAATTTTACTAGGAATATAAAGTCTCCTACAAATGTATAATATTAGTAAGCTATAAAGCCTCCTACAAATGTATAATATCTGTAAGCTATAAAGCCTCCTACAAATGTATAATATTAGTAAGCTATAAAGCCTCCTACAAATGCATAATATTAGTAAGCTATAAAGCCTCCTAGAAATGTATAATATTAGTAAGCTATTAAGCCTCCTATAAATGTATAACATTAGTAAGTCTTGGCAAATTTCCCCCATGAGTGAGTATGTAGACGAACACAGAGATATCGCTAATAAAAAATAAAAATAAAACGGCTATACAAAATAATAATGCAACAATGATAAAACAACAACAAGAGCAACAACATCAGAACAAAGATATTGCTAAAGAAAAATAAAATAAAAGGGCTATACAAATAAAAACGGCACAATGAAAAGACAACAACACAAAAACAACAACAACAGGAGCAACAACATCAGGCACCGAAGTTATTCCCATGAGATATTGCAACCACACCAAACAATTCCCGAGAGAGGAACTGCAACCACATGCCGCCCAATTCCCTTCACCAGTAAATTCCGACCAGGCGGCCGAGATCCATGGCGGGCAAACCCAATGAAAATGGAAAGCAGGCTATAGACTTCACTTATAAAGCCTTAATACCATTGTTAAGTCACTTTCACGCTTATTGGCTATTACAAGTATGACGAAGTATTGGGAGAGCAGAGGAAGTTGGGGGTAGGCAAACAGGAAGGAGGTAGGGGGGAGGGGGGTCCTTGGGGGTCGGAATACAGGAGAGATGTAGGGGGAGGGGAGGGGGTCCTTGGGGTCGGAATTCAAGGAAGAGGTAGGGGGAGGGGAGGGGGTCCTCGGGGGTCGGAATTCAAGGAAGAGGAAGGGGGAGGGAGGCGAGGAGGGGAGGGGGTCCTTGGGGTCGGAATACAGGGAAGGGGTAGGGGGAGGGGGCGGACAGGGGAGAGGGTGGGGGGGGAGGGGGAGGGGGTGAAGACCTAAGTAAGAGCCAGCCAGCATCGAGCAGGCCTCCTCGTACCGTCGTTCCGAGGCATTTTCATGGTCATATTTTCCCAATAAGCAGCGGCATTTTGTGTGCTGTGCCGATGAAGTTTATGGCATTTAATGTACTCCCGCAGGAATCATATTGGAGGCAGCCAGGAATATATCTCTTTATGGCCTGACTCGTAAAGTGAATTGGCCAACGTCGTATTTTGTGGACCTGCGCGCATCCTGCCTATCCGCCCCCCTTCACTCCCCGGGGAGAAGAGGTATAAAACGAGAACGATACGGGAATACGGGAGGAAAAAACGAAGACGTGGATTGTTTTAGGCAAGATGAACTAAAACGGGTAAAGAACAAAAATGAAACGCGATGAAATAGTGAACAATTTGCTCTGGCAAGCATTAATGATTTATGAAATCACACTAAAAGTATTAAATAAAATTCAATAACTTAATGGAGGAGCGGTGGCTCACTATCCCAGTACAATTTTAATTGAATATTAATATTTTACTTAAATTTTTATATGTTTATATATTGATTTTTTATTTGATTTTTTTAATACGTGATCTCTTCTTTCTGTATTTCCCATTACCTTCTGTTACTTCTTTCTACTGAACACCCTATTCTTTGGAAGCTTGAATTTCAAGTCAATGGCCCCTGTAGGCTTGTTCCAAATGAATAGGGTTACCCTATGTATTATAATAATAATAATAATAATAATAATAATAATAATAATAATAATAATAATTAAGAGGAAAGCCTAAATAAATTACGGGAACTACTGTACTGTATGTGAAAAAAAAATCTTATTTCGTCATCAACCTCAAACGCGGAGAATGAAACGTGTAAAAAAGGTATACATGTCTTCGTAATACAATAAGGCCTTAACGGAAGATACAAAGACGTTCACTTCTAAAGCCTTGGTGGGTTACCTTCGCCAGAGTGTCTTCCTTGGGATCTCTGTATCATAAACGCATACTGAATTATTATTATTATTATTATTATTATTAGTAGTAGTAGTAGTAGTAGTAGTAGTAGTAGTAGTAGTAATGCTGCAACCGTAATTAGATAAGCAGAATAGTAGAAGCTCGAGGGTTCAAATACGGAAAGCAGCCCTGAGAGAGAGAGAGAGAGAGAGAGAGAGAGAGAGAGAGAGAGAGAGAGAGATTCTCATCGAATAAAAACACTGCATAAACGGAAACATAAAGTAATCAAATCAAACGATTTAGAGAGAGAGAGAGAGAGAGAGAGAGAGAGAGAGAGAGAGAGAGAGAGAGAGAGAGAGAGAGAGAGAGAGAGATTACATAATAAGAATACGCTATACAGAACTACCGAAGGCATACAAATCTGATAAAAAAAAAATTAAATCTCTGATACGAGAAGCACTTGAGCCTGTTCAATAAACACGCATTTGCACCTCGTGTGGACTTTCAAAGTTCAATGAAAGTTCAATGATTCAAACACAAGGCTAAGAAAATTATTCCACAGTTTGATAACAGATGGAACAAACCTTCTAGAAAACAGCTTCGTACTAAGCCGCACAAAGGGAAGGCTGTTGAAATTTACAACATATCAGTGCTAATGGTAATTTATTATTATTATTATTATTATTATTATTATTATTATTATTATTATTAAGAAGTGGAACCTTATTCATACTGAACAAGCCTAAAGGGACCACTGACTTGAAATTCAAGCTTCCAAAGAAAATGGTGTTCATTTGAAAGAAGTAACAAAAGGTAATGAGAAATACAGAAAGAAACGATCACATATTGAAAAAGAAAAAACACATCAACAAATTAATAAATAAATAGATAAAAATATAAGTAAATTATTAAAATAC
This sequence comes from Macrobrachium rosenbergii, assembly GCA_039081455.1. Taxonomy (NCBI): domain Eukaryota; kingdom Metazoa; phylum Arthropoda; class Malacostraca; order Decapoda; family Palaemonidae; genus Macrobrachium; species Macrobrachium rosenbergii. Next base: position 19,393,764 of record JANJGK010000030.1, read on the forward strand.
AAGGCGAACTGGTATAATCTGAGAATCTCCGAACAGAAAGGGTGATCAGAATTGCGAAAAATTTGAAAAAGGACTCACAATGCAATTATCAAAAGACGGTAAAAGACGTCAACAGGTACCTGTTTATTGATGAACCTAAAGTCCCAAAATAGAGCGTTGGAATTGGAACTGGAATGTAAGATTTAGGCCAAAGGTCAAGGGCTGGTACCTATGAGGTCATTCATCGCTGAAAGGGAAATTGAGAGTAAAGGAGGTTTTAAAAGTGTAACAGAAGAAAGAGTTGCAGTTGCACTAATACCATTGTTAGGAGATGGTTGGGGAATGTAAGATGGAAGAAAGAGAATATGAACGGAGGTATAGTGAAAGGCATGAAAGGGGTTACAGCTAGGGGCCGAAGGGACGTTGCAAAGAATCTTAAGTAATGCTTACAGTGCACCGCGTGAGGGCCCTGATGTCCCCCCCCCCCCCCTCCCGCCCCCGCCTTCCCCGGGCCCCACGGAAAAAAAAGAGTGTTGTAACAGGATATGCTGAAAAATGACGACACGGAGGGCCAAACCAAACATGATGTCTCGACTTGAAAAACAACGATGCAACAACAGAAACACAACTAGATTCATTATTTCCCGTTGATATACAAGAAAAGAAAGCACGTGAGTAACATGCCTGGTCCACAAAGAACGGCAAAGAATATTCGTGCATTCGCTATATCATTTTGAAATAGTCATATGTGGCTACTGTCTTTGTGGAAACATGAAGGTGCACGCACAGACATCCCTCATGCATAAACGCAGTGGTTGTGTGAGGTTGTTTGTACATATGTACTTTTCTTTTACACACGTTTCCATACATTATACATGTATGTATGTGTCTGTCGTTATGTGTGTATACAGAGGTTGTTTGTACATATTTACTTTTCTTTTACACACGTTTCCATACATTATACATGTATGTATGTGTCTGTCTTTATGAGTGTGTATACAGTAAGTAAGTATATATATATATATATATATATATATATATATATATATATATATATATATATATATATATATATATATATATATATATATATACACATACACACACATTATATATATATATATATATATATATATATATATATATATATATATATATATATATATATATATATATATATATATATATATAACAAAATACTTCACCGTCGAATTCCCTAAAAGGTTGAAGGTAGAATCTCTCGGAAAACCATAAAAACTCCGAAACTCTGGAGAATATAGTCCGACTGGACCATTCTGAGAACTGCTGCCGTGATAGACATGTCACCAGGATCAAATTTATAACCCCACTGTGAAATAAAAATTTTAAAAACTTTAAAAAAACGCATATAATAAAAAGACGGATTTCCCGAAAAAACGTCACGACGAGAGGATTTTTACGGCAAACAGCGACGCGGAATCACGGCAAACCAGATGTATGAAAACCGAAGCTCGCACAACGGTATATAATCCTTTATCAATTAACAATGGACAATGTTGCTGATCACTGGAAATAACTATAGGTCTAAAATAGGAATGGAATATGGAATTTAGGCCGAAGGCCTAGCGCTCGGACCTATGAGGTCATTCAGCGCTGAAACTGAAATTGAGAGTAAAAAGGTTTGAAAGGTGTAACGGTAGGAAAACCTTGCAGTTCCACTATGAAACAATTTTCAGGACAGGGTGGATAGCAAGATGGAAGAAAGAGAATATGGATGGAGGTACAGTAAACGGAATGAAAAGGGTTGCATCTACGGCTGAAGAGACGCAGCAAAGAACCTTAAGTAATGCCTTCAGTGCACAGCGTGAGGCGCACTGACGGCACTATCCCCTACGGGAGTCTTAAAACGGAACGGAAAAACTTATCTATCGCCAACCCAGTAACGAGATGGCCGCCGTAGCGCAGGAACAAAGAGAGAGAGAGAGAGAGAGAGAGAGAGAGAGAGAGAGAGAGAGAGAGAGAGAGAGAGAGAGAGAGAAGGCCTAGCAAATTCGGGTAAACAGAACATTCGAAA
>JANJGK010000030.1:19398295-19410795 GCA_039081455.1 Macrobrachium rosenbergii
GATTACGTAATGTTGGGACAAATTTATGGCTTTTATAAATATTGCAGAGAGTTCAGAGCGAGACTGTACCTGCAATTTATTATTCATTTATTTTATTCATTTGTCAAAGTCTTATTTGCACATCGGGGATCTGTAAACAGTAATTTAACTCGAACACGTATTGATGTAAATGTGTTCATATTGGAATGTAAAAGCTTATTGCAAAAAAAAAAAAAATGCCCGTCCACGTTATTGGTTTATTTAACAAGTAATTTTATATTTTGGCAATGATTCGGCATTCAGGGTGGCCATCATTTTAAAACTCATTTTTCAGCGCTTTTGATTAGTATTTGACAAATATATGACTGGAAATTTTCTTTTCCATCCCATAATATATGTCAGGCTGTCAATGCTCTCGCGCTGGGCATGTGGGGATTCGACGTTTTAATTTCCACTCACCTCTTATTGATCCAAGTTCTTACTACGCGACTAATTCCTACTGTGAAGGTACCCAGCTGCCGTCTGATAAAAAAAATCCGCTTGAAAAAAAATTGTTATTACGGTAAGAAAGTTAACTGTAAATTGTTATTACGGTAAGAAAGTTAACTGTAAGTTCAAATTTGCATAAGAAGCGCTCGCAGGAAAGATCGTCGACACTGAGCTTTCGTCTATATTTCAAGATCTGATCAAGTAGAAGGAAATTACGTATAAAATGACTGAAACACAACTATAGTTTCCTTTCAAAGATTCCATTTGACCTACAGACTGCTGTTGAACTGGAATGTTAGGAATTGGATAGCCAAAATTTTATTTTCAACTGACCTACAGACTGCTGTTGAACTGGAATGTTAGGAATGGATTGCCAAAATTTTATTTTCAAATATGTCCAGTCCAGTCCAATAATGAGACTGTTCTAGTAATTCGTTCATTTCAATCGGTTTTTCAGCTGACATCTTAACTAAGATCAAATTAAGGTCACTCTCACGGGAATGCCGAATGTACATCAAATTCGAACAGATATTTATATGTCATTTCAGCAACTCAAAGGAGAGGTTGATATATATATATATATATATATATATATATATATATATATATATATATATATATATATATTATATATATATATATATATATATATATATATATATATATATATATATATATATATATATATATATATATATATATATATATAATAAAGGAATCATGAGCATCTACAACTTCTCTAGTACAGTGAAGAAGCATTTGTACTAGCCTACAGTGACCACACTTATGAGAACAATAATAAAGCGTCACAATAATGAAACGACGACACAAAACAGAAATCATAGCACCACCTTACGCGTCGCACTTACGCACAAACAAACAAGCAAACAAAAACACACTCACTCACATACATACATATATACATCAATACATGCATACATATATATATATATATATATATATATATATATATATATATATATATGTACATATAAAATAAATAAATAAATAAATATATATATACATATATACAAATATACGCACAAACAAACAAGCAAAAACACACTTACTCACATACATACATACATACATCAATACAAGCATACATACATACGTAATATATGTATATACATATATATGTATATATATAAAACAAATAAATAAATATATATATATACCTATAACAAATATACGCAAAAACAAACAAGCAAAAACACACTTACTCACATACATACATACATAATATATATATATACATATATAATATATATATAATATACGTACATACATACATACATATATATATATATATATATATATATATATATATATATATATATATATATATATATGTACATATACATATATAATATATATATAATATACATACATACATACATACATACATATATATATATATATAATATATGTATATATATATATATATATATATATATATATATATATATATATATATATATATATATATATATATATATATATATATATATATATATATATCCACTACAGAAAGAAAAACAACAGTTAGCAGTACCTCTCATACGAACCACAAGGCAATGAGTTACATTAATTAAACAAACGGCGCAGCGGTTTTGTTGTTGCAGCCAAACTCTTCCTTGTAAACACACAAATGGCCGGAGATTAAGACGCAGCTTCTAATTGTTGTTATCCTGTGAGATGAAGCTGCATGTTGTTTTATTTCTCAAGGGAAAAACAAGTTGGCACAAAGATGTTTGCAAATGTGCAAGAATACTCCAACTCTCTCCCGAAGCTTTTTAGCGAATGTGCACACGCGTGGCAAAACTGTCCGTCAGTGCTTGCAGTTTGCCCTTTTTCCGGCATATTTCCAAGAGGAATAAATTTAAGTCTGGTATTCTGCCACGTTTGTACTTGAACTGGAATGGAATGGAACAGAATATATGATTTAGGCCAAAGGCCAAACCGCTGGGACCTATGAGGTCATTCAGCGCTGAAAGGGAAATTGAGTAAAAAGGTTTGAAAGGTGTAACAGTTGAAAGGTGTAACATTGCACTATGAAACAACTGTTAGGAGAGGATGGAAAGCAAGGTGGAAGAAAAAGAATATGAATGAAGGCACAGTTAAAGGAATGAAAGGGGTTGCAGCTAGGGGTCGAAGGGATGCTGCAAATAACCTTAAATAATGCCTACAGTGCACCGCGTGAGGTGCACTAACAGCACTATCCACCTACGGGATTTAATACCTGGGTCTTTTGTAAGGACCTTAGGGACTAGATAGGTGTTTTCGTCGCCTCTGAAAAATTTAACGCTGGAGTTTTCCGAAACTTTGTGTTCATTAAGTACTTACGGAGATGGGCCGTGCCTTTGGTTTGATGGGTTCTCTCTCTCTCTCTCTCTCTCTCTCTCTCTCTTTCTTTCGATCCAAGCTCCAGGAATCGTTTCTTATCTTCACAAAAAGAGAGAACATATTCCGTTTGGTAGCTATTAATTCATTTTAATAATATAGGATTAAATTCTCTCTCTCTCTCTATCCAAGCTTCAGGAATCGTTCCTTATCTTCACAAAAAGAGAGAACATATTCCGTTTGGTAGCTATTAATTCATTTCAATAATGTAGGATTAAATTCCCCCTCTCTCTCTCTCTCTCTCTCTCTCTCTCTCTCTCTCTCTCTCTCTCTCTCTCTCTCTCTCTCTCTCTCTTCAAGCTTCACGTATTTTTCTTTATCGAGCTCTTAGAGAGACAGACTATATGAATTCATTTTAATATTACAGATTTAAATGTTACTCTCCGTTTCTCTCTCCAATCTTCATGTATTTTTTCTTTGTCTTACACATGAAGAGACGAATATATTCCGTCTGGTGGCTAGTTATTAATTCTAGTAATGTAGGATTAAATTCTATTCTCTCTCTCTCTCTCTCTCTCTCTCTCTCTCTCTCTCTCTCTCTCTCTCTCTCTCTCTCTCTCTCCAAGCTACACGAATTTTTCTTTATCTTACACATAAAGAAAAAATACATTCCATTTGTCGGATATTTACTCATTTTAATAATATAGGGTTAAATGTTACTCCCTCTCTCTCTCTCTCTCTCTCTCTCTCTCTCTCTCTCTCTCTCTCTCTCTCTCTCTCTCTCGTCTGCACAAATACATAAGCACGCTCCACATGGTGTGTTCCAATTTGCTCTGATCTTTATATAGATTGCCAATTTGTTTTAATTAGAGTGGCCTTTGATACCCTAGCTTTTATGGATGGCGTTCGGTTTGCCTTTGGATAAAAAAGATGCCATATGAACTTGAAAGCTGACCAAAAGCTTTTATTCAATAAAATGGCAGAAGCAGCAGCAGCAGAAATGCGATGCCATTGGTTCTCTTGTTATCCCCTTTCGACGTTGTTGGTTGTGACCCTAATTCCCATTAGATGCAATGAAGCACACAGAATAATGGTGAATAATGGTGAAAAACAAAGTGTGACCATAATTCCTATAACATTAAATGAAGCACACAGAATAATGGTGAATAATGGTGAAAAACAAAGTGTGACCATAATTCCTATAGCATAAAATGAAGCACACAGAATAATGGTGAAAAACAAAGTGTGACCATAATTCCTATAACATAAAATGAAGCACACAGAATAATGGTGAAAAACAAAGTGTGACCGTAATTCCTATCACATAAAATGAAGCACACAGAATAATAGTGAAAAACAAAGTGTGACCATAATTCCTATCACTTAAAATGAAGCACACAGAATAATGGTGAAAAAAAAAGTGTGACCATAATTCCTATCACATAAAATGAAGCACACAGAATAATGGTGAAAAACAAAGTGTGACCATAATTCCTATAACATAAAATGAAGCACACAGAATAATGGTGAAAAACAAAGTGTGACCGTAATTCCTATAACATAAAATGAAGCACACAGAATAATAGTGAAAAACAAAGTGTGACCATAATTCCTATCACTTAAAATGAAGCACACAGAATAATGGTGAAAAACAAAGTGTGACCATAATTCCTATCACATAAAATGAAGCACACAGAATAATGGTGAAAAACAAAGTGTGACCATAATTCCTATAACATAAAATGAAGCACACAGAATAATGGTGAAAAACAAAGTGTGACCATAATTCCTATCACATAAAATGAAGCACACAGAATAATGGTAAAAAACAAAGTGTGATCATAAATACCCATCACATAAATGAAGCACAAAGAATAATAGTAAAAAACAAAGTGTGATCAATATTCCCATCAGATAAAACGAAACACAGAATAATGGTGAGAAAAATATGTGATAATACAAAATAATGGTGAAAAACAGTGTGATAACACAAAACAATGGTGAAAAACAAAGTGTGATAACACAAAATAATGGTGAAAAACAAAGTGTGAACATAATTCCCAACAGATAAATGTAGCACACAGAATAATGGTGAAAAACAAAGCGTGATCGTAATTCCCATAAGATAAAATGAAGCACACAGAATAATGGTAAAAAAAAAAGTGTGATGACAATTCCCATCAGATGCAGTCAAGAACACAGAATAATGGTGAACAACAAAATTTCATCATAATTCCCATCATATAAAAAGAAGCACACAGAATAATAGTCAAAAACAAAGTGTGATCATTATGCTCATCACATAAAATGAAGCACACAGAATAATGGTGAAAATCAAAGTATGACCATAATCCCCATCAGATGAAATGAAGCATACAGAATAATGGTGAAAACAAAGTGTGATCACAATTCGCCTCAGTTGTAATGTAGCACACAGAATAATGGTGAAAAACAAAGTGTAATCTTAATTCCCATCAGATACAATAAAGCACACAAAACAGTGGTGAAAAACAAAGTGTGATTATAACTCCCATCACATAACATGAAGCACACAGAAAAACGGTGAAATGGCGAAAAACAAAGTGCAACCATAATTTCCATCAGATGCAATGAAGCACGCAAAATATTGGTGAAAAACGAAGAAATGGTACATAAGGGGAGGGTGAATTCAGCAGCAAAATCTCATGGAAATTTGCAAAACTCGATGCGAAAAAAGCCAAGGTCTAAAGTTAAGTATACCTTAGTTTCACCAGGCCACTGAGCTGATAAACAGCTCTCCTAGGGCTGGCCCGAAGGAGTAGACTTATTTTACGTGGCTAAGAACCAATTGGTTACCTAGCAACGGGACCTACAGCTTATTGTGGAATCCGAACCACAGTATACCGAGAAATGAATTTCTATCACCAGAAATAAATTCCTCTAATTCTTCATTGGCCGGCCGGAGTCGAACTCGGGCCTAGCAGAGTGCCAGCCGAGAACTCTACCGATTCGTCTAGCGAGGAACTCTTCGGAAAACGATTAATGGATCATCAGGAAGGTGAAGGCAAGTAAGTAGCACAGTAGATAGTAATAGGGAAACAGGAAAACACTCAGTCAGCAGGGTACAAAAAAGAAAAAAAATAGAAAACGGTAAAACAAATAGAAAAGCCAGGAAAACAAGAAAACACTCATTGAGCAGGGTGCAAAAAACAACAGAAAAACAGGAAAATACTCAGTCAGCAGGGTACAAAAAAAAATAGAACACGGTAAAAATAGAAAAGCCAGGAAAACAAGAATACACTCACTGAGCAGGGTGCAAAAAACAACAGAAAAACAGGGTCAGAAAAACCAGGAAAACAGGACAACAGAAAACGGTAAAAAAAATAGAAAAGCCAGGAAAACAAGAATACACTCACTGAGCAGGGTGCAAAAAACAACAGAAAAACAGGGTCAGAAAAACCAGGAAAACAGGACAACAGAAAACGGTAAAAAAATAGAAAAGCCAGGAAAACAAGAATACACTCACTGAGCAGGGTGCAAAAAAAAAACAACAGAAAAACAGGGTCAGAAAAACCAGGAAAACAGGACAACAGAAAACGGTAAAAAAAATAGAAAAGCCAGGAAAACAAGAATACACTCACTGAGCAGGGTGCAAAAAACAACAGAAAAACAGGGTCAGAAAAAAACAGGAAAACAGGACAACAGAAAACGGTAAAAAAAATAGAAAAGCCAGGAAAACAAGAATACACTCACTGAGCAGGGTGCAAAAAACAACAGAAAAACAGGGTCAGAAAAACCAGGAAAACAGGACAACAGAAAACGGTAAAAAAAATAGAAAAGCCAGGAAAACAAGAATACACTCACTGAGCAGGGTGCAAAAAAAAACAACAGAAAAACAGGGTCAGAAAAACCAGGCAAACAGGACAACAGAAAACGGTAAAAAAAATAGAAAAGCCAGGAAAACAAGAATACACTCACTGAGCAGGGTGCAAAAAACAACAGAAAAACAGGGTCAGAAAAAAACAGGAAAACAGGACAACAGAAAACGGTAAAAAAAAATAGAAAAGCCAGGAAAACAAGAATACACTCACTGAGCAGGGTGCAAAAAACAACAGAAAAACAGGGTCAGAAAAACCAGGAAAACAGGACAACAGAAAACGGTAAAAAAAATAGAAAAGCCAGGAAAACAAGAATACACTCACTGAGCAGGGTGCAAAAAAAAACAACAGAAAAACAGGGTCAGAAAAACCAGGAAAACAGGACAACAGAAAACGGTAAAAAAAATAGAAAAGCCAGGAAAACAAGAATACACTCACTGAGCAGGGTGCAAAAAACAACAGAAAAACAGGGTCAGAAAAAACAGGAAAACAGGACAACAGAAAACGGTAAAAAAAAATAGAAAAGCCAGGAAAACAAGAATACACTCACTGAGCAGGGTGCAAAAAACAACAGAAAAACAGGGTCAGAAAAACCAGGAAAACAGGACAACAGAAAACGGTAAAAAAAAATAGAAAAGCCAGGAAAACAAGAATACACTCACTGAGCAGGGTGCAAAAAAAAACAACAGAAAAACAGGGTCAGAAAAACCAGGAAAACAGGACAACAGAAAACGGTAAAAAAATAGAAAAGCCAGGAAAACAAGAATACACTCACTGAGCAGGGTGCAAAAAAAAAAACAACAGAAAAACAGGGTCAGAAAAACCAGGAAAACAGGACAACAGAAAACGGTAAAAAAAATAGAAAAGCCAGGAAAACAAGAATACACTCACTGAGCAGGGTGCAAAAAACAACAGAAAAACAGGGTCAGAAAAAAACAGGAAAACAGGACAACAGAAAACGGTAAAAAAAATAGAAAAGCCAGGAAAACAAGAATACACTCACTGAGCAGGGTGCAAAAAACAACAGAAAAACAGGGTCAGAAAAACCAGGAAAACAGGACAACAGAAAACGGTAAAAAAAATAGAAAAGCCAGGAAAACAAGAATACACTCACTGAGCAGGGTGCAAAAAAAACCAACAGAAAAACAGGGTCAGAAAAACCAGGAAAACAGGACAACAGAAAACGGTAAAAAAAATAGAAAAGCCAGGAAAACAAGAATACACTCACTGAGCAGGGTGCAAAAAACAACAGAAAAACAGGGTCAGAAAAAAACAGGAAAACAGGACAACAGAAAACGGTAAAAAAAAAATAGAAAAGCCAGGAAAACAAGAATACACTCACTGAGCAGGGTGCAAAAAAAAAAAAAAAACAGAAAAACAGGGCCAGGAAAACAGGAAAACACTCAGTCAGCAGGGTAAAAAAAAAAAAGAATAGAATAGAAAAGCACGATACAAAAAAATAGTAAAACCAGGAAAAATGAAAAACACTCAGTATGTAGGACACAAAAAAATAGAAGGGCAAAGTAAAAAAAAAAGACAGAAAACTGGAAAACAGGAAAACGCTCAGTCACCAGACAACAAAAAAACAACAGAAAAATAGCCAGAAATCATTAGGATATGAAATACACTAAGAAAAGCATGAGAAATCAACAGTACGAGAAACAAAAAAGTGAAAATTCATAAGGGAAAGAATTTGAAAGTCTAGAGATGTGTGATGCAGTGAAGAATATCAAAAGCAAGTACCAGATGTCAGAAAATCCATCCAAGACTTAAAAAAAAAAAGTAAAAAGTGCGCCGAAGTTTCTTCGGTGCAATCGAGTTTTCTGTACAGCCGCTACAGCGTATAATCAAGGCCACCGAAAATAGATCTATCTCTCGGTGGTCTCGGTATAATACTGCATGAGCCTCGGCCCAAGAACTTTAACCACTGCCCGGTAGTGGTCTATCCTGTATCGTTGCCAGAAGCATGATTACGGCTAACTTAAACCTTAAATAAAATAAAAACTACTGAGGCTATGGGGTTGAAATTTGGTGTGTTTGAAGATTGCGGGGTGGATGATCAACATACCAATTTGAAGCCCTCTAGCCCCAGTAGCTTTTAAGATCTGAGGGCGGACAGAAAAAGTGCGGACAGAATAAAGTGCGGACAGGAAAAAGTGCGGACTGAATTCAGTCGCGAACGGCCGCGCTTAGCCTAATCAAGTCCGCACTTTATTCTGTCCGCACTTTTTCTGTCCGCCCTCATATCTTAAAAACTACTGAGGCTAGAGGGCTTCAAATTGGTATATTGATCATCCACCCCGCAATCTTCAAATACATCAAATTGCAACCCCCTAGCCTCAGTAGTTTCTTTTACAGAAAACTAAAAGGGTGCTGGAACAAGCTGTAACAAGAGGGGAACTGTGTAGTAATGGCCTTAGGGAAACACGACAAAAAGGCCATGAACAGATGGCACTCAGTTTCAAAGGTATGAGAAAAGTAAGAAGATTGGAGTGGCAAGAAGAGAGGGGACGTAAGGTTTTAGTCGGCAGAAGGAAAATTAAGCCGATTTCAGCAGCAAGGGAGTCTGTCACATAAGCAAGTCTCGAATGATAGAACAGAAAGAATAATGAGTGACAGAAAGACGTCCCTTTCATCATGTTACCTTGTCATCTCACAGGTGACATGATTTTGTTTATTTCATAATTCTTGTAAACGGAGACATTCCGAGAAACAGAGGTGAGAAGGCACGGACAGGCAGGATAAGAGATTTTGTTATTATTATGTACTACGGGGGGTGGGGCGGATTCTCTCTCTCTCTCTCTCTCTCTCTCTCTCTTGGGAGAAGAGATTTTGTTATTACTATGTACTCAAAGGGATTCTCTCTCTCTCTCTCTCTCTCTCTCTCTCTCTCTCTCTTCTCTCATCTCTCTCTCTCTGTCATGGGATAAGGAGATTTTGTTATTACTATGTACTCAGAGGGATCTTCTCTCTCTCTCTCTCTCTCTCTCTCTCTCTCTCTCTTTTAATCCTGTTCATTCCTGAAACACAATTAGTGCAGCTTCTGCCTGACCATCCCCAATTGCTGTGTGACAGACGGAGCGTCTCATCCTCTGCACTTCAAAGGTGTCAGGGAAACGATGCCTGTTTTTTCCAGCCACAAGAGAAAATTAAAAACGTGGTTAGAGGAAAGATTCTGATATGGGAACATGGGTGGGAGGTAGAGGGAAAAGGGGAAGGGGAAGGGGAAAGGGGAAGCGGGAAGGGGAAGGGGAGGAAAGGGGAAGCGATATGTATTTTACAGGGGGACTTGGGGTAGGCTGAGGTATTCAGGAGGCTAATGGGCGGGAGAAATGGATATCTGAGGGAAAAATGAGGGAAATGGGGTATTTGAGGGAAAAATGGCTGGGGAAAAGGGGTATTTTAGGCAAAAAATAGCTTGGGGAAAAGGGTATTTAAGGGAAAATGGCTGGAGGGAAAAGGTGCATTTGAGGAAAATGGCTGGGGGAAGAGGGGCATTCGGGGGAAAAATGGTTGGGGAAATAAGGGGCATTTCAGGGAAAAATGGCTGGGGGGGGGGAAAAGGGGTATGTGAGGGAAAATGGCTGGGGGGGAAAGGGGCATTCGGGGGGGGGAAATGGCTGGGGAAAAAGGGGGCATTTGAGGAAAAAATGGGCTGGGGGAAAAAGGGGATTTGAGGGAAAATTGCTGGGGGGAAAAGGGGCATTCGGGGGAAGAATGGCTGGGGGGAAAAGGGGTATTTCAAGGAAAAATGGGCTGGGGGAAAAGGGGTATTTGAGGGAAAATGGCTGGGGGAAAAGGGGCATTCGGGGGAAAATGGCTAGGGGAAAAGGGGTATTTGAGGGAAAAATGGAGAGGGGGGAAGGGGTACCTGAGGGAAAATGACAGTGGGAAACGGGGCATTTTAGGGAAAAAATGGCCTAGGAAGGGAGTACGTGAGGGAAATTAGCCGTGGAATAGGGGCATGGAATAGTGACGTCTGGTGGATTAGGGGACGGAGGGGGGGGGGCAGGATTGTGGAAGGGTCCACGAAAGGGGAAGAAGGGAGTTGCCAGTGCGTGAGTAGCAAAACACACCATCAAAGCAATATATTAATGATGTGTGTAGACATTTGCGGCTGCAAACACACAAACGCGCACAGACACGTGCGCGCGCACACGCACGCACACACAGGCTTTTGCCACAATAAGAGCACAAAAGCATTTACCGCTAATTACGCCCATTAAAGGAGGGTAGAATTCGGAGTCATCTATTCGTTTTTTGTTTGTGGAAATTTTTTTGTTTGTTGTTTGCCGAAGTTCGTTTCTTTTATTAGTTTTGGGCAAATAAACCCCCAGCGATAAGTAACTTGTTTTTCCCCGCGTATATTTTATTGTGCTGCATTTTTTTTTTTTAGGTTAATTGCTGTTTTTAGTTTTTTTAGTAGAGTAGAAGAATCCAGTAACGTGAATAGACGGTATGGTACTTTTTCATTACTGCATTTTCTTCCGTTTCACTTTTTGCTAAAGGGAATGTCATTTTTACCGCCAAGTATTAATTACGCGTCTGCTTCGAGTTTTCATTCTATTTACTGGAAATCCCTTTACTCATTTTCCTTGTTGGAAGCGTTTTTTAAGTTGCTTTTTTTTCTTGTTTCTTTGAAAATAGGTAAGACATTTATCTGTATTTACATATATTACGTATTGTAATTCTGCGGTATACATTAAATGGCATACATTAAGTGATAATATTATATCTTCAGCTCTAGAATAATAGTCAGCCGATTTCTATGTAGCATAGCTGCTCTGCTCTTACTCATTTATATAAAACATAACCTCTCTCTCTCTCTCTCTCTCTCTCTCTCCTCTCTCTCTCTCTCTCTCTCTCTCTCTCTCTCTCTCTGTCACGAAATTGTAGCCATGTTTCCAAGGCAAATAACTATTTGTACTGCACCATAATGTTTTTTTTGTCCTGGCAGTAACTCTGAATGTCAGCTCCTACGTTGAAAATCAAAAACTGGGAAATTGTATAATGTCTAATAGCGAATAGCCACTAGCATCAAGTTAGGCTTTCAATATAAGCAAGCGACTCGAATTACAGTTTATTCCTGGATTAAAAAACGCAGATGCTGAATATAATAGAATATAGAATTTAGGCCAAAGGCCATTAGCCCTTCGTTGGCTGAGTCGGTTGAGCTTCAGACTGTCACTCGATGGGCCGGAGTTCAATTCCCCCGGCCGGCTGATGAAGAGTTAGAGGAATTTATTTCTGGTGATAGAAATTCATTTCTCGCTATAATGTGGTTCGGATTCCACAATAAGCTGTAGGTCCCGTTGCTAAGTAACCAATTGGTTCTTAGCCACGTAAAATGAGTCTAATCCTTCGGGCCAGCCCTAGGAGAGCTGTTAATCAGTTCAGTGGTCTGGTAAAACTAAGGTATACTTAACTTAGGCCAAAGGCCAAGCGCTGGGACATATGAGGTCATTCAACACTGAAACGGAAATCGACAAGACAAAGGTTTGAAAGGTGTAGCGGGAAGAAAACCTGACATTTGCACTACGAAAACAACTGATAGGAGTGGGTGGAAAGTAAGTTGGAGGAAAGAATATGAACGGAGGTACAGTATAGGGAATGAAAATGGTTGCAGCTGGGGGCCGAGGGGACGCTGCAAAGAATCTAAGTAATGCCTACAGTGCATCGCATGAGGTGCACTGACGGCACTATCCCCTACGGTGAGAGGTGCTGAATAACTAAAATGCATACATGTGTATAACATGAATACACGGTCACATTAATGGAAATCATTATCTAGAATCAATTCTTTAGAGAGACTTATGAAATTATATATACCTG
>JANJGK010000030.1:19415222-19430222 GCA_039081455.1 Macrobrachium rosenbergii
ACATAAAATCAATAAAAAAAAGTTGTTTTAATCAGATAAGGTATTCAAAAATTAATTTTGTGATAAAAAAGCTAAGAGGATAATCCCGTTCTTAAGGATTTAGGTCATGTTAAAACAATGCCTTTTATCTCACGTTCAAAACAACTAGAGCACTCAATTTCTATAACCCAACGTTCAAAGATAATTAAAGCAAATTATTTACAATACAAATATACAGAAAGAATGTTATTGCACAACATTACACTCACAAGACCTGACAGTCTAGAAAAATGTGAATAGGGAGATATATAAAAACAGATGATTTCAGCTAAGAAAAATGAAGATAGAAACCAAGGTATGTATAATGACCTACACTGTACTATTTCTGTGTGTGTGTGTCTGTGAGAGAGAGAGAGAGAGAGAGAGAGAGAGAGAGAGAGAGAGAGAGAGAGAGAGAGAGAGAGAGAGAGAGAGAATTACTATTTGCTAAAATTTATTTTCATTTAGGCAAAAATGAAGTCACTTAGAGAGAGAGAGAGAGAGAGAGAGAGAGAGAGAGAGAGAAGAGAGAGAGAGAGAGAGAGAATTACTATTTGCTGAAATTTATTTTTATCCAGGCAAAAATTAAGTCACTTAGAGAGAGAGAGAGAGAGAGAGAGAGAGAGAGAGAGAGAGAGAGAGAGAGAGAGAATTACTATTTGCTAAAATCTATTTTCATTTAGGCAAAAATGAAGTCACTTAGAGAGAGAGAGAGAGAGAGAGAGAGAGAGAGAGAGAGAGAGAGAGAGAGAGAGAGAGAGAGAGAGAGAGAGAGAATTACTATTTGCTGAAATTTATTTTCATCCAGGCAAAAATTAAGTCAGAGAGAGAGAGAGAGAGAGAGAGAGAGAGAGAGAGAGAGAGAGAGAGAGAGAGAGAGAGAGAGAGAATCTCTTCCGGTCAAATTTCTTTGCTTGACTCTGTCAAACATTTTTACATTTCCATCTATCTAACTATCTCCTTCAATGCCAGCGTTAAAGTTATTTCACACAATTAAGGAAAATGTGCAGAGAGAGAGAGAGAGAGAGAGAGAGAGAGAGAGAGAGAGAGAGAGAGAGAGAGAGAGAGAGAGAGAGTTTTTCGGCCAAATTTCTTGGCTTGACACTGACAAACATCAACCTTTACCATCCTGCCTTCTCTCTTCAACTGAGACTGGTCTAGGCCTAGGATAAGTCGTGTTTATCCTCGCTGACTCGCTGACATTTTCTGCATAATGTAGTTGGCACACAATCAAATTGCGTGTGCGGTCGCAACTGTTGTCTTTGTCATCCGCAAGCACGTCACGTACGGAGGACCAGTCGATTATGTCTGTCTCTTCCACACGAGTGCTTGACACGTGCTTGCTCTCTATCTCTCTCTCTCTCTCTCCAGTTCCATCTATCTATCTATCTCCTGAAATGTCTGTGCAGAGAGAGAATCTATCTATCTCCTTAAATGTCTGTGGAGAGAGAGAGAGAGAGAGAGAGAGAGAGAGAGCAAGCACGTGTCAAGCACTCGTGTGGAAGAGACAGACATAATCGACTGCCCCTCCGTACGTGACGTGCTTGCGGATGACAACGCCAACAATTGCGACCGCACAAGCAATTTGACTGTGTGCCACCAACATTATGCAGAAAATGTCAGCGAGGATAAACACGACCTATCCTAGACCTAGACCAGTCTCAGAGTTGGAGAGAGAAGGCAAGATGGTAAAGGTTGATAAAGAGATTATTTGATTCGAGGTGAGTTTGGTCATTCATCATACGAATTTGCGACTCAAAATGCCATTGCAACGAAAAGGAAAGCTGTGTGGCACTAACGAATTTCTTATGACGACAAAAACGCAAATAATAATAATAATAATAATAATAATAATAATAATAATAATAATAATAATAATAATAATAATAATAATAATAATAATAATAATGGTGAATAAATTCACAGTTGTATCAGTGTAAAAAATATACAAACATATATATATATATATATATATATATATATATATATATATATATATATATATATATATATATATACATATATATATATATATATATATATATATATATATATATATATATATATATATAACTATTTACACTTACCTCAACGAGGATTTCTTCACCATCTTAGTTACTCAACCTATCATAAGAGTCTGAATAATAATAATAATAATAATAATAATAATAATAATAATAATATAATAATAATAATAATAATAATAATAATAATAATAATAGTAAATAAGGTGTGTCATCTGTATTATTGAAGATTTTATCTTTTTAACAAACTATGAGGCCTTTTGCCGAGATAGAGACCAAGATAAATTTGAATTTATCGAAAAAAAAAAAGATGACTGAGTTGCGCAGGTAATTCATGGGATTGAAGTTACCTTCAATCTATCCCCAAAATCAAGGGACATATTAAACCCGTCAAAATATTTATCCCCAAATTACGAAGGGGTTACTTAAACAATAAAATTTCTCTACCTGGATTAAAATTAAAGGAAACCCATCAAAGACGTAATATGATCAAAATGATTAGAGCGGTCCACGCTCTCAGTGGCATTATTGAATTTCTACAATGTAATTGACTTAACACGACCCCAAAATGGAAGAAACCTTAGAAAATTCCACGTTGGTTAAACCCTGTTACAAATCGTATCTGATATGAAGTCGTGTAACGGAGGGAAAGCAAATCTATATTTAAATGAAAAAAAGTAAAAAAAAAGCATTCTAAGCGTGTTTTTTTTTTATATTTTTTTTAAGCTCCGGAGCTCCAAAATTTCGAAGTGACATCCTGTACATAACAAGGTGTGATAATGACAAAAGATAAAACTGCAATAAAAAAAAATACCATATAAACTGCGTCACGTCACTAATTAAATTTACTAAGGACGAGCTAACTAATGGGGAAAGCAATACGCTCAATGGAAAACTAACAAAATACTATTACTTGAAAAACACTGCAACACTCGCACTTACTTATGTCTGCCCAGGGGAAAACCCCACAGAAACATAGATCTGCGCGCGCAGGATCTCATTATTGAGACAGAGAGAGAGAGAGAGAGAGAGAGAGAGAGAGAATCAACTATTCGCCTCCATTTTTACTTATTTCTATATTACATCCATTTATTACAAATATTGATGGTTAAGCCAAAACACAAAACGCAGAGAAAAGAGCAAACGGATTAGTGTACAGTAAATACTGATAGAAAAATAAGGAAATGTGAAAATATTATCTCTTCCTGTATAAATATGTTTCCCACTTACACATACACACACGCGCACGCACACACACACACACTAAAACCACACAATACTTATGCAACGAAATCATACAAATCTCATTGTACACTCTATCCAACACTGACATTGTCTATTATGCGTGTGCAAGAGTGCTACGTAGGAGCTCGTGTGTGTAAACAAGCGCAAATATTCATGCAAGTGCTCCACTCGATTTTACGTCAGCACTATTTCCTAATTTTAATCAAGCTTAAAAGAGATTTAATCCCCTGATAACACAGGTAATGTCTAAAGTCTACCGCTGAAAAAACAAGTAATATCTCTATATAAACCAGTTTGAAGATGTTTAATTATTATTGGTGACATCACTCCATTTGTAAAAAAAAAAAAAAAAAAAAAAAAAACTATGAAATCGGAGGATAGAAAGCATTAATATTCACTTGAACTGGACGACGAAGAGAGATAAATAGAATATGGAATTTTGCCAAAGGCCAAGCGCTAGGACCTATAAGGTCATTCAGCGCTGAAAAGGAAACTGAGACTAAAGAAGTTAAAAATGCGCCGAAGTTTACTTCGGCGCAATCGAGTTTTCTGTCACGTGGTGACCTCAGCCATTGCCCATAAAACTCTTAGCCGCGGCCAATGAAACTCAGCCACTGTCCGATAGTGGCCTATGTTGTTGGTACCAACAGCCGCGCCAGAAGTACGATTATGGCTAACTTTAACCTTAAACAAAATAAAAACTACTGACGCTAGAGGACTGCAATTCGGTATGTTTGATGATTGGAGGGTGGATGGTCAACAAACCATTTTGCAGCACTCTAGACTCAGTAGTTTTTAAGATACGAGTCGGACGGACAGACAAAGCCGGCACAG
Source organism: Macrobrachium rosenbergii (assembly GCA_039081455.1). NCBI lineage: Eukaryota > Metazoa > Arthropoda > Malacostraca > Decapoda > Palaemonidae > Macrobrachium > Macrobrachium rosenbergii. The sequence continues at coordinate 19,419,344 of JANJGK010000030.1, forward strand.
TAGTGAAAACTAAAAGGACTGAAAGGTGTAACAGGAGGAAAACCTCGCAAATGCACTATGAAACGATTGTTAGGAGAGGGTAAAAGTAGTTAGATGGAACACAGATAATGTTTTAGGTCAACTTCAGGAAAAAAAAGTAGTTACATATTTGTATATTTACAGTTATTATTGGTGGCATCACCCGATCAATAAAAAATAAAAACGTATCAAATCGGACGATTGAAAACATTAATCTTCATTTAAATTGGATGATGAAGTATATTAATGTATAAAAAAAAACGAAGCACCAACTGAAATTTCGGGAAATGGTTCAAAACATGACACAAATGCTGACGCAAAATGTTGATCAAATGCAATAATAGATCTAACATTTCTTGTATGGACTTTCCTCCACTGAATATGAGTTCCCCTTATCGCATTAATTAACGATACCTTCTAATATCATATGGTAAACAGCATTAGGGGAAAGAGTATGCCCAGGCAAATATGACAGGGGAATGGAAAGTTGCACCAATGATTTCACAAAATGGGATTTAGCAGTTGTGCGTTATGACAGAACCCATATATACAGTATATACATACATATATATATATATATATATATATATATATATATATATATATATATATATATACACACATACATACATACATACATATATTTGTATACATACATACATATATGTGTATATTTGTATATGTATACATATACAAATATACATATATACACATAACACGTGTGCGTATGCGTATTTATGTATTTGGATATATGTGTATTCAGTATACATAATGCATTAAATGTGTCGGATATGTCATTACATGTATTTTTTCCGTGGCGTTTTGTACTTTCTATTTGTAAGAGAATAAAAAAGTTCATTTTTATTTTATCTCCTATCCGCAAAATACACACACATCAATACAAGGGGTATGCTTCTGTATGTGTCTGTGTTTGTACATATATATTATACTGTATACATATATATGTTTGTGTGTGTGTGTATGCAAGTCGTAGTGTGCGCGTGAGATATACGAACAGACAAGTGTGTATTCACACGAGTTCACCTCATTGGTACAAAAAAAAAAACAAACGCTGAAATTTCACCCACTGTCACTAAGCTCCGTGTACCACCTGGCAAAAAAAAAATGTATACATAATATCAACTAATTAAATAGAATTACCTTCACTCGGCAGGAAAAATCCGATTTCATTCATCTGTTTGCAAGATAATTACGGAGGGCTTACGAAATGCTACGAATCTTTCTCTATACAACAGGATTTCAGTGTGATGTAAAATTAGGAAATCGACGCGCATACTTTTATTTCATATTTATTGGATGTTTATTCCAATAGTTTCACATGGGAGGGTTTAATTTTTTATTAACTGAGTCTGTTTTTTCTTATTAACTTATACAGCGGAGGCTTCGTCAGAAAGTTAAATTTATTTTTTGTATTATTCCAAAGTCGTGCCATGAATACTCTATATAATAATAATAATAATAATAATAATAATAATAATAATAATAATAATAATAATAATAATAATAATAGCAACAACAACAACAACAATAATAATAACAGCAAAAATAATATATAATAATAATTCTAAAAATATAATAATAAAATAATAATAATAATAATAATAAATAATAATAAACGTAAAACAACAACAACAACAGCAACAACAACAACAACAACAACAACAACAACAACAATAATCCTAGGAGAACTGACAAGAGAGAGCAGCAGTAGTAGAACATCCCCTGAAACCTTCTGTACTAATCACACGTATCAACAGGATCTTTCTGTTACTCACTCAATCAGGACCAAGAAGTTGTAAGGAGTAGCCGTGGAGGGATACGCCTTGAAGATCCTTCTTGAACTCGAAGCAAGCGTAAGAACCAACCGCCCGAAACAGGCACCGGTACCTCCAGGACTCACTGAGAGGGTCCTGGGTACCTCAATCCATTCTAAGGACCTCGAGCTAATCCTACGAAGCAGCCAAGCATTAAGTATTTATTGCGTTCAGTTCTCTTCCTTCTTTTGGATCGTTATTATTGTTAGCATATCTTTCTATTATTATTATTATTATTATTATTATTATTATTATTATTATTATTATTATTATTATTATTATTATTATACATAAGAATGTATTTACATACATTAATAGATATTAAAATGTTTCCTTTCAAGATTATCAAAAAGAGGTGTATATACATTTTCTCATCAGTATTATTATTATTATTATTATTATTATTATTATTATTATTATTATTATTATTATATGTTGTATTTACATATATTAACAGATACTTATGTATGTAACAACATTATTATTATTATTATTACAAATATGTTCTAAACTTAAGAATGTACTTACACAGGATTACAGATCCTGACAATTACCTTTTGAAGTAAGTTCTAAAATTACTAATAACAGGTATATATACTTTGCATATGAATACAGAAATAAGTCACAAACTCAAATTCACACACTTGAACTCTAACTAAAGAAATCCACGTGGACACATACCGACGAATCACACTGAATAAAAGCTACGAAGAAATTGAAGAGCCAAGTTCATAAAGATAATGCAACAGACCCATCCATCAATGACAACAGCCACGGACCAGACTAAAGGCTCTGAAGTCACTCGCCTGGAACAGAATGCATTTCTGCACGTTGGGCAATCCCTGAACTGCAAGGCTGTGGCCCACGCACCCACCAAATACTTACATACATTCACAAGGACACACATATATATATATATATATATGAATAACACACACACACACACACACACATATATATATATATATATATATATATATATATATATATATATATATATAAATATATATATAATATCAATATATATAGTGTTTGTGTGTGCACAATTATCGTGATATGGTCGGTAGCAATCGTGCTTACCTAGCGAGAGTTTTAATAGAATCTGTGATAGTCATAATTACAGTATAAAAAAAATTGATAATGACGGGAGTTACCTTGATCACAGTATCACTGTATATCTAACACAAGAACTATCACCTATAAATGTAATTACATCTTTATTAAATATAAAACACAAATGCACTTTGAAAAAAGTAAACTTAGATAAATCAACTATCTCTCTCTCTCTCTCTCTCTCTCTCTCTCTCTCTCTCTCTCTCTCTCTCTCTCTCTCTCTCTCTCTCTCTCTCAGCAGCACAGACCTGAAACACGTAACACAATAGCTTTAATGGTACTCCACGACGAGCTGCCCAAAAGAATATGTTGCTGTAATGGAGGCTGATTTAGCCTACAACTGGAGGACATCGTTCCCTAAGCATTCTAAACCAGACACGGCCTGACGTCAAGTATACTGCAATAGGTCGTGACCCAATTTCGGGGGCGAATTTAAGTGACCATCAAATGTCAGGCTGAAGCTTGGAGAGAGAGAGAGAGAGAGAGAGAGAGAGAGAGAGAGAGAGAGAGAGAGAGAGAAAAGAAGGGAACATGGCCGTACGCTGACGATAAGATCGTACAGAAAGTCGACGTGCACAGTTACAAGGTACACTATCCACAGTTACTACGCTATGAAGTTTGAAGAGGTTATAGAAAAGAATCATTATAATCGAGAACAACTCATCATACACGTCATGAGCTCTTATAAATCAACATAATTCCGAACCATCATGAATTTACAAAACAGGCTTAACATAATTTACACGTGAAACTGATGTCAAAACTACCAGCGTCATCGACAACGAATTTTGCAGCCATTTATATGCAGACAATAACAAAGACGATTAAACAAGATAATAAACAGGAATTTGATTTAATCAGCTTCAAATCTATGAAGAGAGTTTAGCTATCAGTTTCAACGGTAACGTAATTCCCCAGATGCGAAGTGGTTAGGAGGAAAAGGAAAAACCAAAAACTATTTCAAGAGAGAAGTCTCACAGAAGCATATAAGTATGTATGAGGCACCACGGACGACTTAAATGTTGGATCATTCATGCTTTAGGCCTAAGGAAGCCTTAACATTACGAAAGCTTTAAATCCCGATACGGTAACACTGAATAACCCGGAGCCAGGGGTTATAACTCCTATTACGTTTCACGATAAATTAATGCGTAACTATTAGCAGACTTTTAACATGGAACTTGATAATTCATTACCAGAATAATGATTAATTTCGGGATATCTGCAGCAGCGCTCAGCATCCACCATCACTTTCAGCTATGTAACATTAATTCGAAAGATTTGGAAATCTCTTCTGCGGAGGCTGCGATATCTCAGGAGCTGTTTGGCTGCCAGAAACGGTGTTCTTCCAATCTCGCAATAAAAATCACTTGCTTAAAGTAATCTTAATACGTAATATTTCTCGTTCACGAACTATTTAGCCTTTGTTTGTTTAATTATTAATCTATTTATCTCAGTTATTAAGTATTATTTATCAATTATACAAAGTTATCCGTTATCTTTTCGACTGCTTTCTTCCTATTGGAAGATATCTAGGTAATTCTGGCTACTGCCGTCAGAATATAAGCTGATTAATAATAATAATAATAATAATAATAATAATAATAATAATAATAATAATAATAATAATAATAATAATAATAATACTCGGTCTCGAATATATATATTCCAAATCACAATAATAATAATAATAATAATAATAATAATAATAATGCTACTACTAATAATAATAATAATTATACAGAGAACATTCAGACACTCATAAATTTATTTGTTGGCTGACCACATTATATTATAATTTCCGACAAGACTGATGAATAACAATTATTATTTACATCTGGAAACCATAAATAATGTGCCTCGGTAAGTTGGAGGTTGTTGATCTGATAAATAATTAAAAATTCATTCTTTTATATGTAAAAACTTCAGACGGAAGTTGAGTAATCATTGCTAGCTCCAGTTATGATAAAATGTTCACTGAGGATTTTTTTTAAAACAATAATGTTTCAGTGAATTGTCGCTAAAATAGAAGATGAAAAACGAAACATACTGGAAATGAACGACTGCTGATAATATTGTTAAACGTAAATGAAACGTAAATTATAAAATAAATTCTTCCTTTACAAACTGTCGCCTAAAAAAAATTAAAAATCGCTAAAAAAAAATGAAGAATCAGAATACTGAAAACGAATATATAACTGCTAATAATATTGTTAAGCGTAAATGGTAAAACGAATTCTCTCCCCTTACCAACCAACCGTCGCTAAAAAAAAAAAAAAAAGGCCGCTGTGGAAAGAAAAAAAATCCCAAAGCATTAACGCAACAAAGAATTAAACGCAGAAACGAAAGTCTTTTCTTTTGACGTATTAACGAAGTCTCTTCGCTTTTTTATTTCCGAGACTAATGAGAGACTAACGAACCCGCTGCTAATGGAAACCTAAACTTCAAGAACACATGTCCAGGAAGACTCTTAATGAAGTACCGTAAAACACACAGACACACACACACATACACACAGTCTACACATTCAGGCCGGCAGTAATGCTGCTTAATGTCTCCCCTTGAATTTTAACAATTCGACTAACAACAGCTCCATCTCTCTCTCTCTCTCTCTCTCTCTCTATGAACACACACACATATATATACATACATACATATATATTATGTGTATATATATAATACACATACAAACATATATATATATATATATATATATATATATATATATATATATATATATATATACATACATACATATATACTGTATATATATAAACAAGATTAGTACTGATTTTAAACAAAACTAAAGATGTAAAAACAAAACTTATTTAAGCAGGACTGTTAGATAATTCTATTCATCAGTAGCCGTGACTGTCTAATACTGTTGTTATCGAAACAAAAACATTTAATTTTTCCACAGACGATAGTCAATGGATCTCTGGCACCTACTAGCTCCAAACACCTTGGGTAGAGAGAGACCCGTCCCCCTACCTCTCCCGAACCTGAACCCGTTCCAGGCCTGGGCTCGTCGCCCCCCACAACCCCTCCTACCCAAAAACCATCAGCGCCACTAGGCACTAAACAATACAACTTTATCCCTGGGGGCCCTTAACACCCGCTGCTCAAAATATTACACTCCATTTTTCCCTCATAAAATGAATCTGAAATCTCCCTTTTGTTATATCCGCCTGACCGGAGTTATGACGGAGAAGAGGGAGATTTGTTGGCGAAAGGAGAGGGAGGGAGATTTGTTGGCGTAAGGAGAGGGAGGGAGATTTGTTCGCAAAAGGGGAGGGAAGGAGATTTGTTGGCGAAAGGAGAGAGAGAGAGATTTGTTGGCGGAAGGAGAGGGAGGGAGATTTGTTCGCAAAAGGGGAGGGAGGGAGACTTGTTGCCGAAAGGAGAGGGAGAGAGATTTGATGGCGAAAGGAGAGGGAGGAAGAGTTGTTGTGGCGAAAGACTCCTGACGTCTAATGAGCGTCTCTCTCTCTCTCTCTCTCTCTCTCTCTCTCTCTCTCTCTCTCTCTCTCTCTCTCTGCAAAGAGGTTTACTTTCATCAAATAAAATGAGAGATATTTCCGGTAAAAAAAAAAAAAAAACGGAACTGATAACTGATAACGTTTCTGATAAATGAAATTGGTTCAATATTTCATCATATCATGGAATGATAAAGTTACTCGAAAGTGCTACCGTCCTTCCTCTCTCTCTCTCTCTCTCTCTCTCTCTCTCTCTCTCTCTCTCTCTCTCTCTCTCTCTCTCTCATGCAGGTATATATATATACATGTGTATACACACACACACACACACACACACACACACACACACACACACACATATATATATATATATATATATATATATATATATATATATATATATATATTAATATTATATATAATGTGTGTGCGTGAATGTGCACGAGATCGTTTACAAACAACAGTATAAACGGCCACGCACCAAGCTCACAAACACATTCATAATACGTCCATAAAAATGTATGTGTACTCTATGTTCGTGCAAATAACCCATAGTATTGTGATTCTAATTAATTGACAATAATACTGGAAGAAATGCTTTTACAGATTTAATTGACAATAATACTGAAAGAAATGCTTTTACAAATTCAGTTGACATTAACACTGGAAGAAATGCTTTTACAGGTTTCATTGACAATAACACTGTAAGAAATTCTTTTACAGATTTACTTGACAACAACGCTGAAAGAAATACTTTTACAGATTTCATTGACAATAACGCTGTAAGAAATGCTTTTACAGATTTACTTGACAACAATACTTAAAGAAATGCTTTTACAGATTTCATTGACAATAACACTGTAAGAAATGCTTTTACAGATTTCATTGGCAATAATACTGAAAGAAATGCTTTTACAGATTTACTTGACAACAATATTGAAAGAAATGCTTTTACAGATTTGCTTGACAGCAATACTGAAAGAAACGCTTTTACAGATTTGACAATAATATTCAAAGCAAGGCTTTTACAGATTTAACTGACAATAATACTGAAAGAAATGCTTTAACACCGGAGTAAGTCCAGCTATTTTTCTGCCGACCCAGCGTCCGCGCCGTGCTAAATTGACCCTACTTACGAGGTGCAAAAGGGTCGTTTATCGCAGCGAGTCCTCATCTACGTGTCACTGCCTACGCGTAATTAAGCCCGTAGACAAACACGAGGGAGGGAACCTCTCTGTAAAGGCTTCAAAACACGCAAGTCGCCGGGGAGTGACGATCTGGATTACACTAAAGATCACACTGCAGCCTGTGTCTCCCAGTAAATTCGTCCTGACTAAAAACCTCGCCAGGTAAACATCGCTCTTTCTGGCTGTCTGTCTGTTTCTCTCTCTCTCTTTCTCTCTCTCTCTCTCGCACACACACACACACACACACACACACACACACACATATATATATATATATATATATATATATATATATATATATATATATATATATATATATATATATATATATATATATATTCTCCTTTAGAGAATATACTCCTCTTAGGATCGAACTCAGGAATCGCGCTGTGAGGAGAAGCTAGTGGGTGAGAGAGAGAGAGAGAGAGAGAGAGAGAGAGAGAGAGAGAGAGAGAGAGAGAGAGAGAGAGAGAGAGAGGCAGGCTGTAGGTAAAACCTGCATGAAAAATACTGGTTAAAAAAAAACTGTGAATAAGTAACTTTCCCCAGTTATTTCGAAACATGGGAGAAGTTTCTTTTTACACGTGGAAAACATTTCCTATACGCAACTGATGAGAAGAAATGGTGAACAGAAATAATTTTTTCCGTAAAAGACAATTTTTCCATTTCAAATTTCAGTTTTAATCATAATGGTCTCACTCATCCTAAAAAACGTACAGAATTTTCTGGAATCCAGCTGCAATTTACATATTATACAAAGACAGTATGTGTCACAGCGCAATTAAAAAATATATAAAAAGTAGCAGTCAAGAGAACTTTACATGGTGAAATTCATGTTAATTTTCCAACTTTTTTTTTTTTTTGCACTGATGTCTGTTATATCATTTAGTTTCCTAGACATGGCAGTTTCTTAACAGATGATACTGAAAAAATTTTATATGAAACACTTAAAGTGAAAATTCTTTCCTTCTGTGATTTTAGAGACAGGTTCTATATTCAACGCGAAGATATATCACATTCTTATCCTCTTTGCTTCAGTTTTTTTAAATACCCAAAAATTAGGACGCTAGTAAGAAAAATTAATGTAAATACCTATTATACATACAAACACACACACACAAACATACTACCAAAATTGCATATACTGTAATACTGTAATCAATTTGTCGTAGAAGTCTGACAGTCGTTCATCCAAAATATTGAGACACTTGCAATAAAATTTAATGTGTATCTCTTAGCCTACACACACACACACACACACACACAACCAAAATTGTATATATAAGATTTTCAGTAATGGACGTGGGTACTGATACATTTGCAATCGCAGTGACGCTCTTTTATTAAAAAAAAAAATTGCAATTACTTTGTAAATATCAGCAGAGTAATTACAAGAACCTTTTAACGGGCAAATCAATACTCTAAATGTTATAAGTAATTGTGGGATGGTATCAGAGAATTTTCTGAGCACAAAACATTTTTAGAAATGTATATGCAATCGGAGGTCAATACTGGGACGTACAAGAATTCAAAACTGTCAACAAAAATGGAAAGATTCTACAAACATGGAAAACTGTCTGCTACGATGGAAAGCTGACTACAAAATGGAAAATTGTCTGCAAAAATGGAAAACCGTCTACAAATATGGAAAACCGTCTACAAAAATGGAAAACTGCCCATAAAAATGCGAAATTGTCTACAAAAATTGAACTGTCTAAAAAAATGGAAAAATATCTACAAAAATGGAAAATGTCTACAAAAATGGAAAACTTTCTGCAAAAAAATAGAACGGTCTACACAAATGGAAAACCGTCGACAAAAATGGAAAGCCATCTGGAAAAATGGAAAACCGCCTGCAAAAATGGAAAACCGTCTACAAAAATGGAAAACCGTCAACAAAAATAGAAAACTGCCCATAAAAACGGTAAATTGTCTACAAAAATTGAAAACTGTCTAAAAAATGGAAAAATGTCTACAAAAATGGAAAATTGTCTACAAAAATGGAAAACTGTCTGCAAAAATGGAAAATTGTCTACAAAATTGGAAAACTCTCTACGAAAATGGAAAATTGCCTATAAAAATGGAAAGCTGTTGGAAAGCTGTCTCCAAAAATTGACAACTGTCTACAAAAATGGAAACTGTCTACAAAAATGGAAAGGTGTCTCCAAAAATGGAGAACTGTCTGTAAAAATGGAAAGCAGTCTACAAAAATGGAAAACTGCTACAAAAATGGAAAGCTGTCACCAAAAATGAAAAACTGTCTACCAAAAAGGAAAGCTGTCTCTAAAAATTGAAAACTGCCTACAAAAATGGAAAACAAACTAGAAAAACGGAAACCAGCCTAAAAAAATGGAAAATTGCCTGCAAAAATTGAAAACTGTCTACAAAAATGGAAACCTGTCTCCAAAAATAGAAAACTGTCTCCAAAAATAGAAAACTGTCTACAAAAATAGAAAACTGTCTACAAAAATGGAAAACTGGCTACAATAGGGAAAGCTGTCTCCAAAAATGGAAAACTGTCTACAAAAATTGAAAACTGTCTACAAAAAAGGAAATCAGTCTACAAAAATGGAAAGCTGTCTCAAAAAATGGAAAACTGTCTACAAAAATGGAAAACTGTCTCCTAAAATGGAAAACAGTCTACACAAATGGAAAACTGGATACAAAAATGGAAAACTGTCTCCAAAAATAGAAAACTCTCCAAAAATAGAAAACAGTCTACAAAAATATAAAACTGTCTCCAGAAATTGAAAACTGTCTACAAAAAAGGAAAACAGTCTACAAAAATTTTCAACTGTCTACAAAAATGAAAATTTGTCTCCAAAAATGGAAAACTGTCTCCAAAAATGGAAAACACTACAAAAATGAAAAACAGTCTACACAAATGGAAAACACTCTACAAAAATGGAAATTTGTCTATAAAATGTAAAACTGCTTATAAAATGTACTGGTGAACTTTGAATTACCGTCAGAATCCCCAAAGAGTAAACAACAACATTGATGAAACGTAAGATAACGCCTTGACCTCTTAAAACGATTAAACATTAAATGTTAAGTTCTTGCAAATACAGCAATAATTCTCCACAACTACGGGACCATACAATTTATGTAATCAATTTAAATACACTCGCAAGGGCATTAACATCGCCTCAAAGAACTATGCATACCTGTGCTTGTGCTTTGGACACTGTGCATGTGGAATGCAAATATTTCACCACATCCTATCTGTAAGACCTAGACCCATCCTATA
>JANJGK010000030.1:19435222-19445222 GCA_039081455.1 Macrobrachium rosenbergii
CGCATGCATTCGAAGCTGATGAGAAGATATGCACCCTAACTTACGTTTAACAATCTGGAGAACAATAATCTAGAGAAAAGTTTGGCGTTCAGTGTTATGGAAACAACTCAAAAATATAACTCAACAAATGTATTAATCTTCACATACACGCATTACTTACTTGTCTCAACAACCGTTTTCTATTCCAGCCATTTTATAAACTACAAGATAGACTGCACAAAATCCAAGATTCCAAAATACAATAAAAGCATCGGCAAATGTTAACCTGACGTCACCGGCAAATGCAAATCAATGAAAGACGCAGCACTGATATATACAAAATAAATCGTGTAGTAGAATAAGAAAGAAAGAAAAACTGAGGGATGAAAAGGTAAGGACTGTGATATAGCTCCTGAAAAAAAGCAATGCACAAAAATAAGATACGACATTTACCCACAAAAATTTAAAAAGAAAACTTCGATTCTACTGTATACTGTACATTCGTTGGACAGAAAACAAAGACTTCATGAGGCCTCACACACACACACCCACACCCACACACATTCATATATAACAATAAACGAGGCTTTTTAATAGGTAAAAGACGTTGAGACTGCATCAATAAGCATACAGTTTACTACACTCACAGTGCCCAAAGTATGCATTCACACGCAATCTTCAACAATGTTTGCCGAGCAGACACTAACTAACACTACCTTGAGGACACACTATAATATTTCCTGGCGCCCAATCCACCCTAATAAATAATCTCACGAAGAAACTGCGCAAAATGATATGTATAATCCTGGTTGAATGACCATCCTGAATAAGAAGGAAAGACTAATTTCCCCAACATTCTTTACCTTACCACAACATTATCTCCTACTTAACATTCCCGAGGATAAGGTGTGGTGATACATTATGAAGTGGGACCTGATTCCCAGCTAGGCATTACATCAATGATTTTCCATAACAGCGCTCGGTGGAGCGGGAGGTCTCTAAATATGTAATCGCTGATGAAAGCGTAAAACCTACAAAGATACAGTCACGAGTTGCAGCGGCTTACTAAAAGGATACTATGGTCTCACTGGGGATCATCAGATTTGCCAAATATTTTTTGCAAGAGTTATCGAAAGAGTTGCGAGAAAAGAGGAATATTCATAATTCTCAGATTTAAAAAAAATTATCATTAATGACACATTCTGAACTTTTAAAAAAGGAGAGAGAGAGAGAGAGAGAGAGAGAGAGAGAGAGAGAGAGAGAGAGAAGAGAGAGAGAGAGAGAGAGAGAGAGAGAGAGAGAGATAAGTCTTATTAGGATCTACAAGGCAAGATTTGCAACAAAATGTTTACAAGAGTTACAATATCGAGAGAGCTGAGAATACAGAAAAAAATTATAATTCTCAGATTAAAAAAAAATCATCACAGTTTTTTAACTCTTAAACAGGAGAGAGAGAGAGAGAGAGAGAGAGAGAGAGAGAGAGAGAGAGAGAGAGAGAGAGAGAGAGAGATAATTCCAGTTACGGTCTAAAAACAAAAATATCTTAAATCAAGAAAATCTTATGTTTTACACCATCATATACTTATTTATACCAGCAAGGCACTTTCCGCTCAGACCACAATTTTTCTATCCTACATGAAAATATAATTCTTACTTACTCCAATATTCCTAGATATCAATAGGCAAAGGTTACTCTCCAAGGTTAAACACACATGCCTCGCAGGGGAAGAGAAGATATGAAATGTGGACATTTTAACTTCATACCTATTTTTTAAAGCCGGCGAAAGCAACAGGAATATTCGAAACACCTTTTAACTGAAAAAATCCCGCTAAATCTTACAGCAATCACTGAATCATTTTCATCATTTTAGATCCTCGTAAACTTGACTTGAACTTTTCAAGGGAACATTTCAATATTTCTTTTAGCCATAAATCAATACCATCAAATCACAGAATATTTCTTTTAGCCATATATCAATAACACCAAATCACGGAGTTAAAAGAATTCTCACTAATTCTTACTGCATTCACTAAATCATTTTCACTATTTTCAGACCTTCTAAACTTGATTTAAACTTTTCTTGGGAAATTTCAGTATTTCTGTAGTCATAAATCACTTCCACCAAATCACAGAGATAAAATAATTAACTAAATCTTAGTGCAATCACTATATCGTTTTCATCATTTTAAATCTTCGTAAACTTGATTCAACTGTGGTTTGGTGAAAGATTTAAGGCTACTGAAATACTGAAATTTCTGTAGCCATAAATCTCTTTCACCAAACCACAGTTAAAAAAAAATATATCTCACTAAATCTTACTGCATTCACTAAATAATTTTCACTATCTTAAATACTTGTAAAATTGATTACAACTTTGCATGGCAAATTTTAAATGTTTCTGTAGTCATAAATCACTTTCTCAAGACCTCAGAGAAAAAAAATTACTAAATCTTACGGTATTCACTAAATCATTTTCACCATTTTAAATCTTCGCAAAGTTTCTTTAAACTTTTCAAGGGGAAGTTCCATTATTTCTGTAGCCATAAATCGCTTTCATCAAATCACAGAGTGGAAAAAATATATATATCTCGCTAAATCTTACTGCATTTACTAAATCATTTACACCATGTTAAATCCTCGTAAAGTTGCTTTAAACTTTTCAAGGGGAAATACCAATATTTCTCTAGCCATAAATCACAACCACCAAATCACACAGCGGCAACAACCCGAGTTAAAACAAGCTGCCCAAGGAAGCCATTACAACAAAGCTGACTGGGCCTTAGTCCTCGATTCCAGAGAATTCCGACCTTGGCTTAGAGACTATAAATGCAGCTCGAAACCAGCGGGATTGATAGATAGCAGCCGTTAGCCATCAATGGCTGCTATCACTGAAAGCAATTGAGGTTTACGGCTGCAGCGGCTACCCAGGGTAAATAGCAAGTGTTATCATCATGGCAAAACGCTGAGGACAGCGCTTCTCGTATTTGATGGCTGGCATGCATATTCAATTCATGTAACATGCTCGCCCCCGGCGTTTTACTACAGTTTTTCTTTTGCCTTTTATCCAGTTTTCTTTTCGGAAAAAATATCCTGCTTTACCTTAAAGGAGGGAGCTTTATTTTACGCGAGAAGAAGTTTCAGTTATAGTCCACAAAAGATTTTCCGGGATACTTTTTTTTAGAAAAATCCTGCTTTACCTTAAATGAGGGAGCTTTATTTACGTGGAAGTAAGTTTTAGTTATTTAAACATTTGTTGTGTGAATGTCCAAAGTACAGTCATCAACAGCGGCTATCAAGTTTTAGAAATAAATCGATCAGTGAAATTCTGTCCGAAACTTCAACATTTGTACTTAACCCAATTATAAACTTTTCGAAAAAACAGTATTTCAGTTTACAAAATAAAAGAAAAAAAAACAACATAAGTAAAATGAAATCCTTTCGGGCCAGCCCTGTGAGAGCTGATAATCAGTGGTCAGGTAAAACTAACTAAACAATAATACATAATCAAATGGGATATGAAAGCATCGGTAACTATTCTGGTGCGGGACCTTTCTTTTTTACGTGAGAGAGAGATGCTACGTGCAAAGGAAATAAATCCACTTACAGGTAGATTAATTATTATTATTTGTATACGAAGGACGTTTGGTTAGCAATGATTAAAAAGTTATTTTTAAATAAAAACGAATTACTATCCTTAAACTACACTGAGGTATCTTTCAAGATAACAAACTCCTTTAACTTTACCGTAAACTAATTTCCACCTCTCATTTGAGAACCAATCCTTAACCAGGGCCAGGAAATGCCTATAGTCATTTATTACTTTATATAAATATGTCCATGATGAAGACAATGCTGGTTATGATAATGATACAACCTTGTCAAACTTAAGGAAGAAGAATATTCTCTTATACGGGTAAACAATCCTCTCTAATCTCATTTATACAGTATATATATATATATATATATATATATATATATATATATATATATATATATATATATATATATATATATATATATATATAGGCCTATATATATATATACATACTCGTATATATAACAAGAAAAATTCCAGACTCGCAATTTGGATTTATCAAGTTTCTAGTTGTTAAATTTCCAACAAAATGTTTGACCAAATACTTTGAAAACTACCACTCCCTTGTGTTTCCAAATTCCTCAGGGACCTCCGAAACAGGTTCTTCCACATGTTCTAGGTCCACCATTAAAGATTATGTTGGCGTGTTGCTTACACCCACTGACTGCATTAGATAGAAAATTTGAAGACCCTCAGTAAGAAATTAGTGGAAAACAATGTAAACAGACTTTAAATGAACAAATATTGCACAATAGTCTTCACATCTCATTAATAGCCCAAAACTAAACGCATATATACATATATAGGTCTCCATATATATATATATATATATATATATATATATATATATATATATATATATATATATATATATATGTATATATATATATATACATATATACATCTTCTCTTTCTACATACCAAAAATGCCAAAATGAAAAAGGACGCTGCCTAGACGAGGTCATCTCTCACCGGCTGTGGTGGACCTCCCACTAAATATTCATCAATATTTCCCTCTCCATACACATACACATAGCACAGCCACACTAAAGAGAGCTTAGGGAGAACAATAAGTATCTCTCTCTCTCTCTCTCTCTCTCTCTCTCTCTCTCTCTCTCTCTCTCTCTCTCTGACAATGTTTCTAGAAAGCACAATTTTTTTTTATTCACCAATTTTGGACACATCTTACTGAGTACAACTTATAAATCCGAAACAGAAACTAGAAATGTTGGCATACATATTTTCTGGAAATTTCTTGCCCACTCAACCGATCCCCGCCCAAAAAAAAACACATACATACAAACACAAGGTACCCTCCCCCAAAAAAACACACACAACAAACAAGGCACCCTTCCCCACAGAAAAAAAAACACACACACAAACATAACGCACCTTCCCCCCAAAAAAAAAAAACCACACACAAACATAAAGAACTCTCCCCCCACAAAAAAAACACACAAACACACACTTTAAACCACAATAAAATCCATTCCGTCTGCATTTCTGCATGAAATTGAAGCGCACTCCAAAATTTCTCCATACGTCATGCGTCACGCTCTGAAGGTACTTAGACAGGAAAAAAAAAACTCTTCCTTCAGAATCTGGCGCGAACGACGATTAAAATAAAAGATAAGTTTTCCACCAACTATTTTACTTCTCAAATTCCCCGAAAAGTCACTTGGTCCGCCAGAAAATGAATGAGAGGACGAACTTACGAACGCACGCCAGAGACCGCACTCGAGAGATCTTCTTAGCTGGCAGCAGCATCCCAAATGAGTCTAAGAAGAAGTAGAAGAAGCAGAAGAAGAGGAAGAAGAAGTCGACAATCGCATAATGCGGAGAAAAAACATTCGCAGGAGAGTGAAGGAGAGCATTTTTTGAATGTGGTTAATAGAGCGAGGTGACGGCAGGGAGTGTAATTGAGGTGAAAGGGGCTCTTTCAGCAAAGACACTACTGCAGATTCTTTTCAAAGGGAGAGAGAGAAAAAAAAACTTCAATTGACACAAAGAGAGCTTTTTCGCTCGCGCCGCTGTCAGGTCGAAATGCGTAGCGTTAATTACTACGCAATCAGGCCTCAAAAATGGCGTGAAAATAGAGAGCGCATATAAGGCGTAATTAGGAAAAACACACCACTCGCTAATTAGTGTCATAGCTGCTGAAGAATCTCAGCGATTTCTGTCAGATTAAAAGGAATGTTTATACGCATTGCAATTATGAGTTAATAATACCGATATGAAGTCTACACCCAGCCCACAGCTTCCGTTTCGCGATGCATACATCCATCTTCCAAACGACACACATAAGCCTTTATATAAGCACGTACATAGTATTTATACACAGAAGCGCGCATGAATGCAAACAGACTGCAAGCAACAACTGTGCAATTTACTTGTACAATCAACAGAGAGAGAGAGAGAGAGAGAGAGAGAGAGAGAGAGACTCACACAGGCAGAAACAAATATCCGGGCTCGGCGCGAATCCTACTCTAAGATCGTTAGCGCGGCATCATGAAAAGCAATTCCATTCGAAGGCGGCAGTGAAGTGTAACAACAATGTTTATTAACGCCAGACAAGGGAAATCCCCCGGTGAAAAGCCGAGGTTTCCAAGTGGGGACAGAGAACAAAGGCGGGTGCCTGGGCGTTGGTGGGCGGCTAGGTGGGTGGGTGGGAGGGCTGACTGGAAGACTGCGAGCCTGGAAGGATGGAGGATGGATGGCTGGACGAAGCGATGGAAGGAAAGACAATTCATCAATCCCCGAACGCTGCTGTGTGCCGTCACATCAATATGTCCAAAGCTCATTCAGGTGACAAAGCAAGCGAGGTTATTGTTCAAGCAGTAATCGGCGCATTCCTGGAGAAGCTTCAACAAAAGACAAAAGGTGTGTGTATGCGTGTGTGTGTAAGTAGGTCTGTGTAAATGGTTATTTACACAAATATAAACAACCTTCAACACAGCTGCAAGGAATTTCTGTGTCTATTTCCAACATACTCAACACGCAATATCTATTATGTAGAATTTCTGAGCTACCATTCTCAGCATAACGAGCTCGGGATTTCTGCTTCATCCTACCTATCAGTGCTGAAAGCACTCCAATTTCTATTACCATTCTCAACATACTTAATAGGTAATATCTGTTACTTAGAATTTCTCAGTAGCTATTCTCAACATAATGAGTATTTGTCTATTAATCAGAATTTCTGCTTAACCTTACTTATCAATGCTTACAAACCTGTAATTTCTATTACCATTGTCAACATAATTAACAAGCAATATCTGTTACTTAGAATTTCTCAGTTACCATTCTCAGCATAATGAGCATTTATCTATTAATCAGAATTTCTGTTTCACCCTACCTAGCAATGCTTAGAAACCTAGAATTTATATTACAATTCTCAAACTTAATAAGCAATATTTCTTACTTGGAATTTCTTAGTTACCATTCTCAATATAATGAGTATTTGTCTATTAATCAGAATTTCTGCTTCACCCTAATTATCAATGCTTAGAAACCTGTAATTTTTATAACCATTTTAAACATACTTAATAGGTAATATCTATTACTTAGAATTTATAAGTAACCATTCACAACAAAATGAGCATTTGTCTATTAATCAGAATTTCTGTTTTACCCTATCTATCAACAGGTCAAAGAACAATAATAGCCAAGTTAATTATACCTTCGAATGGACAATGCGGTTACATAACAATATCTTAAGACACTGAAGGATTTATCACATTCGGTTTTTTGTAAATAGGGAGATACGAATAAACAACGGTGAGTGAGAATAATGTTCCTTGTTTTTTATCGACATATCCTGCAACTGCTTAGTTTCCCTACGTTGCATTCTTCAAACCTTTCTACTCTCAATTTTCCTTTCACGGATGAATGACCTCACAGGTCCCAGCGCTTGGCCTTTGGCCTAAACTCTATATTCCACTCCAACTGGTCAAAAAGAATTGTTGATTATAGAGACATGTGTTTGGATTTTATCCCTGAAAATCAAATTTTATTTCTGTAGAGAACTTGTAGTGAAATATTGATAAAACTATAGGAACTGGTACATGGAGCTACCAGTTAATAATAATAATAATAATAATAATAAAAATAATAATAATAATAATAATAATAATAATAATCATAGTATCATGAGTCTTAAAATGGAGAAGCAAATCCACAGTTATGTATATGTACATATATTTAAAGATAAATCAATATAGATATTGATTTATCTTTATATTGATTTATCTTTAAATATATGTACATATACATAACTGTGGATTTGCTTCTCCAATAATAATAATAATAATAATAATAATAATAATAATAATAAGTAATAATAATAATAATAATAATAATAACATCCTGCAACTGCTTAGTTTTCCTCCCGTTGCACTCTTCAAACCTTTCTACTCTCAATTTCCCTTTCACGGATGAATGACCTTACAGGTCCCAGCGCTTGGCCTTTGGCCTTAACCCTATATTCCATTCCACATGGTCAGTTGACATGTGCAGAGACGTAAACTATTAAAATTCCCCAAATTCCTGTAAACACACAAACGAGACAAGCCACGGAGTTTAAACACATTCTATACGAAGAAGAAAACAAAGTTAGGCTCTAAAAATAAACTCGAAAGTGCGTTCGCTCCATCCGTCTTTAAATCCAGTCCCACAGTGCGATCCCCTCCGGGTTTTTATTCCATTTAAAGAACAACCGTTCCGCATTTTTCACTTTTTCGACGCCCGTTTAAAATGCTGTGTCGGTCTTTATTATTATTATTGTTATTATTATTATTATTATTATTATTATTATTATTATTATTATTATTAACAAGATGAACCCTATTCATATGGAGCAAGCCCACAGGGCCATTGATTTGAAATTCAAGTAACGCACAGTAATAACAAATTATAATTATTGTGATGAATTTACTATATTCCTACTTTTGTGGTGAAAAGGTCCCACAGTGCTAGGTCGAACGGTTGTTATTATTATTATTATTATTATTATTATTATTATTATTATTATTATTATTATTATTATTATTATTATTATTATTATTATTATTCAGTAGATGAAACCTATTCATATGGAACAAGCCACAAAGAATATGGTGTTCATTAGGAAGTAAGAAGAGGTAAAGGGGAAATACAGAAAGAAGAGATCCCACTTATTAAAAAAAAAATAGATTAATAAATAGGCACATAGATAAGAATGTATTAAAACACAAGAAGAACAGTATCAGGGTAGTAATGCATTGTATTTGCGCTTGAACTTCTGAAGTTCCAACTGCACGACGTCCTCTGGGAGGCTGTTCCACAGCTCAACGGTCTGTGGAATCAAGGACCTCTGGAACTGAGAAGTTCGACAGCGAGGCACATTACTGCATATTGGTGCTGCTGTTCAGTGAATCTGGTTGTTCTCGGCAGCTAAAGGGGATCAGGGATCAATTGTGAACGTGAAAGATCTCTGTTGGAATACAACTTATGAAAAAGTGACAGACAAGAGATCATCAGTCGATGGTCCAAGTCATGACTGATACCGTTAGGAAACAGAAACCTACCACCACATGTATTAAATATGTACTCTTCTGCAATTAAATATGAAAACTCTCGATTGTGTCTTATTTCACCTGATGAATATTGGACAACCTTTAAAAATACTAATAATCAACTTTTTGACCAAAACAACTACATCACGAAACAAAATGACAATTATTACTTATTCTCTTCCCCTCAACTGAATTCAACCCTTAATTCTTCCCTGTTTTCCCCTGGGACCTGTTCCTATTATTATTATTTTTTTTTATGCAATTTAACAAAGGGAAAATTCTACTCTTGCTCGGGGAATAAAAACAATTTTAATAATACAACAGCAAACTGATGTTACGACAATAATAATAATAATAATAATAATAATAATAATAATAATAATAATAATAATAATAATAATAATGAGAAGAAGAAGAAGAAGAAGAAGAAGAAGAAGAAGAAGAAGAGGAAGAAGAAGAAGAAGAAGAAGAAGAAGAAGAAGAAAAACAGAGAATCTAAGATCGCATCTCACACATACTGCTCTGTCGAGCTCTGACAATTAAAGAAAAAAAGAAAAAACAAGGTGAATAGCAGTGAGCAAAACGAAAAAAATAACAAGGTGAATAACAGTGAGCCAAACGAAAAAAAAAATAATTCCATGAATAGCCGTGACCAAAAGGAAAAAAATGACAAGATGAATAGCAGTGAGCAAAACAAAAACAAAAGAGAAAACAAAAAGGTGAGTAGCAGTGAGCAAAACGAAAAAAATAACAAGGTGAATAGCACTTGACAAAAAAAAAAAAAAAAAAAAAAACGAGGCGAACTGCAGTGAGCAAAACGAAAAAAATAAGGTGAATACCAGTGAGCAAAACGAAAAAAATACGTTGAATAGC
>JANJGK010000030.1:19450614-19463114 GCA_039081455.1 Macrobrachium rosenbergii
TGTGGCATGCATGCATACCAACGACAGAGAGAGAGAGAGAGAGAGAGAGAGAGACGAGAGAGAGAGAGAGAGAGAGGAGAGAGATGCGCTGGTAGAATGTTTGAGAGAGAGGGAGAGAGATACGCTTGTAGAATGTCTGAGAGAGAGAGAGAGAGAGAGAGAGAGAGAGAGAGAGAGAGAGAGAGAGAGAGAGAACGACAAACCAATAAAAATCAAGCGGTTATAAAAATCAAACTAATCTAGCCCATTACATCCCCTTCGAGACCCTAGAGAAAAAAAAAAAAACTTAATGAATCCCATCAGAGGAATAAAAGCCGGCCCCCTCTCCACCCAACGGTCTCTGATTTGTCCTCGTTAATCAAGCGAGAGTGTGATTTCCTCCCGAAGGCGAAGAAGGTATTTCACATGCCATCGTGGGTGAGGCGCAAAAACATCCAATTAGCGTTCTTCAAATTAATTCTTTACTCGACACTCATACCTAATTAGAATCCTGACGCGATTACAGCCTCCTTTTTTATTCGTGTCTTGACGCTTCTTTGAATATGAGTGACCGTCTTTTTTTTTTTTTTTTTTTTTTTTTTGGGGGGGGGGGCTTTTTGACGTCCGTTTTTCAAAGACAATGATACAATGATACAGCAGTTTTGTTTCACTTTTCTTCAGAGCTGCTAAAATAGGTCATATGACTTAGTGTCGATTGAATTAACAGAACTTTATATCATTTCATTCAACATCACATACAAGCCAGACAAACACGATGTGCTCATCGATCCCAAAAACTGACCACTGGGTAATGTAATTTGCAACATGAAGCTTTACGTGAAAATTTTAACATATCTTGAAACTTTCTTTTCCAAAGGCAGACTATTTTTACTTGAAATAACGGGTCCATATCACATACTAAACATCATAACTAACGTCCGTCTTTCTACACACTTTTAGTAGCTTGGCAAATTCATATCAACTTGACAACATCCTAACAGGCGTTCGTCTTTCTAATCACTTTTTTTCGTTTTGAAAATTCATATTAACTTGGTGACATCATAAATGGTGTTCGCCTTTCTAAACATTTTTTGTCGATTGGCAAATTCATATCAACTTGAAGGGATCATAACAAGCCTTCGTCTTTCTACGCAATTTTAATAGTCCGGAAAATTCTTATCTACTTAAAGACAGTCTCATAAAGGAACAAATTGGCAGCCCTTATGAATGTAAATTTAATAATGGATGCAGACCACTATACGCAAAGGAGGTTGCCAATGAGGAATTTCAATTTGAAAAATACCCCTTCGGAACAGATGGGTTCTAAAGTAGGGTTTCCAGCAAAAGAAATAAATAAAAAAATCCCTAAAGGATACAATTGGCCCCTACATGCATTCTCACTACCCTACTGATGGCCCAATTCCTTATGCGAATATAAAAGTTCTTTCCCCCAAAAAATATTATATAAAAAAGCTATTTCGAAGGGTCTGCAGAGGCAGTTGATAATTGCTATCCGTTTTTAATAGGGTATTAATATGCACTACAGCGAGAACGAGCTTTGCAACAAGAAGAAGAAGAATCGTAGCAGGCCGTAATCAACAAGCCTCGTAAGAAGAAGAAGAAGAAGAAGAAGAAGAAGAAGAAGAAGAAGAAGAAGAAGAAGAAGAAGACGAATCGTAACAGGCCGAAATCCAGGCACTGATGGCCAAGAGGGTCAGTCAGAGGACTTCCAAACTAGCCATTTTCAACAGTAAATGAGAGCCACTTACAGAATAATTTTGCGACACACTATGCCCATAAGACGAGGAAAATGACAAAGCATTTATTAAATTACTAACGCAGATATTAAATCACTAACGTCTGTAAAAATCCCGTATGTCACCTAAAAATGGTAGATGTTGGTGCTGCCATCGCAGAAAAATCTACAGATTAGAAAGGTGTAAATAGCCAATTGGAAAGAGAAATTTACAGCGGTGCCTCAATCATGCATATGAGGAGGAGGAGGAGGAGGAGGAGGAGGAGGAGGAGAGAGAGAGAGAGAGAGAGAGAGAGAGAGAGAGAGAAGAGAGAGAGAGAGAGAGAGAGAGTGGTGCCTCTCATCAAGTGGGAATAGGAGGAGGAGAGAGGTACTTTACAGGAAGAACGGTGGAAAGAGGTACAGATATTAAAGAGAGGGAGAGGGAGGGGGAGGGAATGGGTTGGAGTGGGTAAGGGGATATGAGGGGAGGGGAAGGGGAGTGCGCCCCCATTGATTTTCGCATGATAAACGATGGAATGAATAAGATGAAGTGCCAATTTCGGCGATTTATGGCGACACATTAAAAGAGAAAACAAGCCACTCGTCGACGTAATTATCCCGAGCAGTCATTAGGCGATGTTTTGCTGCCGTTGCCATGTTAAAGAGGAGGAGGAGGAGGAGGAGGAGGAGGAGGAAGTGAGGCAAGAGATATCAGATGGCATGGGTGGCGTCGATCATGTGTTGCAAGAGAGGTGCTTGCATTGCAGATCTTTATGGTCCGTACGAGAGCAATTGCAAGACAGGCCTTATGAGCAACGCATGTTAGGTCAGATATCGACTGAATCCTGATCGAGTTTCCTGTTCTGCCTTGTCTGACATGATCACTGTGCTATCATAAGATATGAGTTTGTTTCCTTATATTCGCATAAACCCTTATCTGCTTGCCATTTGGACATATTTTCTCTTAGGCAATTTCTATTGAAGGCCTTGTTCGCCAATCCTATCTTTATCAAGACTTTGAATCAGTCTATACTTCCTCTTTTTCTCTTCTGGTAATCTTCTCACATAAATGCACATATTACATAAATATATACATAAATACATACATACACAGAGGCACACAAACTAAAGACCAATGAAACAAAAGCAAGAAACAAAAGCATTCTTGGTTACTTGAGCAAATCTAATTCAAGTAGTCAACACTGAAAAAAAATATAACAAACCACTTGAAAAGCTTGACATTTAAATCCAAGTGCAGTGAGTGAATGATGCACGCAAACTTACATCTAACTTGCATCGAGAGAGAGAGAGAGAGAGAAGAGAGAAGAGAGAGAGAGAGAGAGAGAGAGAGTAGTCAGTTATAACTAAGGTCTCATCCCTTCTTGATATTTTGCCTTTCTGGGATGTACCCTCTCTCTCTCTCTCTCTCTCTCTCTCTCTCTCTCTCTCTCTCTCTCTCTCTCTCTCTCTCTCTCACACACACAATCATAAGACACATTCACTACTACATGTTCAGTCATTTATTCCTGTGTGTGTGTGTGTGTCTGTGTATGAGAGAGAGAGAGAGAGAGAGAGAGAGAGAGAGAGAGAGAGAGAGAGAGAGAGAGAGCACTGCGTATATATTTGCAACTCGGACAGAGGCGCAAGAAAAATGCCAAAATCTTTCCCCCAGAATACTGGTTTACGTTGCAACTCTTTCACCTCGTCTGGAGTCTGCTTTCTCCCCCGACACCGGTCCCTTTTTTTCCTCTTTCTTTTTTTCTCTCTCTCTCTTTCTTTTTGAAAGTTGCAGAGGTTCAGATTTCCACTTTGTTACGGCTACATCCCGCTTGAAAAGCTGCTCTTTTTACGGCGTTTATACGTGTGCAGCAAATATGAATAACTGCAACGAGAGTATTCAGGTTTCTCCATTTTATACGGAGGACTATCCAGCAGAATAAACACACACACACACACAATATAAATATATATAATGACAGTATCAATTTTATCTTACTTTCGTTTTATATAATTATGTTTCATCGACTAAAAAACAGGCTATGCGTATATATACACATTATATATATATATATATATATATATATATATATATATATATATATATATATATATATATATATATATATATATATATATATATATATATATGTGTGTGTGTGTGTGTGTGTGTGTATATATATATATATAATTTTTTTTATGGAAGAAAAACTAAAGTGAGCATACCAACCTTAATCTGGGTTGATTTTAAGCTTTAGGAAAGGTAGAAATTATATGAAATATTCAAGCAAGAATAAAAGGGATTAAACAAACAAGAATTTCATTTGAGAGCTTATATAAATCTAAGGAAGCATCTCGTGTGACACATTTTGCTCAGTATCCACATACAGATACCTTGACCGGTGTTCAACCAGAAACAATAAATAAATCCTTGAATACGTAATTATAATTATGAGAAAGAATTATAATTATGAGAAATAACACACACACACTTGAATACGTAATTATAATTATGAGAAATAATGAAATAATGAGAAATAACAGAGAGAGAGAGAGAGAGAGAGAGAGAGAGAGAGAGAGAGAGAGAGAGAGAGAGAGAGAGAGAGAGAGAGAGAGCTTTGTGAACATTTGTTGATGGCAGATAATCAGAAACCTGAAACTTTGATTCTAAACAATATGCTAATGCGCACACTGCGCATGAAGAACTGTTCATTTCCGATTTCAACTTTTCCCCGGAGCCAAAGGAGTATTTCTTTTAATTATTTCTTTTAATTATCGTTGCAATCAATGTCGATTCACCAAGCGAAATAGTAATTTCCTTGTTTTCTCTTAATCATTCGCTTGCGCACACACGCACACACACATGTATATGTGACGAACGCGCTCCAGAGTTCAAGTTTCGTACATGTACCGTGTGTATACACTGATATATATATATATATATATATATATATATATATATATATATATATATATACATATATATATGTGTATATATATAATATATATATACATACACGTGTGTGTATGTATATACATAGGTATATATATAAATATAAATATGTAAATATATACATACATACATACATACATACATACATTCATATATATATATATATATATATATATATATATATATATATATATATATATATATATATATATATATATATATATATATGTGAATATATAAATGTATATGTATATATATATAATATATATATATATATATATATATATATATATATATATATATATATATACAGTACATGTATATAAAGCATATATATAAATATATATATACACACACACAAATGCACACTACCAAGTCACCATAAGGTGTGGACACAAAAATCGACCACAAAAAGACACGGAAGCACACATATAACTGCAGAAAGGCTCATACACAAATTCATACACACGCGCATCACCATAACATACACATGTAAAGAAAATGAGGTTCTCCCCCCACCACCTTTCTATCTTGAAAAAATAAAACAGAGAAAACATTCTTAATGAATTCTTTATTTCTACCGACGATTACTATCTCACAGAGCTGAGAACTTCCCTAGGTGTGTTTTTTTTTTTTGTTTTAAATACATTAGATGCGCTTCCAGTCTCTGGGCTATATCCCTGATGGCTCTAGTAAGAGCTGGATGGCAAATCCAGAGAAGAACGAGCGAGAGGGACAACAATCTCTGAAAATAGAGTCTGGCTGTTGATTAAAATACTTGACGATTGTGTAAAATTGCATTATTTTTCATAGAGGAAGGGAAAAAGGAACCTCTGAATCCTCGAAAAAATTTGCAAAAGTCATAAATCCGCGTAACTTATAAAAAATTTTATTTTTTCTGCACATTATACTACACCCTAAAAGAGAGGTATTATACAACAACAGAAAAACGAACCTATGAACCATCGAAAAATTCGCAAAAGTAATAATTCCGTGGAATTGATAAAGTTTCTGATTATTTTCCTCTGCACATTGCACTACACCCTAACAAATAGGCATTATACAACAGAAAAATAAAAAGCCTATGAACATCGAAAAAATTCGCGACAGTAAATAATTACGCGGAATTTATAAAGTTTTTGATTATTTTTTTTTTTAAACATTATACTACACCGTAAAAAATTGGTGATATACAACAACAGAAACCAGAAACAAAAATAGGAAAACAAAGCGTTATTATTCTGTGGAGGCCATTAAAAAAGATTTCTGGCAAAAAGCATTAACAATGAAGTGATCAAAACAGCTTATTATCTACTACCCGTAAAATTGCCTCTCTTACCTTTTCATTCCTCGGTATGCTGTGATTATGTCTCCAACCCACGTCCTATCTTATTACAAGATCGGGGAACTGTTTCCGAATATTACTCTCCAATCCACGTACTGTCTTATTATAAGATCGAGGAACTGCTTACTAATATTAGCCTTTAATCCACGTACTATCTTATTACAATATCGAGGAACTGCTTCCGAATGTTTCCCTCCAATCTACGTTCTGTCTTATTACAAGATCGGGGAACTGCTTCCGAATATTTCCCTCCAATCAAAGTACTGTCTTAATATAAGATCGAGGAACTGCTTCCGAATATTTCCCTCCAATCTACGTCCTCTCTTAATATAAGATCGAGGAACTGCTTCCGAATATTTCACTCCAATCAACGTACTGTCTTAATATAAGATCGAGGAACTGCTTCCGAATATTTCCCTTCAATCAACGTACTGTCTTAATATAAGATCGAGGAACTGCTTCCGAATATTTCCCGCTAATCTACGTTCTGTCTTATTACAAGATCGGGGAACTGCTTCCGAATATTTCCCTCCAATCAACGTACTGTCTTAATATAAGATCGAGGAACTGCTTCCGAATATTTCCCTTCAATCAACGTACTGTCTTAATATAAGATCGAGGAACTGCTTCCGAATATTTCCCTCCAATCAATGTACTGGCTTAATATAAGATCGAGGAACTGATTCCGAATATTTCCCTCCAATCAAAGTACTGTCTTAATATAAGATCGAGGAACTGCTTCCGAATATTTCCCTCCAATCAAAGTACTGTCTTAATATAAGATCGAGGAACTGCTTCCGAATATTTCACTCCAATCAACGTACTGTCTTAATATAAGATCGAGGAACTGCTTCCGAATATTTCCCTCCAATCAACGTACTGTCTTAATATAAGATCGAGGAACTGCTTCCGAATATTTCCCTCCAATCTACGTTCTGTCTTATTACAAGATCGGGGAACTGCTTCCGAATATTTCCCTCCAATCAACGTACTGTCTTAATATAAGATCGAGGAACTGCTTCCGAATATTTCCCTCCAATCAACTTACTGTCTTAATATAAGATCGAGGAACTGCTTCCGAATATTTCCCTCCAATCAACGTACTGTCTTAATATAAGATCGAGGAACTGCTTCCGAATATTTCCCTCCAATCAAAGTACTGTCTTAATATAAGATCGAGGAACTGCTTCCGAATATTTCCCTCCAATCAACGTACTGTCTTAATATAAGATCGAGGAACTGCTTCCGAATATTTCCCTCCAATCAACATACTGTCTTAATATAAGATCGAGGAACTGCTTCCGAATATTTCCCTCCAATCTACGTTCTGTCTTATTACAAGATCGAGGAACTGCTTCCGAATATTTCCCTCCAATCAACGTACTGTCTTAATATAAGATCGAGGAACTGCTTCCGAATATTTCCCTCCAATCAACGTACTGTCTTAATATAAGATCGAGGAACTGCTTCCGAATATTTCCCTCCAATCAACGTACTGTCTTAATATAAGATCGAGGAACTGCTTCCGAATATTTCCCTCCAATCAAAGTACTGTCTTAATATAAGATCGAGGAACTGCTTCCGAATATTTCCCTCCAATCTACGTTCTGTCTTATTACAAGATCGGGGAACTGCTTCCGAATATTTCCCTCCAATCAACGTACTGTCTTAATATAAGATCGAGGAACTGCTTCCGAATATTTCCCTCCAATCAACGTACTGTTGTAATATAAGATCGAGGAACTGCTTCCGAATATTTCCCTCCAATCAACGTACTGTCTTAATATAAGATCGAGGAACTGCTTCCGAATATTTCCCTCCAATCAACGTACTGTCTTATTATAAGATCGAGGAACTGCTTACGAATATTTCCCTCCAATCCACGTGCTGTCTTATTATAAGATCGAGGAACTGCTTCCGAATATTAGTCTCCAATCCACGTACTATCTTAGTACAAGATCGAGGAACTGCTTCCGAATATTTCCCTCCAATCAACGTCCTGTCTTATTACAAGATCGGGGAACTGTTTTCGAATATTTCCCTCCAATCAACGTCCTGTCTTATTACAAGATCAGGGAACTGTTTTCGAATATTACTCTCCAATCCACGTGCTGTCTTATTATAAGATCGAGGAACTGCTTCCGAATATTTCCCTCCAATCAACGTACTGTCTTATTATAAGATCGAGGAACTGCTTACGAATATTTCCCTCCAATCCACGTGCTGTCTTATTATAAGATCGAGGAACTGCTTCCGAATATTAGTCTCCAATCCACGTACTATCTTAGTACAAGATCGAGGAACTCCTTCCGAATATTTCCTTCCAATCAACGTCCTGTCTTATTACAAGATCGGGGAACTGTTTTCGAATATTTCCCTCCAATCAACGTCCTGTCTTATTACAAGATCGGGGAACTGCTTCCGAATATTTCCCTCCAATCAACGTGCTGTCTTATTATAAGATCGAGGAACTGCTTCCGAATATTTCCCTCTAATCCATGTGCTGTCTTATTATAAGATCGAGGAACTGCTTCCTAACATTAGTCTCCAATCCACGTACTATCTTAGTACAAGATCGAGGAACTGCTTCCGAATATTTCCCTCCAATCAACGTACTGTCTTAATATAAGATCGAGGAACTGCTTCCGAATATTTCCCTCCAATCAACGTACTGTCTTATTATAAGATCGAGGAACTGCTTCCGAATATTTCCCTCCAATCAACGTCCTGTCTTATTATAAGATCGAGGAACTGCTTCCGAATATTAGTCTCCAATCCACGTACTATCTTATTACAAGATCGAGGAACCCCTTCCGAATATTTCCCTCCAATCAACGTCCTGTCTTATTACAAGATCGGGGAACTGTTTTCGAATATTTCCCTCCAATCAACGTACTGTCTTAATATAAGATCGAGGAACTGCTTCCGAATATTTCCCTCCAATCTACGTTCTGTCTTATTACAAGATCGGAGAACTGCTTCCGAATATTTCCCTCCAATCAACGTACTGTCTTAATATAAGATCGAGGAACTGCTTCCGAATATTTCCCTCCAATCAACGTACTGTCTTAATATAAGATCGAGGAACTGCTTCCGAATATTTCCCTCCAATCAACGTACTGTCTTAATATAAGATCGAGGAACTGCTTCCGAATATTTCCCTCCAATCAACGTACTGTCTTAATATAAGATCGAGGAACTGCTTACGAATATTTCCCTCCAATCTACGTTCTGTCTTATTACAAGATCGGGGAACTGCTTCCGAATATTTCCCTCCAATCAACGTACTGTCTTAATATAAGATCGAGGAACTGCTTCCGAATATTTCCCTCCAATCAACTTACTGTCTTAATATAAGATCGAGGAACTGCTTCCGAATATTTCCCTCCAATCAACGTACTGTCTTAATATAAGATCGAGGAACTGCTTCCGAATATTTCCCTCCAATCAAAGTACTGTCTTAATATAAGATCGAGGAACTGCTTCCGAATATTTCCCTCCAATCAACGTACTGTCTTAATATAAGATCGAGGAACTGCTTCCGAATATTTCCCTCCAATCAACGTACTGTTGTAATATAAGATCGAGGAACTGCTTCCGAATATTTCCCTCCAATCAACGTACTGTCTTAATATAAGATCGAGGAACTGCTTCCGAATATTTCCCTCCAATCAACGTACTGTCTTATTATAAGATCGAGGAACTGCTTACGAATATTTCCCTCCAATCCACGTGCTGTCTTATTATAAGATCGAGGAACTGCTTACGAATATTTCCCTCCAATCCACGTGCTGTCTTAATATAAGATCGAGGAACTGCTTCCGAATATTAGTCTCCAATCCACGTACTATCTTAGTACAAGATCGAGGAACTCCTTCCGAATATTTCCCTCCAATCAACGTCCTGTCTTATTACAAGATCGGGGAACTATTTTCGAATATTTCCCTCCAATCAACGTCCTGTCTTATTACAAGATCAGGGAACTGTTTTCGAATATTACTCTCCAATCCACGTGCTGTCTTATTATAAGATCGAGGAACTGCTTCCGAATATTTCCCTCCAATCAACGTACTGTCTTATTATAAGATCGAGGAACTGCTTACGAATATTTCCCTCCAATCCACGTGCTGTCTTATTATAAGATCGAGGAACTGCTTCCGAATATTAGTCTCCAATCCACGTACTATCTTAGTACAAGATCGAGGAACTCCTTCCGAATATTTCCCTCCAATCAACGTCCTGTCTTATTACAAGATCGGGGAACTGTTTTCGAATATTTCCCTCCAATCAACGTCCTGTCTTATTACAAGATCGGGGAACTGCTTCCGAATATTTCCCTCCAATCAACGTACTGTCTTATTATAAGATCGAGGAACTGCTTCCGAATATTTCCCTCTAATCCATGTGCTGTCTTATTATAAGATCGAGGAACTGCTTCCTAACACTAGTCTCTAATCCACGTACTATCTTAGTACAAGATCGAGGAACTGCTTCCAAATATTTCCCTCCAGTCAACGTCCTGTCTTATTACAAGATCGGGGAACTGTTTACGAATATTACTCTCCACTTCACGTGCTGTCTTATTATAAGATCGAAGAACTGCTTCCGAATATTTCCCTCCAATCCACGTGCTGTCTTATAAGATCGAGAAACTGCTTCCTAATATTACCCTCCAATCTATGCCCTGTCTCATTACAAAATCGGGGAACTGCTTCTGAATATTTCCCTCGTGGATGAATATTTCCCCCCAACCCAAGTACTGTCTTATTACAAGACCGAGGAACTGCTTGCTTCTAGCGAACGTATTTTAAAATAACCCCCACCCCCCACCCCGACCCCCGCCTTCACTCTCAGCCAACCACGACATAAACCATCCCAGGCGTCTGGTTCTCCTTGCCTCGACCCAGCACGCATTAAATAACCGTGCATTTTTCGTTTGACATGCAACAATCTCCAGGTCTCGAGATGCGTGGCTCAAGCAACAAAGTGTACTTCACTAAAAGATCCTTTGCATTGGAAATATATCCCCCCAATCAGGTATTAGATTTAAGATTTAAGGATTTCTGAGAAGAGTGCCAATTCTCCCTCGCCAATACGTTTGCACATTCACCTCTTTGATGATATATATTTTCTTGCTGTTCATTTCCCACTGTCTATTTCTCATTGTTTTCAAATATGCCCCTTCATTACTTAAGAAATACTTAAGATTTTTTTTAGACGAGCGCCAGTTCTTCCTCTCCAATACATTGGCACATTTACCGCTTTGATGATATACCCTTTCTTAATACTTATTTCCATCTGTTATTTATCATTGTTTTCACATATATGCCTTCATTACTTGGAAATATTTTTTGCAAACCTCAAGACCTTTTAGACTAATGCCATAGGAAATGCCTGCGTTTTTTTAATAATAGTAGCTACTGACTTTTTCTATATAATTTTTCAATTACTTTCTTATAACTGTATTTTAATTTTATTTATTTATTTATTTATTTATTTTTTGGTAAGGGATAGCCGCTGACGGTAAATATCCACAACCGACATCCCTCCAGACAATCGTGACTGGATGCTCGTACTTCTTGGTACCCACCATGACTCAAAAACGACGATGTTGGACGCGGATATTTACCGCCCGTTTTCTTATATTTATTTTTCTACACCATGATTCCTCCCCCAACAGTTTTACGGTTTATGTTCTACAATTTCTACTGAGCTAATAATAATAATAATAATAATAATAATAATAATAATAATAATAATAATAATAATAACGGTGAAGAAATCCACAGTGGTGTAGGTGTAAATATATTTTAGAAATATATATTTACACCTACACCACTGTGAATTTCTTCACTAATAGAAATATATATTTACATCTACACCACTGTGAATTTTTTCACTATTAGAAATATACATTTACATCTACACCACTATGGATTTCTTCACTATTTGAAATATATATTTACACCTACACCACTGTGGATTTCTTCACTAGCCTATTAGAAATATATATTTACACCTACACCAGTGTGGATTTTTCCACTATTAGAAATATATATTTACACCTACACCACTGTGGATTTCTTCACTATTAGAAATATACATTTACATCTACACCACTGTGGATTTCTTCACTATTAGATATATATACATATTTACACCTACACCACTGTGGATTTCTTCACTATTAGAAATATACATTTACATCTACATCACTGTGGATTTCTTCACTATTATAAGTATATATTTTCATCTACACCAACTTGGATTTCTTCACTACTTTAGTGACTCATGCTATTGTGAGATTTTTATGAATAACAATAAAATACTAAATGCCTTGGAAAGTTATAATACAGTTAACATTGTGCTGCAATGAAACAAAACAATATCCGTTAAATATGAAACGGCATTATTTCAAAAACAAAATTATGCAAATTCATCTAAAATACTAGAACATAACACTGACCTAATTACCAGAACATATCTCT
>JANJGK010000030.1:19470614-19504922 GCA_039081455.1 Macrobrachium rosenbergii
GCTTTGCACAGCAGTGGTCCACAACGATGATACAGGGTTAATTTCCAACTGACAAGAATATGAATATTTAGCAATATACAGTAGAATTGAAGCCAAATGTCAAGCGCTGGTACCTATGAGTCATTCAGCGCTGAAAGGGTAAGAGTTGAAAGGTTTGAAAGGTGTAACAGGAGGAAAACCACGCACTTCCACTATGCAACAACTGATAGGAGAGAGTGGAAAAAAAAAAGGTGGAAGAAACAGAATATGAACGGGGGTACAGTAAAAGGAATGAAAGGGGTTGCGTCTCAGGGCCGAAGGGACGTTGCAAAGCACCTTAAGTAATGCCAGGTGCGGAGGTGTTGGCTGATGACAAACAAATTTGAGCTTCAATATGGTTGATCTATTGCAGCCAATATGAAAGTCTGAATTTCTAAAGTACTTCTCTTCAAAAGTTACTTACTGGGCAAATCACTGTGCTGTAAAGGCAGCGATATATATACATGTATATATAATATATACATATATATACACTATGTATATATATATATATATGTGTGTGTGCGTGTGTATAACTGAATCACGAAAACAACGAACGTGATGACTGTATAAATAAAGACAAAGTCCACGAAGGAAAGAGAAACAATGGAGCGCTGCAAGGTCTTTCGACGTATAGTCAAGGACTATAAGTCGAAAGGCCTTGCAGTACCCCACTGCTTCTCTTTCCTTCGTGGATTTTGTCTTTATATATATATACACACATATATATATACTGTATATATGTATGATATACATATATATATATATATATATATATATATATATATATATATATATATATATATATATATATATATATATATATATATATATATATTACTGACTCACGTTGGGATCGAAGACCTCAGGTCTTTCAAACTAAAAGGCAAGGGCGCTAACAACTGACACACACGGGTAGCGCCCTCACCTTTCAATTAGAAAGACCTGGGTTCGATTCCTATGTGATTCAGAATTTATTTCTGTTACACACGTGATCGTGTACTGATCACTTTATATATATATATATATATATATATATATATATATATATATATATATATATATATATATATATATATATAGTCATGGTAATTCAGTGGATCATCGGCGACTTCCATTTCATGGTCCCGAGTTGACACACCGCTCAGGTCTGGTAATCCCACAGAAACGGACTCATTGTTCCAGTGAACCAGGGATGAGTCAGTGACTCGGTGGACGCCATGGCTGAGTGGTACATTAACCAGGCTCATGATTTCTAGGACCCAGTGACTCTCAGTCTATCGCTCATAAGTCCCAGAATCCGGCGGGCTAAAAAAAAATTGGGCGAGGGGAAAACCATATGCAGTAGCAAAAAGACAAAAACATTAAGCTTAAAAATAGTATATTTTATACATACATATATATATATATATATATATATATATATATATATATATATATATATATATAATATATATATGTATATTATATATAAATATATATATATTATAATGTGTATATATATGTATGTATGATGGTGGCATGGACCCAGAAATAAACCACAGGATACAGTTGCTTAGTTCCTCATTGGACGGATCGATATCGTACTCGGCTAGCACTCTGCTGGGTCCGCATTCGACTCTCCGACCGACCAATGAAGAGTTAGAGGAATTTATTTCTGGTGACAGAAATTCATTTCTCGCTATAATATGGTTCGGATTCCACAATAAGCTGTAGGTCCCGTTGCTAGGTAACCAATTGGTACTTAGCCACGTAAAATACGTCTAATCCTTCGGGCCAGCCCTAGGAGAACTGTTAGTCATCTCAGTGGTCTGGTTAATCTAAGGTATACTTAACTCTTTGGATGAATTAGAGGAGATCATCGGGAATATTGCGCGACAAGAGGATTAGTGCAAGAGTAAAAGGAAGGTTTTAGAAAAGTGTAGTTAGACCAGTGATGGTGTATGGGGCTGAGACGTTGTCAATAAAGAAGGTTCAAGAAAGGAAGTTGGAAGTGGCAGAGGTGAGGATGTTGAGGTGGATGTGTGAAGTCACGAGAAAGGATAGGATCAGAAACGATTATATTAGCCGGATAGTCAAAGTGGTGGAAGTGTCAAAGAGGATTCAGCAAAGAAGAATGCAGTGGTCTGGTCATGTCATGCGGAGAGAGGAGGATCATGTGTGTAGAAGGGTCATGGACATGGAGGTGGTTGGGAGCGGGAGGAGGAGGGGAAGACCAAGATTCTGATGGAAAGATAACGTAGCAAATGACATGCGGGAAAAAGGGATAAGAGAACAGGATACGCAAGATAGAAGAAGATGGAGAAGGCTAAGTTACACGCAACAGCGCGGCGACCCCATATAGAGATGGGTGAAGGCTTAAGACAAAGAATATATATATATGTATGTATATTACACAATGCATATATATACACACATTATATATATATATATATATATATATATATATATATATATATATATATATATATATATATATATATATATATAATATATATATGTGTGTGTGTGTGTGTGTGTGTGTGTGTGTGAACCAGAAAATCACTACGAAAACAAATTTAAAAAACAACGACACGAAAAATCACGCAGAGAAGGAAGCAAGCAAGCGGGCACAAATAACCAGTGACAAAACGAAGAGAGAGAGAGAGAGAGAGAGAGAGAGAGAGAGAGAGAGAGAGAAAACCTAAAATAAAATAACCAAGCCGAGAGTAAAATTAACTTTACTCTCTCCTCTCTCCCAAGTCAGGTGAAAAATGAACTCTCGGCCGGCGTACGGATAGGATAAAATAAAGTGGCTTGGTGTCGAGATAGTAACCGAATATACCTCCCTTATTCCCCCTC
This sequence comes from Macrobrachium rosenbergii, assembly GCA_039081455.1. Classification (NCBI taxonomy): domain Eukaryota; kingdom Metazoa; phylum Arthropoda; class Malacostraca; order Decapoda; family Palaemonidae; genus Macrobrachium; species Macrobrachium rosenbergii. The sequence continues at coordinate 19,473,474 of JANJGK010000030.1, forward strand.
CCCCCTCCCGTCTCTCCTCCCCTCCTCCCCCTCCACCCATTTCTTGCTAAGACAAACTCCCACTTTCAGCCCTTAAATTCCTCACCAAAACAAATAGAACACTAAAGGCGAGGTGAGATAAGAACGGACGAAGGAGGAGGAGGAAGACGGGATTGGATGAGGGAGAGGAGAAAACGTTATTGGGAGAAAATGAGAGGAAATGCTGCGGAGAGAGTAGGCAATGAAGCGCTCAAATACAACGGAAGGCGAAATTAAGGGAAAGATTGGTAAAGGAAGGCGGAGGAACAGCAGAATAACTGGAGAGAAAATGAGAACAAGTGATTCCGATTGAATGGGCAGAGCTATGAACACAACGCACTGAAACTGATGATAATTGAATGTGGACGTTAACGTCGCGATAACTAGAGATAATGAATAAGAAGCTGATGGGAAGAAAAGGAGGAAATGAATTACACGACAGTAAATACGGAGAGGAATGAAAACTATTTAAAAGGAAATGTAAAAATGGAACTAATATAAATAAAAATAGGGAAGTTATGAAGGGGTAAAAGGTAAGAAAAAGTTTTGAAGAGACAAGTTAATTGTAAATGAAAACGGTGTGGTTAATGATGTATATGACAGGTGAAAAGGAAAATGTAAATAAAGAAAAAAACATTCTGAAAAGTAAGAGGCAATAGACTAATATAGAAGTTAAAAAGAAAAATTATTTATTGTAAGATAAAATACATAACATAAACAGAAAAATTGAGAAAATTAAGTAAACAAAAGAGTGTGAGGCAAAAAATAAAAAAAAATGTCCGAAAGAAAAAAGAAGACAACAGTCCCACATAGAAGTTAAACAAAATTACTTATCACAAGTTAAAATACATAAAAAAAAAGTGAAGAAAAGACTCAGACAAAGGCGTGGGAGGCAAAAAAAAAAAAAATTAAGGATCTCCGAAAGAAAAGTAAAAAAAAAAAAAAGTTTATCGCAAAATAAAATATGTAACGTAAAACAGAAGAGTGGAGAAGAGGAATTAAACAAAGGCGTGGAAGGCAAGAAAAAAGAAAATAAAATATCTCCGAAAGAAAAGAAAAAAAAAAAAATCAGAAAATAAAAAGGGTTAAGATGGCGGTAACTTTCCCGTCCGGAGTCAGCAATAAAGACTTCGGAAAATGCAGCTGCCACTCTCGGGCTTAAGCGGAGGCCGATAACAGTCAGTTCTTTTCGGCTTTATCCGAACAGCGCCAAAAGGTAAGAAAAAAATAAAATAAAACAATTTCTTTCTTGTTAGATCTTCATTGCCAAAAAAAAAAAAAAAAAAAAAAAAAAAAAAAAAAAAAAAGCTTCGTGATCCTAAAGTCGGCGTTTTCGGTGCGGAATGGTTATTGAAAAAAAATTATGATTAATATCTGTGAATGAATGTTGAATTATGCTAATCACCTCTCTCTCTCTCTCTCTCTCTCTCTCTCTCTCTCTCTCTCTCTCTCTCTCTCTCTCTCTCCGACGGACAACCCTAACATTTAATAAAAAGCATTTTCTTTTTAAATTCTTGCGGAACAGTTATAAAAATAATGATGAATATCTGTAATCAAATACAGAAATATGCCACTTCTCTCTCTCTTTTTCTTTTTTTTTTTACCCTCTCTCTCCCTTCTATTTCTCTCAAATCGAACAATCTACAGAAAAGAGCTTCCTAATAAGAACGATCGATAATCATATTCGAAAATATAATAGAAGTTTGCAATTGAAAATCTTGCATAGTTCGCACCTAAAAAAAATCTGGAGTATTTTGTTTGTTTTATCAAATACTGCATTCTTCACTTTTGTACTGATAACGATGTTTGTATAACAAAATCATCCCGCTGGGTGGTTGCCATGGTCAAATCATTTAAAAATTCAACCGCAAGGTTTCTAGACACTTTAATTATAACTGCAACAATTATAAGACTAATCTACTTGGTATACAGAAAATCAAGTTTAACCCGTGTGAATTTTAATATATGATCACCAGCTATTAATCTATCATTATAACTGACAACTATAATAGCTATTAGAGAAGATTTACGGCGGAAGATTTTTTTTTAAGTTTCTACAGCCTTTTGGGATGAAGTTCTTGAAGAGTTAGAGAGAAGTTTATAATCCCATTATACACGAGTGACCTACCTCAGCTTACACAATTTTTTGAGAATAAAAAAAAAAAAAGATATTCTGTCGTTAGCTCTTATCGTACTTATCTTGTTCTTCCAGTGTTGGCTCTCAGGTCTTATTGTGACCACTACACGTTTCAACAGCGCTTTGTTGTATCAAGGGTTCATCAGAATTTAACCCTAACTCAACTCTCCTCTTATACGGGATTGGAACCTTACGAGTCTTAGTTATGAATTTCTCTCGTGCAACAAAACATACAAACTTTGAAAAGATCTACATACAAAGGCAAAATAGAAAAAAAATCATACATATTGAGACTTGTGAATAACGCAAACTACTACCTCATAAGAAACAGCTCACTTTCAAAGGTTGTCACAGCACCTGTGTGTAATTTTTCTTCAGTGTTTTTGTGTGTGTGCGCACGCGCGCTCACTGTCGCATAACTGCGTATAAAATTCACACCCGATAAGGTACAATAAGCAAACACACATTATTCTCTGGTATCAACGTAACACCAACAGCTATAGATAAGTACCAGAGCTTGCGTGAGTAAATAATTTGGATATTTTTTCTTGACCAGTATATAAAACCGGCATATGTTCATTGAACATAGGGAGAAAATTAAAGATAAAATGCAGCCAGAAACTAAACAATATTCCTACTTTCCCATTAAAAAAATATGGGAAAGTATATATATATATATATATATATATATATATATATATATATATATATATATATATATATATATATATATATATATTTATATATTTATATATATATATATATATATATATATATATATATATATATATATATATATATATATATATATATGGGAATGAGATCTCTGATTATATATATATATATATATATATATATATATATATATATATATATATATATATACACATGTGTGTGTCTACCTATGGGAACTGGATCTGTGATTATATTTATCATTAATATAAACAGCAACGCATACGCGGCAAGAACCTTCAATAATATAGTTGTCAAAAAGAAATTTTAAAAATCCCCTAAAGGTGCTCTCTTCTTTACATATTTTCTTTCCGTACAGTAAAGACCACCTCTCTCTCTCTCTCTCTCTCTCTCTCTCTCTCTCTCTCTCTCTCTCTCTCTCTCTCTCTCTCTCTCTAATCATCCTCCAATAACATAGATTACACATCAAAAAGAAATTTTTAAAAGCCGCTAAAGGTACTCTCTTCATATATTTTCTTTCCGCATTGTAAAGACCACCCCCTCTCTCTCTCTCTCTCTCTCTCTCTCTCTCTCTCTCTCTCTCTCTCTCTCTCTCTCTCTCTCATTAGCCTCTGTATGCCGGACACAAATACCACGTACATACATCAATTCAAAACATTTGTCCAAATTCTCTCCAAACAACCATAGCATTAGCAGCCGTAACCTTTCGGCAGGATCCTTCCTATTCAGCACAACAGCCATTCAAGAGTCCCAAAAGGAGAGGCCGCTCGATACTTAACCATTCTCTAATCCTGTACTTGTGGTCAATGGCAAACACAAAATCACAATGGGTTTTCAATCGCTGGAGAGGAGGAGGAGGAGGGGGAGGAGAAGGAGGAGCTCTTCACCTCTTGACCTCAGTGGTCCTTACAACAACAACCATCCCCATCCCACTCCTCTCTCTCTCTCTCTCTCTCTCTCTCTCTCTCTCCTTCTCCCCTAGGAGTCTCAACCTGTTTTAAGAAACCTCACGTTGGTATCACCTGGACACAACAATGGCTAGCGAGAGAGAGAGAGAGAGAGAGAGAGATTCTTTTAACAGTTTCCCTCACCGGTATCCTCTTATGATAACCTTTTCTTTTTACCTTTTTCTTTTTTCTTTCCTCTGAACTTTTTACTTTTCATCATCAGTTTTACTGCTGACTCGTATCTCTTTGGTATCTGAGGCCTGGAAGTGTAGTCGTTTCCACAGTAATTTTTTAAACCTACAACAATAATAAGTAATTTATTTATTTAAATAATATTCATGAAAATAGGAATACAATTTTCATTTAATAAATGCTAGTCTTAATATGAGAAATTCATAATAAACATATTGAAAACATTCACAAACCGACTGTATGGGAAAGATATCAAAGAGTGATAAAAGGGAGAACTGAAAGGATTTAATGAATGCGTACTGACAGAAAGAGTTTGTAAATTCCTAACTCAAAGGGAAAACAAATTTGAATTCATGTAAATTCGGAAAGTTAACCATATGCACAGGTACACAGAAGGGTACATGTGTAGTATGAGAAATACTCGCAAACATTCATTAACCAAAGGAAAAACAGATATATATATATATATATATATATATATATATATATATATATATATATATATATATATATATATATATATATATATATATATATATATATTTCACGGACTACAGAAAAAATCTGATATATTCCCATTGAGACGATTTGATTTTAATATAAAGATACCAAACGGGACGAACAAAATCATGTCCTTATCTAGCCCAGGACCGAAGACTCTAAGACATAAATCAATATAAAAAAAAGATACAGAATAGGAGGAAACAGTTGGTTTCAAAACCAAATTTAAAAAATCAACAGATAAAAAAAGATAGAGAATGGGAGGAAACAACGGCTTTTATAACCAAATTCAAAATCAATAGATAAAAAAGATAGAGAATGGGAAGAAACAACGGGTTTTAAAACCAAATTAAAAATCAACTGATAAAATAAGATAGAGAATGGGAGGAAACAATGGGTTTTAAAACCAAATAACAAACAACTGATAAAAAACATAGAGAATCGCACGAAAAATAGGTTTTAAAACCAAATTAAAAACTAACTGACAAAAAAACATATAGAATGTTAGGAAAGAGTGGGTTTTAAAACCAAATTAAGAACCAGCTGATAAAAAAAAAGATAGAGAATAGGAGGAAACAGTGGATTTTAAAACCAAACTAATAACCAACTGATAAAAACAAAGATAGAGAATGGAAGGAAACAATGGGTTTTAAAACCAAATTAAAAACCTGCTGGTAAAAAAACATAGAGAATCGGACAAAACAATGTTTTGAAACCAATTGAAAACTGATAAAAAAAGATATAGAATAGGAGGAAACTGTGGGTTTTAAAACCAATTTAAAAATCAACTGATAAAAAAAGATAGAGCATAGGAGTAAACAGTGGATTTTACAACCAAATTAAAAACCAACTGATATAAAACAAAGATAGAGAATGGGATGAAACAATGGGTTTTACAACCAAATTAAAAACCTACTGATAAAAAACATAGAGGATCGGACAGAACAATAGGTTTTGTAACCAAATTGAAAACTGATAAAAAAAGATATAAAATGGGAGGAAACAGTGGGCTTTAAAACCAAATTAAAAACCAATTGATAAAAACAAAGATAGAGAATGGGAGGAAACAATGGGTTTTAAAACCAAACTGAAAACCAATTGATAAAAGCAAAGATAGAGAATGGTAGGAAACAATGGGTTTTAAAACTAAATTAAAAACCTACTGATAAAAAGCATAGAGAATCGGACAAAACAATAGGTTTTAAAACCAAATTAAAAACAACTGATAAAAAAAGACAGAGAATGGGAGGAAACAGTGGGTTTTAAAACCAAATAAAAAAACAATTGATAAAAAAAGATACAGAATGGGAGGACACAGTGGGTTTTAAAACCAAATTAAAAACTAACTGATAAAAAAAGATAGAGAATGGGAGGAAACAGTGGGTTTTAAAACCAAATTAAAAACCAACTGATAAAAAAAAAGATAAGAGAATGGGAGGAAACAGTGGGTTTTCAAACCAAATTAAAAACCAATTGATAAAAAAAGATAGAGAATGAGAGGAAAATCATGCTATTGCAATTTCTGGTTCATTACGTCTGCAAAACAACGGAGTTGAATCAAAGTTCACTTCGTTACTGAATTTCGTGCATAATAAGTTCGCTTCGCTGCAGCAACATTATAACCTTGCCAAAACTCTCCCGAACCGTCAGAAGAGTTTGCTGGAATCATTTACATGGCCTCATTATTAAGCAGGGCTATGATATTACGAAGAATTCAGGGGTTTAATACATGCGCTTATAAACATCTACTCGTTGTGTGGGAATACAAGTGCAGATTATTTGTTTGATTACACATGAATATAAACTGTAAATTATGAACGCACAAACACACACTTATATATATGTGTGTATATTATATTAAAAATGTGTATATATATATATATGTACGTATGTATATATATATATATATATATATATATATATATATATATATATATATATATATATGTGTGTGTGTGTGTATGTATATATATATATATATATATATATATATATATATATATATATATATATACACACATATATATATGCATGTATGTATGTGTATTTATATATATATATATATATATATATATATATATATATATATATATATATATTACACTGCAACGAACCTTATATCGATAGCAATCAGCATTTTGTCAAGATGAAACCAAAAAAGCCAACAGAGTGAGAATTTTCCTCAATAAATAGAAGTAACTACTTTGTTTACTGTTTTTGTTATTACCAACGAGTTACGAATAAAAACTGGAAATTAAATATAATTAAAAATAATCATGTTACTGTACATCTTTGACAACCACGGCTTTTCATCATAAGAGTAGTCTGTACAGTACATAAGATATCACACATAAAATACGCACAAATTTGCAGACAAAATCATAACATCGCAAGTCATCATTAATTATCATTATCTAACCAAAATTCATTGTACACGATTGCCCAGACGTCACAGATCATTCAAGAGAAAAGTGAATAACGGTAATAAATAATGCATAAAACAGTGAATAAAACGAGCAAGTCAATGAATAAACCTTGAACACAGGAAGGCTACAAAGAGCAATCAAAATGTGCCCCTTCCCTACCCAAGGAGGTTCCTTGCCCCTACCCCTACCCTACCCCCTACTCCTTCCCCTCCTCCCCCACTGGGCACGCAGAGCCCATTAGAGATTGCAAGGGGATGCGAAGCAAGCACTTCATCATTAACTACGTCAGGCCATTTGCTTGATGAGGCTTGCAAGACTTCAAATCAATTTCTCAATGCACCCTTCACTCTGCCCCAGCTGCAGCAGCAATGCATTACCGAAGTGTAGTTACTTACGTAGTTACTTACTTCTCTGTTCTACCGACCCATCCCGTCATTAAATAGTCAGCTGAGTCCGTGTGATGGAAAATAACAGGATGGTCTAGGAAGGTCTTGTGTAAATATACACAAAAAACAATGACGAATATTAACAGATTAACAGGAAAATGATAAAGTATTAAGTGATGATTATGGGATTTTTCAAAAGCAACAACAGTAATAAGGGTATAAAATTTCACTATCATTAACAATTCTGCTGAGTCCGTGACGGAAAATAACAGGGTGATCAAGGGACGTCCTTTATATATATTAAAAAACAATGACCACTATAACAGATTAATAGATCAAATAATGAAACACTGACAGGATGATCAAGGATGGTCCTATATAAATACACACGAAAAGCAATGGCGAACACAACAGATTAATAGAGCTGCTAATGAAACATTAACTACAATAAACGTTTACAACAAAGACAATAATAAATGTAAAATTCTCCTTGTATTTTAATAATTTACTTGCATTTTTATTTATTTATTTATTTGTTAATTTATCTGTTTCTCTAATAACAGATCTCCTCTTTGTGTATTTCCCATTACCTTTTCTTACTTCTTTCGAATGAACACCATATTCTTTGGAAGCTTGAATTTCAAGTCAATGGCCCCTGTGGGCTTGTTCCATCTGAATAGGGTTTATCTTCTGAATAATAATAATAATACTGGATATATAAAATGAATATAAAGCAATCGCTTTTAAAGGCGAGCTTCGGTTATCTTTACATTTAACAACAGACAAAGCATCTTGCTGGCCGAAGAAGTGACTTGTGTCCAGGTATGACCTTCGGTTAATTTAGAAATAAAGATATGCTCTCCTCTTGCCACATCTTAGTTAAGGTTAGGTTAGGTTACTGGGAAGGTCAGGTTACTTCCGGTCAGTGATATGACTTGAATCGGGCTTAGGCTTGTTAGGCCTTTTTTTTATCCCAAAAAATCATTCTAGCTAAGATTTAGGTTAAGTTTGGTTAAGAGCTGTGAGTTTAGGTTAACCCCTTGGCGAAAGCAGGATTAACATTGATCCTGGTCGAAAGTATTGTGGCTTCTACCGATGTCTTGAGTTAGGCAAGGTTAGGAATAGTGACGTCACGTTACACCACAAGGTTCCCTTTTGGGTGCGTCCATACTAGAGTACAATCATTCGAAAACACAAATCGGCTACTTATCGCAAACACATCACAAGCAAGTTAAATACATGACAACTTGTTTTTAACCATTGCTTCATACAATTGTCCAGCACTTACCAAAGATTCGTTTCCTTCCACGGTCCTTGACTTGTTGTCTGTCTGTTTGTGACATGTATACAATAAGCTTTTCACGAGTGTTAATGACATGTTTTAAGGGACGCACCTTAGGTTAAGCAAGGTCATTAGTAGTGACGTCACGTTACGCTAGAAGAATCTCGTCAAGGAATTGGACGCGACTTTAAGAATAGAACAGAAAATAGAATTTAGACCAAAAGCCCAAGAGCTCAAACGGAAATTGACAGTAAGAAGGTTTGAAAGGTGTAACAAGAGGAAAACATTGCAGTTGCACCATGAATCAACTGTTAGAAGAAAGTGGAAAGCAAGATGAAAGACAAATATGAAAGGAGGTACAGTAAAAGGAACGAAAGGGGTTGCAGCTACGGGCCGAAGGGGCACTGCAAAGAACCTTAAATAATGCCTACAGTGCACCACGTGAGGTGAGCAAACAGCACTACCACCTGCGGGGAAGCGACTTGAAGGGAATGAAACTGGCAACCGGAATGCATCTCTCCAAACACCAAATAATAAATAAAACTAATCATTTAATCAAACGCAAATCCTAGAATAACAGACACAAAAGGGTATAATACATCTGCGCGTCTCATGCCAGTTTGGGTAACTGCATACTGAGATGAAGTTTATTTCCTGACTAAGAAGAAACGTAATTTCGAGTCTGAAAAATACAAAGCATTGTACGACGGTTCCGTTGAAAAAGTCAAGGGCAAATGCTTTAGCTTTAAAATTTGAATAGGAAGGTTAGTTTGGTAAACCAAATGATATATCAAAAACATTCTCCTACATGTTCTAGAGACCATCACTTCTGACATGCACATCCATCAAACTGCACATATTCCCTGAACGCAAATATAATTATTACACCCATGAACGGACTGATAAAAAGACAAACATATAAAACAGAACAGAATATAGAATTCTGGCCAAAGGCCAAGCGCTGGGACCTACGAGGTCAATCAGCGCTGAAACGGAAATTGATAGTGAAAAGTTTTCAAAGATATAACAGGGGGGAAAACCTCGCAGTTGCACTATGAATTAATTGTTAGGAGAGGGTAGAAAGCAAGATGGAAGAGAGAGAATATGAACGGAGGTACGATAACAGGAATGAAAGGGGTTGCAGCTAGGGGCCGAAGGGACGCTGCAAAGGACCTTAAGTGATGCCTACAGTGCACCGCATGAGGTGCACTGACGGCACTATCCCCCTACGGAAAACAGACATGACAAGGGCAATGGATGCAGCTCTCAATAAAAAGAAATACGACGCTCAACAACTGGTTAACACCAGCAACGTTGTTCCCCAATGAATTTCGCATTTACTTGAGCTGACATCTTCGTATTTAGTCGCGCGGAATCTGGTTAAACAAGAGATGTCAACGCTTAAGTTTGGCTGCCAACTTTCCAACATTCGACATCACTCAATGAGTTTACATCATCTGAGGATTATTTATTGAAGGAGCCTTATTCAAAACAGTCTTAACAAAATGGTGTTGGTTTTCACATCCAAAAACATCACATCAGTGACTGTTCCTTTTATGAATTAATTATAAACGGGTAAGCAACAGCCACCACAGCCCCTATGAGCTAAGAGAGAGAGAGAGAGAGACAGAGAGAGAGAGAGAGTATTAAAGCTATCAAATGGCTGTTTCTTTTATGAATTAATTATAAACGGGTAAGCAACAGCCGCCACAGCCCCTATGAACTAAAAGAGAGAGAGAGAGAGAGAGAGAGAGAGAGAGAGAGAGAGAGAGAGAGAGAGAGAGAGAGAGAGTGCTAAAGCTATCAAAGTTACAATGATCACCCAGTCGTAAATTATTGAACTGAATGAGGAACGTCACACAATCTCCTATAGAGAACACGATTTCCTAACCCCCCCCCCCCCGCCTCTACCAATCCCCCGCCCACGTCCCTAGCGGGGTGACCCCATCCTAAATGGATATAATAAAAAAAAAAATTATATATTTAACAGCTCGCGCTGACGAGTCTCGCCAAGGGGAAGGGGGCGAGGCTTCTATGATGCCGATGCTCTTTTGTTTCCTGGTTAGGGGCGGGGTCGAAATGGTGGGGGGGGGGATGGGAAAGGGGGAGAGTGGGGAGGGGGAGGGGGTTGGAGAATGCCAGAGAATGATGATGATGTGATGAGCGAACGAAGGGAAGGGCTAAATTTATGACTTTGACACCCTATCCCTTTGTTAAGAAAAACTTGGGGGGGAGGGGGTCACATAAAAAACTTGGGGGCAGGGGGTCACATGAAAAAAAATGAGGGGGTTGAGGAGTTCGGTGGCTGACACCAAAACAACCAGCGTGTGAATGGTATAAGAATACAACGTAGATGTTGAAGAGAACAGCAGCAATAAATAAACAGGTTAAGACAAGACATTAAAGAAAAGCTGTACCAGCCAAGAATGATCTGACTGTTAGGCAATCAAAAAGACGTAAGCCATACCAAGTACATACATACATACATACATACATACATACACACACACACACACACACACACACATATATATATATATATATATATATATATATATATATATATATATATATATATATATATATATATACGTACAGCGTCTCCGTGTATGTGCGTGCGCTCGTGTGGGTGTGTGTGCCCTTGTAAACGATACGGCTTCCTCGGGAGCTTGTCCCAAGCTTTCGATGCAATCAACAAAAAAGATCGCACGGAAGTCAACTCTGTTTATTTATTAGCCTCCGGGAATACATTCGTTCTACTCTTCAGCTTTCGTGAGAAGGTGAAATATTATAAACACCCCCGTAATTAGCTGGTGGCAAGAGGGGAGTTCATGACACTAAATTCGAAAACTTAATTACTGTGATTATCTTTCCTTGGTTATTATTCTGACAACGATTCATGTCTACATGCGTAACAAAACAAAATCTTGACAATTGTATTATTTCTTTCGTGCGGCGAGACGTTTTGCTGTAAAATGAGCAGCAAAAATATTTGTAATTCAAAATTTTAACATACTCGCTTGAATGCAAATGTACAAATTTACACATAACAAGTACCCTAGCTGTAATTACATCGAACACAGAAGCAACTAAAGGTATACAAAAATTATACCGAAGGACAACAGGAATTCGTATATCATCGATCAAACAGTGTTCCGTTCTTCCTCAAAAAATTTTAAAAATATATTACTGGATATGAAAATGTTATAGGTTTTCCCAAGTTTAAACATTCATGTGAACTTCACCTCGTGATAAACACGCACGAAAGCAACGCACAAAATACTTTGTACGGTATTGCTAACACTCTTCGGCTTTAGTAAAATTAATTATTATTATTATTATTATTATTATTATTATTATTATTATTATTATTATTATTATTATTATTCAGAAGATGAACCCTATTTGTATGGAACAAGCCCACCTTAGGGGCCACTGACTAGAAATTCAAACTTTCAAAGAATATGGTGTTCACTCGAAAGTAGTAACAGATGGTAATGGGAAATACAAAAAGACGAGATCAGTTATTAGAAAATAAACAGATAAGCTGACAAATTAATAAATAATAAACTTCTCAAAGAAATTTACTTTGTACAAAGCCGACACCCAATTTTGTGGGGCTCAGCTCTCACTGATGTTAAAAATTACGTCGTAACCTACGGAACTATAATTACAGGCCGGTCTCATAAACAATAATTCATCCATTCTCTAACCTAAACATTCATGATAGGTCAGCTCCTAAATTATATCCGCGTGGGTTTCTACGTAGGTAAGACCATCTTACAACGATAGAAAGTGCGTCATACGTACCTATATACAGAGGTGGCTGAATTTCTTCAGTTCAAGATCTGATATGGAAGATGGGAATAATAATAATAATAATAATAATAATAATAATAATAATAATAATAATAAGAAGAAGAAGAAGAAGAAGAAGAAGAAGAAGAAGAATTTACTCTCTTTCACAATAGGTCGGGGTCAAGCTATTTTTACACGAGTTTACTGTATTACTTACAGTTCGTAAATTATTACTTAACGACTCCCTCCTCAGGTAAAAAAAAAAAAAAAAAAAAAAACCGTAAAACTGATCCAGCGTGACTGAAAGACAGAATAAAAACTACGCTTCTAGTTTATATTTGAAGTAGGTCCAAACTGAAAAGTTCTCTTCCAGAACAAAAAGTGACCCCAAGAAGAAATCCTGGCTGCAGTGAAAAAAAAAAAAAACTAACAATGCGTATAGAAGAGTTGAACTAAAATTGTGCTCTATTTAAAAAGACGACAAACGCGGATAATAAATACGCGCAACTGAAAAAAAATGCAATGGACTCGAGAAACGTGGATAATAAATACGCGCAATTGAAAAAAAAATGCTGTGGACTCGAGAAACGTGGATAATAAATACGCGCAATTGAAAAAAAAATGCTGTGGACTCGAGAAACGTGGATAATAAATGCGCACATTTGGAAAATGCAACGGACTCGAGAAACGCGGATAATAAATACGCGTAATTAAAAAAAATGCAACGGACTCGAGAAACGCAATCGACAAAACTCGAAAGTTTCTGGCAAGTTGTGCAATGTGAAAGGCGAACAAAGTTCTCTAAAAGCAGCTATCAATCACCTGAAAGCCAAACCATGGAACAATAGGAGTTTATTGATAGCCAAACGTAACAGTTCCTGACTGTCTTAGGTTACAGGTTCTTTGTCAAAATACGTTTCATATTTTGACAAAATACTTTGTTAAAACACTTCTTGTACCGAAACATGAACACTAATGTCTCTGTAGGTAGGTCAGAGACTGTTGGTACACACCAGGCATTCTAATTCCTTTTTCACCTTACCACTCTTGCCTTAGGGCAAGAGCCCGTGCTGGCATAAACATGGTGGCCTGCTCTTTACTCAACAGGGTCACTGGGTCAACTGAGTGAGGGGCAAGCTGGATTTGAATCACAGACCTCCCAAATGTCACCTCAAGTGTACTACCACTAAACAAAGCAGCAACAAAGAACGCAAAAGATTATAACTGGAAAATATAACGCTGACAATTTGTTACAATATTGTCTACCATCATTACCATCAATGCCACCGTATTTAAATTCATAAGTAACGACTAAGCATTTTCCGAGGTACGGGACAGGTATGCCTAATAATTTCCAATAACCAAAATGGGAACGAATTTCAAAATTGAATTAGGTAATACAAATCAGAAGTGAACGTACGTGTGTGTGTGTATATATATATATATATATATATATATATATATATATATATATATATATATATATATATATATATATATATATATATATATATTTATATTAGAGAGAGAGAGAGAGAGAGAGAGAGAGAGAGAGAGAGAGAGAGAGAGAGAGAGAGAGAGAGAGAGAGAGAGAGAGAGAGAGAGAGAGCTATCGCTAAAACATCTACCCCATTTTAACATGCCATCTACAAAACCATGGTATAACTCTCAATCCCACTTGCTTCAGCAGCACAGGTTAAAACAACGCTGCGCATTGCTAATATTTTGTCACCAAACAGTCGCCCCGTGAAAACTCAAACGCAGATTATTCGAAAAGACAAGAATAAATGAAATCCACTCAGCGTGCGAGACCCGGCTATACAGTTATTCATTGTTTTCTCTGCTTTGTAATGTGTATCCACTTTGAGGAAACAAATGAAAGCTAAGGAAAATAGAATAGTTAAATACACACACACACACACAAAAACAGATCTGCTTGATTTTAAGATTTTCATGAAATTTAGGCTGTCAAGCAAAGCCTGCAATGGGGCACTTTCGGCCATTCAACGCTCTAAACAGTGAAAGGAGGGAGTTGGAGCGGTTGGACAGCAAGATACAGAGACCCAGAAAATAAAGGCGATGACTTACAAAGATCTAAAGGTGAAACTGGGAGAAAACCCCACAGTTATACAAGAAGTAATAGTTAGAGAGGTCAGACAGCAAAATTAAAGAAACGAAGGTGGAATGGAAATAAAGGCTAAAAAACGGGTGCAGCAAAGGGCCGAAGGGGTGCTTTAAATACCCTTTAATAATGCTTACAGTGCACCGTGCACTGGCGGCACTATACCCACCTACGGGAACGTGCGAGTTGTGATATATCTTTACGCAAGCGACTGCATTTTTCAATAAGGCTGCTTGCTTTGCTTGTTTTGCTTGCTTACAATGCATGCTCGCTTTCAACAAACAAATCTGACGGAGCTTTCGTCGGAAGCAATCAGGGTTACACACAGCAGATCTGAATGAACACCGAGAGGCATTGAAATTTCCCTTTGAAGCTTCGAGGCTGGAAATCGAGTAGGTCGCTAATTCTCTTTCATGGACGAAAGATGAAAAGCCGAAATTTAATAAAGGGAGCTGAGAACGAAACTGCACAAAATAACTAAAGCTGAAATTCCGTGACGTAACTGAGGAGGCCATTTTATAAAATTGTAAAGCTGCGTAAAGTGAAATAAACATATAATCGACATTCCGTTGACAGAGAACAGAACATAGAATTTAGGCCAAAGGCCAAATGCCTGAACCTAAGAATTCATTCAGCGCCGAATGGGAAATTGACAGTAAGAAAGTTCTAAAGGAGGCGGAAAAACCTCGCGGCTGCAAAAACTCGCGGCTGCACTATACAACAATTGTTAGGGAATGTGGAAAGTCAGAGAGAAGAAAGAGAATATGAACGGAGGCATAGTAAAAAAAAAACCGAGAGGTTGCAGCTAGGGGCCGAAGGGACGCTGCAAAGACCCTTCAGTAATGCCTTCAGTGCACCAAGTGAGGTATACTGATGGCGCTACCTCGCCCTAAGGGGCATTCCGTTTACGTAAACAAAATATTAAATTTACGAATTAATTATTATAGATTAACCTGAGAATGATATTATATGAAATAATTAATTAATTGATAAATTTACTTTTTTGTAAATTGGCGTCACAACAGTTGAGGTCATTATAGAAATAAAGATGAAATTTACAATAGGTATTTGGACAAATATTCAACCACAACGATGGATTAAATTTCATTTTCAAAGAATGATTTTCATGCAGTTCTCAAATTGTGACTTTTTACTAAGTACCAACAGACTGACTATCAGTAACAACGGAATGGCTTTTCATGCAGTAAAACAAAAAAAAAAAAATACTTTCCACAAGGTAGCAAAAGAAAGACGTTCTCTCTATAACAAAATCGAAGAGTAAAACTCAATGATATTTCATGAGTACTTAAACATTACACTCTCTCAATTAACCGGAAAATTAACACAAGGAAGAGTGACTACGAAGACGAAAAGTGGCGCTTCTCTCTCCCTCTCTCTCTCTCTCGTCTGTTCGATGGAACATTTATCTTAAATTCACAATAACTTGGAAAATGAAAGTTGGGATCAACGAAATACAAAAATCTTGACGCAAATAAATAGATAAATATTTTATTAAAAAAGAATAAATAAAACATATTTTGAGAAAGCCTTCCTTTCACGAAGGCAGGTTATTACATGGGACCAGCGTAATCCCATGAGGCCTTATGCACTTCACTTCTCTCCCCCTCCCCCCGGCCCTTCCTCCTCCCCTGCCCCCTCCCACCCATCCCAAACATATGCCCTCCCCTACACCAATGGGCACCCTTCCCATTCCCCCGCCCCCCGCCCACCAACGCCCCATCACATTTCTCTTTTCACTGTGCCTCATCCCTTGCCAGATAAATAGCTCCCTTTCAACCGGGGTCTGATTGATTTTATGGAAATAGAGTATTAAGTTTCATGCCGCTTTCTCTTTTTTTTCCTCTCTCTCTCTCTCCTTTCGAAAAGGAAATCGATGAAAATCAAATTCAAAAGCGATCAACGGGAGCAATCCACTGGGTTGTGTCTTTTGTTGGAGCCAAAGGCCTTGAACGAGAGAGAGAGAGAGAGAGAGAGAGAGAGAGAGAGAGAGAGAGAGAGAGAGAGAGAGAGAGAGAGAGAGAGGTGGGGGTATACGGGATAATAGTAAAGAAAATAAGTTAATCAAGCAAGGACACCCAGAGGAGTCGATCACAGATGAAAGGGGGAAGAACTCCAAGTTGAGAGAGAGAGAGAGAGAGAGAGCTGCAAATCCACAAACACGCGCATCTGAAAATGGGTGAACAAAGAAAAGAATTTGGCATTAGAGAGAGAGAGAGAGAGAGAGAGAGAGAGAGAGAGAGAGAGAGGCTGCCATTGAATACGGGTGGACAGAGCAGAAAAGAACCTGACATCATATTTTGAAATTAAAATCTAGAAGTGAGAAGATGCTGTCTTGATACAATTCGTCATGTCAAGAGAGAAGTGTGAAGGGCTACTCCAAGGGGGGTAACAGAGTAAAACAGAATTAAATAGACAACTGACATGGCGAATATGAAAGTCATTTTAATAATTAATATCTTTATGGAAGAAGCTCGGACTTGTAATCAGAATTACCTTTGCTCATTTGAATTTCATGTTCCGGGTATAATAGATTCAAGTAAAATGTGTCGCTTCATATACAAATACAACCTTCAGCTGGAAACCATCGTATTTTATTTTATCCCGGAGGTCAGATTCAATCCAGAGAAACGTTTTGTTTTGATTTCGTCACGAATAAATATTCAATTACTGACCGTACGCCTCTGAATGTATATTCTGCGGTAGAACGTGTGCAAGTTAATAGCTATCCAACACTTCTATGATGTTACAGAAAACCACAGAAGTCACGCCGAATTTTGCTCAAAGTTGAGGTATGAACGAAGTAGTAAATTCGACGATGGAATTACAAAAAGTTTTAGTTCTATTATTATTATTATTATTATTATTATTATTATTATTATTATTATTATTATTATTATTCAGTAGATGAACCCTATTCATATGAAACAAGCCTACGGAGGCCACTGACTTGAAATTCAAACTTACAAAGAGTATGGTATCCATTAGAAAGCAAGAAAAAAATGCGCCGAAGTTTCTTCGGCGCAATCGAGTTTTCTGTACAGCCGCAACAGAATATAATCAAGGCCACCGAAAATACAGTAGATCTATATTTCGGTGGTCTCGGTACAATGCTTTATGAGCCGCAGCTCATGTAACTTTAACCACCGCCCGGTGGTGGCCTGTCCTATATAGTTGCCAGACGCACGATTATGGCTAATTTTAACCTTAAATTAAAAAAAAAAAACTACTGAGGACAGAGGGCTGAAATTTGGTATGTTTGATGATTGGAGGGTGGATGATCAACATACCAATTTGCAGCCCTCTAGCCTCAGCAGTTTTTTCTTTTACAGTTATCTAAAAGTGACAGAAGGTACTGAAATATACGGAAAAAAAATCACTTATTATACATAATTAACCAGAATAGTTACAGAGCGGGACCATGAGGTTTCAGACTAATCTCAGAATTTTTCATTCCAGGGCATCTCTGAGAAGCAAAAGGGTTCATATGAAAATTCTGAATGCTGATGATACAGGACTGAGAACGAAAATATTACGAAGTTCTTCCCTCGCTCTGGGACACCCAGAAAACATACGAGATGAAAAACTTCCTTGGGAAACTACTTCTAAGGATGGTAGTAGAAAATACTGTGAAAGTAGCTTTCAAAACCCAGGAAAACAGAATGTAAAAAAAAAAAAAAATAAAAAATAAAAATTAAATAAATCTACTTAGATTAGATAAGACCGACATTCGTTATGGAACTGTGCATTAAAAAAAAAAAAAAAGGTTCTATTCGTCTATGCATTTAACATTCTACATCAAAATGAATAAAGTTCGACGAATATGATTTGACCATTTCCAAACGAATAATTTCAAAATTAGATTGCTCACAGTGAAACTAAAACGCACGCAAATTATCATACTATTAACATAATAAAACTGAAGGGAGACAACAATGTGAATATTTTTCAACAAGCAAATTTAAAAACGAAACGACGAACAAAGAACAATAGCTTGTTCATGAATAATAAAAAAAATAGAGGCCCCACAGTCAAGTGAATCGTGTCAGTCCCTCTCGTACAGAGCCACTGCCGACATATATGTTAAATGGAATAGGAACAGGAATATCGAATTTAGGCCAAAGGCCAAGCGCTGGCACCGATGAGGTCATTTAGCGCTGAAACGGAAATTGGGAGTAGCAAGGTTTGAAAGGTGTGACAGGAGGAAAACCATGAAAGGCGTAACAGGAGGAAAACCTTGAAAGGTGTAGCAGGAGGAAAACCTTGAAAAGTGTAACAGGAGGAAAACCTTGAAAGGTGTAGCAGGAGGAAAACCTTGAAAAGTGTAATAGGAGGAAAACCTTGAAAGGTGTAGCAGGAGGAAAACCTTGAAAAGTGTAACAGGAGGAAAACCTTGAAAGGTGTAGCAGGAGGAAAACCTTGAAAAGTGTAACAGGAGGAAAACCTTGAAAGGTGTAGCAGGAGGAAAACCTTGAAAAGTGTAACAGGAGGAAAACCTTGAAAGGTGTAGCAGGAGGAAAACCTTGAAAAGTGTAACAGGAGGAAAACCTTGAAAAGTGTAACAGGAGGAAAACCTCGCAGTTGTACTGTGAAACAACTGTTAGGGAATGGTGGACAGCAAGACAGAAGAAAGAGAATATGAACAGGGGTACAATAAAAGGAATGAAAGGGGTTGCAGATAGGGGCCGAAGGGACGCTGCAAAGAACATTAAGTGATACCTACAGTGCACCGAATGAGGTGCACTGACGGAAGTACCACCCTACGGGATTTAGGTTAAATACTGACACAGCACAGTATTCGACTACATACGGCTACTCTTTAAATTAGAAACATACTATTGTACGGAAAGTAATATATAACGGTATTATAAAAGAGAGTCGAGACAGTGAGTACCAACCCTAGGTCTCAGATCAAAGTACCCTCTTTCTGCATAATTACATGAGGGCAAATGGCGGCTGCCAATTATCCTGGGTTGGACGGCGGCAAGTCTGGAGGCGGAATTCGATACCGTCCCAGTTTAGGCTTGCGACGTTACACACAAAAAATATATAGATAAACAATGCTTTTATTATACAGGGATATTGATGTACGATTACATAATTGTATGTACGTGGACAGCCATGGAGTTAAAAAAACATTCGCTATAAATTTGACGCTGCAAAATTAGGTTAAATTTGCGCAATAAAGGAGAGTGTCACCTAACGTGCGCTTTTTAATTTATTTACTATGTAAATTAGCGTTACATACCAAACGTAATAGTCGTGGCCTGACGGAAATCTCATTGTTATTGCGATAGGATCGGGTAGGGGATAGAGACACATTAATTTCGTCAGGTTTGTCAAATAAATAGAATTTACAAGGCCTATTTTTCAAGTAATCCATACTGCCTGATGTGATGCGGGTGGTCTGTTGCACTTCGACTGATGGAATTACGATATAAATAATTGAATTGAACATAGAATTTAGGCCAAAGGCCAAGCGCTGGGACCTGTGAGGTCATTCAGTGCTGAAACGGAAATTAACAGTAAAAAGGTTTGAAATGTGTAACAGGAGGAAAACCTCGCATCTGCACTATGAATCAATTGTTAGGAGAGGGTGGAAAGTAAGAAGGACAATTTAAATATAAGCCGTGTGTCCGAGTAAGTATGCATGGGTAACAGTACGGTAAAATAGCACTATTTTACCTTACAACGGAAAACACGACATTTTTTAAAACAAACCAAATATTTCATAAAGATTAATTCAAGCAAGCATGGCAATCACGCTACTAATAGCAGTTACCGAATGGATTGATTGTGTAACTATGCTAGTGAAATTTTTGTTTTCACAAGTATTTAGCGCACTCTAAATGATGGAGGTTCTGTAGCTGTGGTGGAGGTTCTGTGGTTGTGGTGGAGGTTCTGTGTTTCTCGTGGAGGTTCTATGATTATGGTAGAGGTTCTGCGGTTGTGATGGAGGTTCTATAGTTGCAGTTAAATTTCTATGATTGTGGTGGAGTTTCTGTGGTTTTGGAGGTTCCATGATTGTGGCGGAGGTTCTATGATTGTAGTGGAGGTTCTTTATTTGTGTTGGAGGTTCTACACTTGTGGTGGAGGTTCTATGATTGTGGTGGAGGTTCAATGATTGTGGTGGAGGTTCTACGATTATGGTGAAGGTTTTATGATTGTGTTGGAGGTTCTGTAGTTGTGGTGGAAGTCTATGACTGAAAATTCTGTGATAGTGATGGAGGTTCTGTGGTTGAGGTGGAGGTTCTGTGGTTGTGGTGAAGGTTCTGTGACTGTGGTGGAGGTTCCGTGGTTGTGGCAGAAGTTTTGTGGTTGTGATGGAGGTTCTATGATTGCGGTAGAGGTTCTGTGGTTAATGCTGAGCTAAAGAGCCAAGGTTCCCAGCTTTAACAGACAGGACAGTCAGTTTAGGACTCAGCCCTCCTCCATTTTGTGGGTGTACGGCATTCTCCAGTTCGTGCCTACCGTAGATGCTACGTAATTTCATCGAGCACGGTATGGGAGGTTATACAAATTTTTCTTCCTTTTTTTTTTGTGTGCAATCACGCAGTACACCCTCCACTTTCCTAATGGCTGTAATTAGTAAGATGGGAAGCAATGCTTGTGATTAGTAGACTATGACTGATATAATCAACGTCACAGAGTATGCATCCATCTTTTTAAAAATGTTACCCCGCTGACTTTTTACTCGGCTTCTCTATGACTTTGAGAGAGACAGGAAGAAGACTCACTAGTTCATAAGAGGACACAAGTTAAAATCTCCTTTTCTTAACTATTCTTGAATAAGCCACTAGTATTAACATTGAACAAGCCATTAGTATTAATATTGAATAAGCCAGTAGTATTAACATTGAACAAGCCATTAGTATTAATATTGAATAAGCCAGTGGTATTAACATTGAACAAGCCAGTAGTATTAACATTGAATTAGCCAGTAGTATTAACAATCATAATATAAGCTGGAAGTGGGTTTCAAAATAAAGCTATCTTACGAGTGAAGGGTTACCTAGAGTGGCTGGCAAGGAATCATTTATCATTTTAGTTCCATTTTTCCTTTTGAATCATGAAATTTTGGCTAAACAGCCAAGCACTGGAGCACTTTCAGCCATTCTGCACTTCTCAAGGCAGTGACAAGATGGAGTTAAAGTGGTTGGACAGCAAAACAATGAGATCCAGAAAATAAGTCAAAGTACAACGAGCTCAATGCTGAAAAAAACTGGGAGAAAACCCTACGGTTGCTCGAAGAAGTAATACTTAGAGAGGTGCGGTAAAGACGCAATATTTTGAGAGGTTCGACTGTAAGGTGGAAAAAAAAAATTCCTTTTGGCGAGAGAGAGACAGAGAGAAAGAGAAAGAGAGAGACAGAGAGAAATTGCGCAAAGTCAAAATAACAAATTATCACGAAGGGGGAAGAGAGGGGGAGAGAGAGAGAGAACGCCGCCGTCGCCGGTGGTGGCACTGGAGCAAAGCGAGGCTCCTGAGGGGACCCACAAGAGAGAGAGAGAGAGAGAGAGAGAGAGAGAGAGAGAGAGAGAGAGAGAGAGAGAGAGAGGTCTTTTATGACAAAGCAATGAGCCGAAGAGGCACAACAGCGGCGGTCCCTCCAACCTCCCACCAAACATACATTACGATTTATGTCTCGTGCTCCATCAACTCCCAGTTACAACTACGGTCGCGAGCGCGCTCGCACACACAAACACACACACATACACATACACATATATACGCATCCACGCGCACATACATATTATCATTGTGTCTTACCCTGGGCCCCCAAAGGGGAATTTATTGCACAGTGCAGTGCCTCTGGAATCGAGATAATAACAACGACGACGATAAAGAAGCCATCTCTCTCTCTCTCTCTCTCTCTCTCTCTCTCTCTCTCTCTCTCTCGCTTCCACCAAAGAGAATTCAAGCATTATAAGCTAATATTTGTCAGCGATACAAGGCAGAGACCAGCTACAAAATGTGAAAAGATGACCCGTGGTATTTAGGCATTCAAAACCCCCCCAAAAAATGAATGTGAAAAAACACAAATTTTTCCTTTTCATGATGAAAGACACCTAATTACTCTTGATATGCCTCCTGCCAAACACACATACACGCGCGCACACACACACGCTCACTTCTCTACGAATAATGGACTTGCCACTGCTGAAAAAAAAAAAAATCAAAAGTGAAGAATATAATAGAGTCTACAAAACCTTTTGTGATGGAAAAGGGAGGGAGAGAACACTAGGGACTGGTCCACTAAGATATCAAATCAGAGCCAAAGAAGTGCTAACCTATCCTGACGTTTAGAGAGAGAGAGAGAGAGAGAGAGAGAGAGAGAGAGAGAGAGAGAGAGAGAGAGAGTTCAACCTATAGCCCTTTCTCCCCTTTTAACAAAAACGAAAGGGTGGGGGGCGGAGGAGGGGGTTAAATGACGTGTTAGACCCAATTTACGGGACACCGTCCCTCAATAGAGAATGTCCTTACGCGATTCCTACATTATCCGAGACCTCCTATTTTAGACACTCTCGGCGATAGACTCTTTTTCAGGCCATGATATATTCAAATCAGGAATCAGGAAGGGTGGGTGGGGAGGGGAAGGAGAGGGGAGCGGGTAAAAGATAATAGAATGAAGGGGGGAAGGGGGGGGGGGAAGAGTTGACGACATTCTTTTCAACCATCCCTGGCCTCATTCCTAGCCTACTCCTTACTCCTTATTCTTTAATCACGTTGTTGCATTTATAAATCAAATTATTTCCCCCACCCTTGCTCTCTCTCTTCCTAGCCTACTCCCTAATTACTATGCTGCATTGATAACTTAAATTATACCCCCACTCTCTCTCTCTCTCTCTTCCCTAGCCTACTCCCTAACTACTATGCTGCACTGATAACTTAAATTATACCCCCACTCTCTCTCTCTCTCTCTCTCTCTCTCTTCCTAGTCTACTCCCTACTCCTTATCCACTATGTCGCATTGATAATTTAAATTATATCCCCACCCTCTCTCTCTCTCTCTCTCTCTACCCTTCTTTCTAGCCTACTCCTTACTCCTTAACCACTTTATTGCACTGATAACTTGAATTGCACCTCCACCTTATCTCTCTCTCTCTCTCTCTCTCTCTCTCTCTCTCTCTCTCTCTAGCCTATCCCTTACTCCTTAAGGAGTGATTTTACACTGATAACTTAAATTATAACATAAATTATAACCCACTGGGTAGGATGGCAAGGATGTTAGTTAGGTACAGGTGCCCAGAGATGAAGGAGATGATGATGATGATGACGAAGGAAATGATGATGATGACGACGCTGACGAAGATGATGATGATGACGGAGGTGATGACGATGACGACGGAGGTGATGACGATGACAAAGGAGAAGATGATGATGACGAAGGAGATGATGATGATGACGATGACGAAGATGATGATGACGAAGGAGATGATGACGATGACGAAGGAGATGATGATGGCGACGGCAAAGGTCTAGACGCAAATGACATCGCCCTACCAGCTCGATAATGGATCTAATGAAAGCCATAATTCACGCTGGGATTATGAATGGTGTTTGGAGTGGGATCGGGGAGAGAGAGAGAGAGAGAGAGAGAGAGAGAGAGAGAGAGAGGAGAGAGAGAGAGAGAGAGAGAGAGAGAGAAACACA
The DNA here is from genome assembly GCA_039081455.1 of Macrobrachium rosenbergii. Classification (NCBI taxonomy): domain Eukaryota; kingdom Metazoa; phylum Arthropoda; class Malacostraca; order Decapoda; family Palaemonidae; genus Macrobrachium; species Macrobrachium rosenbergii. The sequence goes on from JANJGK010000030.1 coordinate 19,497,648, forward strand.
ATTTTTCGAAAAAAAAATACAGGAGCTACAAAATACAACAAGGTCACAGCAAAGCAGCACGGAACGAGGGAATTGAGAGAGAGAGAGAGAGAGAGAGAGAGAGAGAGAGAGAGAGAGAGAGAGAGAGAGAGAGAGAGAGAGAATTTTTCGAAAAAAGGAACTACAAAATACAACAAGGTCACAGCGAAGCAGCACGGAACGAGGGAATTTGAGAGAGAGAGAGAGAGAGAGAGAGAGAGAGAGAGAGAGAGAGAGAGAGAGAGAGAGAGAGAGAGAGAGAGAGAGATTTCCGAAAAAAGACAGGAACTACAAAATGCAATATACCCAGCATCACAGCGAGATTTTTTTTTTTTGCTTGCTAATGCGATTAAAAAGTTGAATAAAACAACAGTTTTATAAACGTGGATATTAACTGGGTCTGACAGCATAAATACCCGACGAACAAGGGGAGATAAAATACCCCATACATACATAAGGAGATTTTAGAGCGGCAAAGGTTTTAAAAATATAAATAATCACCTGGTCAAGGGGAACTGAAAATAAAACTGTCGCCAAAGTTTGCTTCTTAAGATTTGTTTGCTTTTACTGAGAGAATCCAGTTAATAATATAATAGAATAGCCTAAAGAATTTAGGCCAAAGGCCAAGCGTTGCGATCTATGAGGTCATTCAGCGCTCAAACGAAAGCTGACAGTAAGAAGGTTTGAAAGGTGTAACAGGAGGAAAACCTCGCAGTTGCACTATGAATCAATTGTTAGGAGAGGGTGGAAAGCAAGATGGAAGACAGAGAATATGAATGAAGGTACAGTAAAATGGATGAAAGGGGGTGGCAGCTATGGGCCTAAGGGACGCTGCAAAGTAAGTAATGCCTACAGTGCACGGCATAAGGTGCACTGACATCACTACTTCCCCTACCAAGAGTTAATAATAGCGTTCTTAAATTCCTTTTGTTGAACCTAGACGAACCAGAAAAGCATTGGATCATATGCTGAATGGACGAATTAAAAAAAAAAATATATATATATATATATTTTTAGAACTTACGATATACGGGCTTTCGTGCGAATTTCAGCCCAACAGTACGTAATTGTTCGCGAATTTATTTTGAGTAAATAAAAAGGGTTCTTTATAAATTCAAAATGCTCAGCATACCACAAACAAAGACGACTGATATCAACCGCTCCTCACCAATTCAAAGAAATGTATGACTCATACATTCCCATTATCTTCCGTTACCATTTTCTAATGGACAGGATATTCTTTGGAAGATTGAATTTCAAGTCAATGGGCCCCTGCGGGCTAGTTCCATATGAATAGGGTTCATCTTCTGAATAATAATAATAATAATAATAATAATAATAATAATAATAATAATAATAATACTAATAATAATAATAATAATGGTGGGGAAATCCAGAGTTATTCTCGAAAGCTCTCGTTTGTGTATGTATGTATGTATGTATGTATGTATGTATGTATGTATGTATATATATATATATATATATATATATATATATATATATATATATATATATATATATATATATATATAAATTATATATTTCTTATGTATATCTAATTTACAGCACTGTGGATTTCTTCACCATTTTACAAACCATAACATTTATATCAAATTTCAGACTCTCTCTCTCTCTCTCTCTCTCTCTCTCTCTCTTCTCTCTCTCTCTCTCTCTCTCTCTCTCTCCCCATAGCTTTTTTTGACTAATACATGTAATAATAATTCGCAGGCCGGCCTTGCTGATGCAAACACAAAATCGTATAATATACACTCAAAGCAAACCTCCCTCAGATCTCACCAAAGGAATTAAGAAGTCAAAGAATTTAACCAGTCTCTTTGAACCTTGGAGAGGATTTTGAGGTCTAAAAAAGGTTTCGCTGAAAACTGCATGCAATCATTTTATGTCTCGTGTCTGCTTCTGCATAAGGTCACCGCGAACTTTTCATTTTACAGTGCTGCTGCTGCTGCTTTTGCTGACCTAGCAGTTCTGCCCACACTAAAACTTTTTTTTATTACACTGAGACAGCCTTCACAGCACTATTCGAATTTTTGCTAAGGCTTTGTGAGTGTCATATGGATGTGTGTGTGTGTGTGTGTGTGTGTGTGTGTGTGTGTGTGTGTGTGTGTGTGTATATATATATATATATATATATATATATATATATATATATATATATATATATATATATATATATATATATACATACATATATATTACATACATACATATATATATGCATGCATATATATTTCTATATCTACATATATAAATTTGTATATATATATATATATATATATACAGTATATAAGCATATATATGTATATATATGTATATATACCTTTGGAAGGAGCAATCAGCCAAAGCGGGGATCCATGACCATGTGGTGCAGACCTTCACTCAAGTTTGATAGGTCCACGAATCCCTCCCTTCTACCTCCCACTAGTCCACCCAACTTCTGCTGACTGCAAGACCTTATGCTGTTGGGACGTGTGACTATGTGGCACATCAACATAATGTGTATGCTGATGTTCAGCGTAGCAAATGACACAAAGAGAATGTGATGGCATTATCATCGTGCCCCTGGCAACCTAGAGGCCAACGGTGCGGTGCTTCGGATTCTTGACGGTAAGTTGCCAATGCACGATAACGAACCCTTAAAACTCGCTAGAAGCGGCTATAGTGTTTTTTAACTACGGTTTAAGGAATATGGTTAAGTGAATTTATCTTTTAGTAAAGGTCTAAGTTATTCAGGCAAGAGTGTAAGGGCATTAATGCTATTTCTGACACCATTTAATGCCTACTATATTTCGTGAACGTAGTGAAACAAAGAAGCTTTGAGATGAAAGTAACAAAAAGTATTGTTAAAAGTTCAGATGACTGCTTGATTTATGTCCACATGGCGTCACATATCACACGTTACCGAAACGAGAATTTTAGAATCATCACGTAACTGTTACCTATGCGAAGCAAATCATGGAGATGGGGCCCTAGCTGCAACCTCTTGCATTCCATTTTACTGTACCTTCGTTCATATTCTCTTTCTTCCATCTGACTATCCACCTTCTCTAATAATTGTTTCACAGTGCAACTGCAAGGTTTTCCTCCTGTTACACCATTAAAACCTTCTTACTGTCAATTTCCCTTTCAGCCCTGAATGACCTCATGGGTCACAGCAATTGGCCATTGGCCTAAATTCTATATTCCAACCCAACCCATTCCCAGGTCCAGAACACTAACCTGTACAAGATCAGGAAAGACTGATTCGTCTTGGCTTACCAAATATCATCACCATCTATAACATTCTTTTGCCGATCGCTCTGCCATTTGTGAATAAGCTCAAGTACATAACTTCCAATACCCAAGATACGAAGTATATGTCAAAGGCAGCCCTAAGACGGCAACGGCGGTAAGAAAAAGGTCTCCACGGGCCTTGTTAAGAGTTTCTTTCTTCCACTCTAAAAACACACTGCGTCAGTAAGACCCAAGTACTCGTTGAAAAAAAAACAGTCTTCTACCCTTCAACAGCTGTTAGGAAACTTATAAAGGAGACCGCTACTAGGATAAATACAAACTACCCAACCACAGCTGAGAGTTTTCACAATCAATCGTAACTATTACAAGGGAAATAATTGCGCTTGGTTGCATTTGCAGACAAGCCGATGAGTTTAAAACAAATGCATATCCCATTGCACAATGCATATTGGTATAGAAATTTGAGAGTGATAGTATAACCACAATTTTCGACGCCAATGCCGAAAGGTGAAAAACAAGTGTATCTGTATTTTACACATCAACTATACATAAGGGAAAATGGAAATTAAACCGGCCGGAAATTTATGCACATAAATGGCCATACTGAATAAAGTAAAATGCACATCCCTCACGAAAATAAATGTCCAAAATAATTTTTAAACAGAAACAGTTATGCAGCGTACAGAACAGGAGAAGCGTTCTAAATCTACAAACGCTTACAAAAGTATTAGAATACACACTTCTGTGGCTACATATATAAATCTTCAAGACATTTTTTAACAGAAACATGGGCTGTGCATTGTACAGAACAAGAGAAACGTTTTAAACCTACAAACGTTCACACAAGTACATTGTGTAAAGGGTATGACATGGAATCTGTTAATATTAGTAAAAAAAAAATTAAAATACGCAATTATGTGGATACTTATATAAATTAATGTCCAAATAATTTTTTAACAGAAACGTAACTTTGCAGTGCATGGAACAAGAGAAACATTTAAATCTACAAACGTTTACACGAGTGCATTGTTTAAAAGTTTAAATAGGGAGGCTGTTAAAACAAGAAAAAAAAATTGATAAAAATACGTAATTATAAGGGTACATGCATAAATGTATATATACGTTCTGAATATAAGGGACAAGAGAAACGTTTTAAACCTACAAATATTTACACAAATACATAGTTTAAAGGTAAAATAAGAAGATTGTTAAAACAAGTAAAATAAAATTAAAATACGCGATTAAATGATTACATATATGCATGTACGTACACGTTCAGCTACAAAAACACTTTAACAAGTACATTGTTTAAGGAGGCTGTTAAAACTAATAAAAAAAATTAAAATGAGCACTTATATGGATCCATACACATGTACGTATACACGCATGTACATATACACACATTCAGATGCAAACCGCAGTTTTCCTCGCATTTCCTGGTCTGTGACTCATCTAGCACGCGACCCGAATTATTCGCCGCCATAATCGTAAACAAACTGGGCGGAAACAAGCCGGGGGATGGCATCGTAGGCAGCGAAGCGACGCCCCCAAATTGCAAGAACCCATGAGAACCCATACTGCTTGATTTATAGTTTCTTTTGCCGCGATTATCGATGGGTGGGTGGGGGGGGAGTGACTAGAGAGGGTGGTTGAGGGACACCATAGAGGGAGGGTGGGGGGTAAATGAGGGGCAGAGGAGGAGGAAGTAGTTCTAAATGAGGGAGTCGATGCTTCCAGCCGAGAAATATATTCCCATTGTGGGAGGCACCAGAGAGAGAGAGAGAGAGAGAGAGAGAGAGAGAGAGAGAGAGAGAGAGAGAGAGACGACGTATTTCTAAAGGAGGGAGTCGGTGCTTCCATCAGATAAATATACTCACAGAGACAGCAGCTATTGCAGATGGTGGCATGGACGGAGGAGGAGGAGGAGGAGGAGGAGGAGGAGGAGGAGGAGGAGGAGGAGGAGGAGGAGGAGGAGGCGGAGGAGGAGGAGGAGGAATAGGGGCAGTTCTAATTGAGGGAGTCGTTGCTTCCAGCCGAGAAATATATTTCCAGAGATGGCAGCTAATGTAGATGGAGGCAGGGACGGAGGTGGTGGAGGAGGAGGAGGAGGAGGGGTAGTTCTAAATAAGGAGGTTCCATGCTTCCAGTCAAGAAATATATTCCCATTGTGGGAGGCACCAGAGAGAGAGAGAGAGAGAGAGAGAGAGAGAGAGAGAGAGAGAGAGAGAGAGAGAGAGGGGGGGGTTGAATAAGGGTTAGGGAGGACCTATTTCTAAATGAGGGAGTCGGTGCTTCCAGCAGAGAAATATATTCACAGAGACAGCAGCTATTCTAGATGGTGGCAGGGAAAGAGGGGCGGGTAGAGGAGGAGGGGGAGGAAGTAGTTCTAAATGAGGGGATCAATGCTTCCAGCAGAGAAATATTTTCACAGAGAGAGCAGCTCTTGTAGATGGTGGCATGGACGGCGGAGGAGGAGGAGGAGGAGGAGGAGGAGGAGGAGGAGGAGGAGGAGGCTTCCAGCTGAGAAATATATTCCCATTGTGGGAGGCACCAGAGAGAGAGAGAGAGAGGAGAGAGAGAGAGAGAGAGAGAGAGAGAGAGAGAGAGGGGGGGGGGGGGTTAAATAAGGGGTGGGGAGGACGTATTTCTAATTGAGGGAGTCAATGCTTCCAGCAGAGAAATATATTTCCAGAGACAGCGGCTACTGTTGATGGAAGAAACCATAAATTTTTTCGTATAAATAAGCCAAGATTCTTTCGCTCTTCATGTGCCGGTGTGCACATTTTTAATAAGACAAAGAAAATGCCCTTACTTTCCTAATGCCTGAAGGAATTTCCTAATGAGCAAACAAAATGCTAGTCTCATTCGCTGTTAAACATCGTCAATTCGTACAGATTTTTCTTATACCTAAACCTAAAGCTAAGCCATTTCGGAAAAAAACTATATCATCACTACAACAGTGAGTCGGGAACTGCAAGTTGTAACTTTTGCGCCAAATATATTACATTAAAATAAAAGGATATTACCACTTTGAGGAAGGCTTACCACAAAAAAATCCTAAATTACATCATAGTAACAGGATATTACTATTCTCAGGAAGGCTTACCACAAAAGCAAATTCCTAAAGTTCATTCAAATAAAAGGATATCACTATTTTGCGGAAGGCTTGTCACAAAAAAATTCCTAAATTACATTAAAGTACAAGGAATGACAATTTTGAGGAAGGCTTACCAGAAAAAAAATCCTAAATTACATTAAAGTAAATGGATGTTAGTGATCTGAGGAAGGCTTACACCCACCCAAAAAAAAAAAATCCTAAATTACATTAAAATAAAAGGTTATTACTGTTTTGAGTAAGAATTTTCACAAAAAAATCCCATATTACATTAGAGTGAAAAGATATTACTATTTTGAGGAAGGCTTACCACAAAGTAACCTAAATTACTTTAAAGTAAAAGGAATGACCATTTTGAGGAAGGCTTACCTCAAAAAAATCTTAAATTACATCAAAGAAGGATGTTACTGTTTTGAGGAAGGCTTATTACAAAAAATCCTAAATGACATTAAAGTAAAAGGATATCACCATTTTGAGGAAGGCTTACCCCAAACAAATCCTATATTACATTAAAGTAAAAGGATATACTGTTTTGATTAAGGCTTACCCAAAAAAAATCCTAAATTACATTTAAGTAAAAGGATATTACTATTTTGGATAAGAATTACCACAAAAAAAATCCTATATTACATTACAGCAAAAGGACCTTACTATTTTCAGGAAGGCTTACCACAATGAAAATCCTAAATTACATTAGAGTAAAAGGATATTACTATTTTGAGGAAGGCTTGCCGCAAAAAAGCATTTTTTTTTTACACAAGCTTAAATTAAGACTGGAATATACAGTTTAGGCCAAAAGCCAAACATTGGGACCTATGAGGTCATTCAGCGCTGAAAGGAAAATTGAGAGTAAAAGGTTTCAAAGGTGTAACAGGAGGATAACCTCGCAG
>JANJGK010000030.1:19510022-19522522 GCA_039081455.1 Macrobrachium rosenbergii
TTCGTGATCCTTGCAACAATTTCCAACACGTTTTGATGACGAATTTAACGCTGAAGAGAATGCCACAAAGGATTCCTCCAAATGCACAAAACAAAACAGTAAGACTATGACAATCAATGTATGCTTTTGATTCCATGAAATTGGGTTAGTGGCTTGTTACTTAAGTCGCAGCAAAATATAGCCTAAAATCACTTTCAAATTACGCACTCCAATGGAAATTGCCGGTATTGTTAAACTGCTTCCTAAGGTAGTTAACCTGCTTGTTGAAATTAAGAGTATATGAATTTCACATGAAAATTAGATTCACCTAAGCTATATGTATCACCTTTGGATCACGTCACTGAAATTCTTTTGAAATTAGTATTTGTTGAAAATCCTGGCTTCATAAAAACCGTGTTACGTTACTTTTAAGAAAAAATGATGTTTGTTTTTATAAGTCTTTCGATTTCCAATAATACATCTCTACTAGCTACAACATGGTCATAGTCAAGATTATATTTCTACAACCATCATCATTAGTTTTACTGCTGACGAAAGGGATCGTTTATGCCTTTACAGAATCACATGTATTTATAAGTAAAATAAATCGACAATACATATAACCAAGTATCCCGCATACACAAGCACATATTTTCATTCATACATGAAAACGCGAGTTGACGAGTATGTTTTTTTTTTTTTTTAATTCTCCCATAGTTATGATTTATCAAGCGATGTGAACTTCACTGATAATTGAAATCTGTAAAATTAAATATTTTCCGCGAGACAGTTCAATAATAAACCATATTTTCACTAAACATCCATTACAACACAGCCTTTCACGGCTTATTCCGAGCTTGAAAAGAGTGATAACTTTTCAGTGCAGAGAGAGAGAGAGAGAGAGAGAGAGAGAGAGAGAGAGAGAGAGAGAGAGAGAGAGAGAGAGCACAGAAATATGTATATATGTGTGTTTATCCATTATAAAATAACCTATCACAGCATATTTGGTGCTTGAAACGAGTGACAACTTTTAAATGCAGAGAGAGAGAGAGAGAGAGAGAGAGAGAGAGAGAGAGAGACAGAGAGAGAACATATATATATATATACATATGTGTATATCAATTCGTTTGTTTTTGGTCAACCGGGTCGTTTGTTTTCGGAGTAAATCAAGGGACATATTTTAATTGCCTTTGAACTTATTTTCATTGTCTGCACCGTTTCAGAATTCCCATTGATACCAAAAGACGGGACTCGATTTTGGCACGAACCTCCCCCCGGCCTCTCTCCCCTTCCACCCCTCCCCTCCCCCTCTCCCCGGGGGTACAATCATGGAATAGCGTTACATCCATGAAAATAGCCCTGGGGAAAAAAGTGAGTTCCATCCCCTTTTTAATTAGCATCTGTTTTTGTCACACCTGCCTTTTGTCGGTTCCAGTTCACACAGGTGTCTGTGAACTTCCGATCGCCTTTGATTTTGCATGTCGGGACTTTTTTTTTCATTTTTGGAAAGCCAAATTAAAAAAAAATACTAATAAAAAACATTTAACAAATGATTCGGACTTCTTTTCACTTTGTGTGTTGACGAGGAAACTGGAATAACATCTGTTTTTAGTTTTCTGTAAAAGAAAACTATTGCGCCTGCTTTGTCTTTCCGTCCGCACTTTTTCTGTCCGCCCTCAGATCTTAAAAACCACTGAAGCTGGAGGGCTACAAATTGGTATGTTGCTCATCCACCCTCCAATCGTCAAACATAACAAATTGCAGCCCTCTAGCCTCAGTAGTTTTTATTTTATTTAAGGTTAAATTTAGCCATAATCGTGCTTCTGGCAACGTTATAGGACAGGCCACCACCGGACCGTGGTTGAAAGCTTCATGGGCCGCGGCTCATACGGCATTATATCGAGACCACCGAAAGATAGATCTATTTTCGGCGGCCTTGATTATACGCTATAAGAAAACTCGATTGCGCCGAAGAAACTTTAACGCATTTTTTACATGTTTATACATCGGCACAATCACAGCCACACAGTCTTCGTCCAGTGATTGCGAACTCGCCTCACCAAAGTGAGACCGAGAGGAGAGCCGAGGGTGGAAATGTTAGGTTACCTTAATAACCCTTAATGCCTCTACGGACCTAATTAATACATATTTTACCTGATGGCTAGTTGATTGCGGTGGAGTCAACGTATGTGAATGATATGCCATATGATAATATTTTGGTACTTTTCTGGCTTCTGCACAGGGTATTCATCCACGGATCAGAGGTTAAAAGTATGAATGTGGCAGTTATAATCGTCTTGCTGTTTATCTTACGCCTCCCTTGCAGTGGATTTGATTTAATGCTTACGTATAAGTATATATATGTATATGTATATATAAATACATACATACATATATATATATAATATAATATAATATAATATATATATATATATATATATATATATATATATATAAAATTATTCCCTTCTTGGTTCTTCTTCTTTAAAGAGGTATAAATACGTATATATATATATATATATATATATATATATATATATATATATATATATATATATATATATATATATATATATATATATATATATATATATATATATGTACGGTATGTATGTACAGAATCTGCAAGCCATCGAAGTTAAACCTCTGCTGTCCTGCTAAACGTAAACAAATAAATCAAAACATAAAACTTGTAGCCGATACAGGTAGGCTACTTCAACAAACCTAAAGGTGTGCTGTTGTTCTAACTAAATCCTGGAAATTTTTACGCTGGGTCCTGAATATCCAGCTCACGATGACAGACGTCACACCAAAGATTGAGATCTTTTGATCCAAGCCTCAAATGGAGTGGAAAACAGAATTTGGACCAAAGGCCAAGCGCTCGGACCTACGAGGTCATTCAACGCGGAAAAGGAAATTCAGAGTAGAGAAGGTTCGAAAGGTGTAACAGGAGGAATATCTCGCAGTCGCACTGAAACGATTGTTAGGAAAGGGTGGAAACTAAGATGGACTGAATTCTATATAGAATTTAGGCCAAAGGCCAAGCACTGGGTCCTATGAGGTCGTTCAGCGCTGAAAAGGAAATTGATAGTAAAAGGTTTGAAAGATGTAACAGGAGGAAAACCCGCAGTTGCACTATGAAACAATTGTTAGGAGAGAGTGGAAAGTAAGATGGAGGATAGAGAATATGAAAGGAGGTACGGTAAAAGGAACGAAAGGGGTTGAAGCTAGGGGCCGAAGGCACGCTGCAAAGAACCTTAAGTAATGCCTACATTGCACCGCATGAGGTGCACTGACGTCACTACCTACCTACGGGGAGAAAGAGAGACGGGAGAGAGAAAATACGAATGGAGGTATAGTAAAAGGAATGATAGGAGCTGCAGCTAGTGGCCGAAGGAACGCTGCAAAGAACATTAAGTAATGTTACAGTGAACCGTGAGAGGTGCACTGACGGCACTACACCCCCTATGTGGGTACAACCTTTAAATGCACAGACGTGCAGACACAAACAAGTTAGCCATACTTTCACCTTTGTTGTATTATTCATCTTCATCTTTTTTTTTTTTTTTTGTGTACTTTTACTGATTGTAGTCTTTCCTTTCTCCTATTTCTTTGAATAAGGCCTCTTGATTGCTTCCGTGTGAATTTGGGATCATGTATTATAATAATAAAATAATAATAATAATAATAATAATAATAATAATAATAATAATAATAATAATAATAATAATAATATTAGCATGTCACTAAAATGGTGAAGAAACCCAGCGAAGAACTGTATATATATAATATATATATATATGTTTATTTACATTTACACCACTGGGGATTTCTTCACTAATAATAATAATAATAATAATAATAATAATAATAATAATAATAATTACCGTCGATGGTCCCCTGTCCGTCGGTTGAACTCCGGTAAAAAAATGTGTGCCGACAATAAAGTCATGGGGTACATCTTCACTTACCTGAAAAAAAAAAAAGAAAATACAAAGTTAAACCGAGGGGTAAATTCTCTTTCAAAACTCAAAACACACACGTTTATGTATGCACGTATAATGTGTATACACATATATACTGTACACACATACATATATATATATATATATATATATATATATATATATATATATATATATATATATATATATATATATATATATTATATATATATATATATATATATATATATATATATATATATATATATATATATATATATATATATATATATATATATATATTACATAATATATTTATATATATACAAAAACACAAACATACAGATAGAAAGGTAGATATACATAGATAGATATAATGTGCGTGGGTATATAAATACAAAAGTAAATGAAAAACCTGTATTATTTTGGATTTCCGACTACAAAAAAATGTGACCCTGAACGAAAAACAATTTTATACGTATAAAAAAAGATATCACTTCTAAACGCCGCAAACTTGAACGCACAAACTTACAAACACACACACACACACACCGCACGCACAAAATCATTCCCACTCAACATGTTGCAATTCGTTATCGGCAACAAACCATTTTTTTGTTCAGTTATCTAAAATCAGATGCTGTCTTGAAGTTTCTGATTTTTATTGGGAATTCAGACATTACAGGATTGCATGAGAGAGAAAAAAAAAAAAAAACAGATACTGAAATGACATTAAACTGTATGTCTTCATCATTTTCAAACCTCGACATCGGCGACGACAGTTCGAATTCCAACATGAAAGGATTCGAGTTTTCAAATCAATTCGAATTAAATTTTCAATTACCAGATATCTATAAAATATGTAAAAATAGCCATCTTAAAATAAACAATAAAAATGGTATTTAACAAAGACCTGATAAAGGGATTTTTACACATGGACTGTGCGAAAAATCCACTTCTACCGCCTTTGTTAAATACCTTTATTATAATAGTCTAATAATACTTCATGCATTCCCCTTTATTACAATTATTTATTAATATTTTATGCATTTCCATTTATTACAATTATCTGGTAATAATTTACGCATTTACCATTATTACAGTTATCTATTAATATTTAATTAATTTGCCTTTATTACAATTATCTATTAATATTTGATGCATTCACCTTTATTACAACTATCTATTAATATTTTACGCATAATTATCTATTAATATTTCATGCACAGACTTAAAACTATAATCACTTCGGACTGAATCAAATTGATTCAGAAGAGAGTACAAATATTTTTCTTTAATTAACTTCTAATTAATATTTTAGGCCTTCAACTTACCATTCAATATATATCACCCTAAAAATGCCAAAAAACGTAATGACCTCAAACGCCTAAAAAAAAAAAAAATCTGTTAAAGTGATAAGAATCTTCAAAGGTTTAATAAACTCCCAAGTCGAAGTAAGTTCCTTTTTTTCCCCCTCGGAAGTTTTCACAAAAGAGCAATATCCCCAGTCGGGGAGTTCCGAAGTTGCCGGATTCCTAATAAGGATTTCCATTCCTATTTCGGGAATCAATTTAAACACGTCCGGTCTCTCTCTCTCTCTCTCTATCTCTCGAGGTTTTTCCGCTCTGCGTGGAATTATATTTCCAAGAGTCTCTTTCATACATATTCCGTGTGCGCAAGCGTGTGCTTGTAATAATAATAATAATAATAATAATAATAATAATAATAATAATAATAATAATAACGGAGAAACATATCCACAGTTATGTATGGGTACATATATCTAAAAATAAATTTCTAGAGAGAGCTTCCGGGAATCTGTTCAATTGGATAGGGGAATCGCACAGATTCCGGAAAGGTCTCTGTAGAGATTTATTTTTAAATTTACCTACCCATACATAACGTGGATTTGCTTCTCCATTTCAAGACTCATGATATTATGAGTATTTTTAATAATAATAATAATAATAATAATAATAATAATAATAATAATAATAATAATAGGGCTCATGCAGAAGAGTGTGCTACCAGAAACAGCGCACATAGTGAGAAAAGTGATGGACTCCTAAGGCGACAGGATGCAATCCGGAATCCCACAATATAATAACTAATCAGTTGAATATGATGACTGTGACAGACAATATATATATATATATATATATATATATATATATATATATATATATATATATATATATATATATATATATAAAATAAAATAATAATAATAATAATAATAATTGTATACCGGAGTAAGCCTATTACAGCGATTACAAGTAACTACATTCGCCATCAAATCCTTTTATGTTAGAAGTGCCTACAATAAAGTTTCTAAAGCACATTTTACCGTTTTTATTGTGTGGCATTATGAGGCAAAACACACACAAACGCACAAACACATACACCGCACAAAACAAATCGACACAAACACCAATTACAAGGTACTGGGCTAGGAAGTCGCATTCTTTTCTTTATTTAATTCACTGCATACAAGAAAACGATTAATTTGAATATCAGACAGAAAAACAAGTCAAAAGACGTGGCATAAACAAACAAGATAAATAAACGTAGATGAATAGTTTATAAATGAAAAAAATCTGACATCACAACCACACTTTAAATATACAATTTCAATAGTTTAAATATAGTTTAAATATATACTTTAAATATACAGCAACAACATTAATTCGAATATCAGACAGAAAAACAAGTCAAAAGACGTGGCATAAACAAACAAGATAAATAAACGTAGATGAATAGTTTATAAATAAAAAAAATCTGACATCACAACCACACTTTAAATATACAATTTCAATAGTTTAAATATAGTTTAAATATATACTTTAAATATACAGCAACAACATTAATTCGAATATCAGACAGAAAAACTAGTCAAAAGACGTGGCATAAACAAACAAGATAAATAAACGTAGATGAATATTATATATAAAAAAAATCTGACATGACAACCACACTTTAAATATACAATTTCAATAGTTTAAATATAGTTTAAAAATATAGTTTAAATAGACAGCAACAACACTAATTCGAATATCAGACAGAAAAACAAGTCAAAAGACGTGGCAAGAACAAACACGATAAATAAACGTAGATGAATAGTATATATATATAAAAAATCTGACATCACAACCACAATTTAGTTTAAATATAGTTTAAAATATAGTTTAAATATACAGCAACAACACCAGTTAGGTGCCAGTGCAGACTGAGCTCCCGAGGAGCTGAGCACTTGGGAAAAGTTGGCACTTGCTAAAACTCTGGTATGAATGAAGCTTGGCAATGCAAGTTGCACTTTACTTTAACGACCTTCCTCAATTAGTCTGGCGTTTCTCTTCCTGGATTTTTGTTCTTTATTTCGAAGGTTCCCCCAGATGAAAAGTCAGACGGTGAACAGCAAAGTATCGGTCAGTCGATAGTGAGATATCACCATGACAAAAGTGAGTTTTAATAATAATAATAATAATAATAATAATAATAATAATAATAATAATAATAATAATAATATCTTTTAATTAATAATAATAAAAATATCCTTTAATTAATAACAACAACAACAACAACAACAACAACAATAATAATAATAATAATAATAATAATAATAATAATAATAATAATAATAATAATAATAATAATAATGCAGAAAAGTGTGCTACTAGAAACTGCGAACATAGTGAGAAAAGTGACGGACTCCTGAGGAGGCAGGATGCAACTCGGAACCCCACGTTATAAAAAAAACCACCCAGTCGAATAGGATGACTGTGATAGAAAATAATAATAATAATAATAATAATAATAATAATAATAATAATAATAATAATAATAGACACCCCGAAGCAAGAGACAATGAAAGAGGGGAAACACGAGTAGAAGCACCCGCATGAAGACAAGCCCCCATAGGAGATACAGCACCCCCTACAGGAGAAAGACGCCCTGGGGGAAGGACGACAAGAAGAGGAGTATCACCGTCAGGAGACAGCAGCCCTGAACAGAGCTTCCCTGGCGAATCAGCCAATCGGAGGCCAGCACTCTGAACACTGAACCGACCCTATTTTTCACTGGCTCCCACAAAACCATAACCTTTATTTAATAATAATAATAATAATAATAATAATAATAATAATAATAATAATAATAATAATAATAATATCTTTTACTTCAGCTCAGGGCCATGTACATGGAATATACAAAGTAGAGACAAGACAATATACACAATCTGGAAACACGAAATAAAGGGATATTATATAAAAATAATAATCGGCAATATGACAACTGCTGAAGTAGTAGTAAAAACATAGTATTCATGATAATGGAATCAAAATTATAACAGTTTTGCGTTAACTAACGACTTCGGTAATGGACAAAATTGCCCAACGCGGCTTCAAGAATGTTCATTCTTGTTCTTTTAACTACTACGCCCTAACCATTTGCTTAAATAAAGATCGGGACAAGTTCTTTTTAAAAACGAACCGGTAAAGTCTTTTGAGAGAGAGAGAGAGAGAGAGAGAGAGAGAGAGAGAGAGAGAGAGAGAGAGAGAGAGAGAGAGAGAGAGAGAGAGAGAGAGAGAGAGGTTCTTTTCAAAATTTGAAGACGTCCCGGTAAACTCTTTTGATCTTTTGATCTTTTGAGAGAGAGAGAGAGAGAGAGAGAGAGAGAGAGAGAGAGAGAGAGAGAGAGAGAGAGAGAGAGATGTTCTTTGCAAAATCTGAAGACACACCGATACAGTCTTTTGATCTTTTGAGAGAGAGAGAGAGAGAGAGAGAGAGAGAGAGAGAGAGAGAGAGAGAGAGAGAGAGAGAGAGAGAACGTGGAGCAACACCGACTCCACATGATTCCAAGTGATATTCGAAACTGAACAAAAATAAGATTCCTGTCCCCTTTCAAACAAGTGGAATTCAACTGTCGAAATTTCTGGGCCCAAAACTCCCGAACTGTCGGCACGACAAAGGAGTTCGATTTCTAGGGGGAGGACGTGTTTGCAAACAAACCGACACAAAATCTTCATTGACAAAAAAAAAAAAAAAAAAAAAAAAAAAATAATTCATTGACAAAAAAAAAAAGTGCTCCCTAAATGAATTTAATCAAAATTCCATTGGTACGGAGTAATGGCAGGGGCTCTAATTTCAAATGAAATCTGAAATTGATCGAGGAAAACAATGCCCAGAGAGTTACCCGAACCAGAGAAAAAAAAAATCGCTAAATTAACGACTGAAACGATGCTTTATGAATAATGCTGAAAAGCTGAAATAAATTGGAAAGGGCACAGGGGTGAGGTTTTCCCCCCTCCTCGAAATTTCATTTTCGAAAAAATGCCGCATCACTGGCCATGCATAAATGAGAGAATGCCCGGAAAATAAAACGAAAATGACATCGAAATCTAAAAATCATCACGAATATGAACAGTTGCATTTTTACCGGAAACTGTTGCGCGTAACGAAATAACGATATTTTCATTCAACAGAATCAGAGCGAATAAAAAATATATATCCACGTCAAATTAAATCATACGAGCGACCCCCGGGGACCTTAGCGTCGATATTCCCCATTTTTTAATCCGTTGCCTCTTTTAGGGTATTTCATAAACTTGGGGAATTTTAGCCTCGTGTCATTTTTGACTTGTTGATTAAGAACGTCTGCACATTAATGATCGTGATAATAATATTGATCAAGAAGAAAATAATTAGTAATTAGAACAAGCAGGTTATGGAGCCCTGCAGGTCATACAACAAGAGGAAGATTAAAGACAGGGTCCCTGGTTCGAGAAATAAAATGAAAAAGAGGATCAAATAAAATATAAAACATAAAATATAAAAAAAAAAAAAATTACGCTGATCATTCAGCTATAAGTTTTAAATCTACTGCATTACAACAGTGCACACCAAACCAGGTACAGAATTACCATTCAAAGAAGAGTTTACATTTTCTTCCCTGTGATACTATTCCTGTGGAATAAACATAGCACTATCCACTACATGATCCATTAGAGTTGCCAAAATAAATAATGAAACTGATGATGTGATAAGTGGCAGAGACTATAAAAACAAGTAAAAAATGCGCCGAAGTTTCTTCGGCGCACTCGAGTTTTCTGTACAGCGTATAATGCTGTATGAGCCGCGGCCCATGAAACTTTCAGCCACGGCCAGGTGGTTGCCTGTCGTATAGCGATGCCAGACGCACGATCATGGTTAACTTTAACCTTAAATAAAATAAAAACTACTGAGGCTAGAGGGCTGCAATTTGCTATGTTTGAAGATTGGAGGGTGGGTGTTCAACATACCAATTCGCAGCCCTCTAGCCTCGGTAGTTTTTAACATCTGAGGGCGGACAGAAAAAGTACGGAAGGGCAAAGCCATCTCGATAGTTTCCTTTTACAGAAAAATAAAAATTACAAGTATCGTGAAAAAAGACATTTTTTCATGATATACACGAAAATAAAACACAACACAGATTCACGTTTGTCCGCTCCAAAACAGCATATTAATTCAATCTAATACGATCAGTGAAAGAAAAAGGAAGTGTGAAATGAAAACATTATGATATATAAGTAACAAGCCCCCTTTATTCCAACATCTACTTCCCCGGAATCATTCAGAAAGAAACAAAATTATTATATTTCAATAATTAATAAAAAGACCGACTTTCGAAAAGCGTCAAGTTTAGGAAAAATAACAATGATGTGGAATCTAATCCATCAATTATTAAAATTTCCGTTGTTTTACGAAAACATCTATGATTTGATAGGTTTCTGTTTTAAAAACCTTAATTAATACACACACAATATACATATATATATATATATATATATATATATATATATATACATATATATATACATTATACATATATAAATTTATATATATACATATATATATATATATATATATATATACATTATACATATATAAATTTATATATATACATATATATATATATATATATATATGTATATATATGTATATATATATATATATATATATATATATATATATATATATATATATATATATATATATAAGTTAAGTATACCTTAGTTTAACCAGACCACTGAGCTGATTAACAGCTCTCGTAGGGCTGGCCCGAAGGATCAGACTTATTTTACGTGGCTAAGAACCAATTAGTTACCTAGCAACGGGACCTACAGCTTACTGTGGAATCCGAACCACAATATAGCGAGAAATGAATTTCTATCACCAGAAATAAATTCCTCTAATTCTTCATTGGCCGGTCGGAGAATCGAACGCGGGCCCAGCAGAGTGCTAGCTGAGAACGGTACCCACACGTCCAATGAGGAACTAACACACACATGTATATATATATATAAATATATAAATATATAAATATATATATATATATATATATATATATATATATATATATATACATATATATAATAATATATATGGATGTATGTATATATCACAAGCAGTTTATAAGAGAGATTTGATGACTGAGAAAATAGAGGCATTAAATTTGACTTATTACAAGGCATGTATGGTTACAGATACCTACCGATCAGGTAATGGTCATGAAAGGTCATCTCTGCCAGGGGATACTGCTTCCAGCTGCACAGCTTTATATTCTTTAACCTTCATCCCGGTGGTACTGTCCTAGCTAGCCGTCTAATGTCTTTCACGTTCTAGAATTTCCACAAATCATTCTTAACACAGCCTTTCAGGCAGCTACACTGAAATCTATATGTGTTTACTTACGTCTCACGTCTTTATCATTCTACAATCTCCACCAAACATTTATGAACAAAGGCCACCTGGAAATCTCAAATGTTAATTATGACCAAGTTAATTTAGATGAATAATAATACGTAGTTCTCTCTCTCTCTCTCTCTCTACCTTCAGTTCATGACGCCCAGTTTACAATGAATTATTTAGCATATTCATGGAATTTCGGTCGACGAGTGAAAATTTCCATCCTTTTAAACAATGCAGGATTTTCAGTTTTCTTATTTAGAATTTTAATTTCGTGATATTCAAATACTTTCCTTTTGTTCTATCAGGGATATTTTACCAGAGTCTAAAGGTATGAATAAAAACATAGTTAATCAGAGAATTATTTAAGGGCATTGCGTTGTGTTATGAGTTTTAATAAACCATTTATGATTCCTGATAAATCATCAAATGGTTTACATGCATCATTTCTGTATCTACGCGGAATGTTAGGTACAAAAAAAAAGGCGGTTTATCGCTACAAAAATGTTCATTTTCAAACCGAAATTCATACTAAAATATGAACATTAAACAGTAACATCACCAGGAAAATCATACTAAAATATCGTGTAAACCAAACAATGTTATCATAAATATAAAACAATACTTTTCAGTAGCAGGAAAATTATACAGAATTACCATCAGGTAAATCATCCTAAAACATTATCATTAAAATCAAACCACGATACGAAATCAAACTTTTTACGCTGAAATATCTAAAAGCTAAATGCAACTGATTCTGTTAAAAAAATTCTTTCGAGAAAACAAGCACAACGCGTTATTAAGGCGCAAAGAAATAAATATGTACTGCATCTAAAATGTTAATATTCCCGAGTA
>JANJGK010000030.1:19530339-19545339 GCA_039081455.1 Macrobrachium rosenbergii
TACACACACATAAATATATATATATATCCTCCAGTGTGTGTGTATGTATGTATATATATTAATAATATATGTAGATATATATGTGTATGTATATATATATATATATATATATATATATATATATATATATATATATATATTATTATATATATATATATATATATATATATATATATATATATATATTGTGTGTGTGTTAAGTGTTAGAATATGCAAAATAAAGAATTTGCAGACAGGAGAGTGACTAGTTTACCGTAAAAGCGGATCTGACGCAAGTGCGTTTTATGTTTCTACTGCTGTTTAATAATCTTGATTAATACAGAGATACAAAAATGAGAGAGAAGCAAGTAGGTGTAAGAGAAAAGTTGCGTGATAAGAACGTAAATCTTGAATGAAGCGTGGAATGGTTGATGTTTGCAGACGCGACGATACTGACTGGGGATAGTGAAGAGAAACTGCAGAAACTTGTGAGAGATTTTGGTGTGTGTGTGTGTATCAAAACCTGTAAAACTAGGGGCAATGGGTATTTGTTTACACAGTATAGATACATATAATACATTTATATATATATATATATATATATATATATATATATATATATATATATATATATATATATATATAATATATATATATGTATACAGTATGTATATATATACACATGTATATACATATATATACAACTGTATATATATAAATGTATTATATGTATGTATGATGTGTAAACAAATACCCATTGCACCTAGTTTTACAGATTTTGATACACACACACATACACACACACACACACACCAAAATCTCTCACAAGTTTCTGCAGTTTCTCTTTGCTATCCCCAGTCAGTATCGTCGCAGTCTGCAACATCAACCATTCCACGCTTCATTCAAGATTTACGTTCTTATACACACACACACACAAACAAGTAGAATTATCCTCACCCCTTGTACAAACGACATGAATCCATCAAGTCAAACAAACATATAAACATATGGTTAAGAGAGAAACGAACAGCAAATTTGCAGGCAAACGAAGGCACTTTATAGGCAGACCCACACGAGTTATTTTCCCGTGAGTGATGATGATACCCTGTCCTATCGGGAGGGGGGAAATGTATGCACCTCTCCAGTGTGACAGGAGCTGTCGAAAAAACAGGAAATTATGTTTCATCAAGACTACAAAAGTTGTTTCGCAACGGGCAATGAAACTCCAGAACTTTTATCCCATAACTCAAACCGCGATATGCCAGCAACGTTTTTAAAGGCTTCCAGACCATTTCCTCCCTTTACAGCAGTGTGTGTGTGTGTGTATGTGCGCGTGCATTCATGCGCATGCGCATGTGCGTTTCGATAATGGTGGTCGTGAAGGTGCTGGCAGTGGAAGGGAGGTGAGGTCCACAATTTGTGTTGGCAATCAGTGTTGGCAAAATAGTTTGTGAACGGGAACGTCATGGTATTTCATTAAAGCTGACAGCAAAAGCTGACAACGAATCGAAAACGAATAAAAAATAAAAATAATCCCTACGAAAATTGCGAGAAATACTTCACTCTTCCCCAGAACAAATTTATAAATAAAAAAACCACTTTCAACCCTTTTCATTACAATACAAAAAAGCAGATACAGTCACGGTTTGCGAAACTCTCAACTGGGGAGCGTCCACGATGACGCAACCATGTCTGAATCTCATACAGTTTTTCAAAAGCCCTCGCACTAGTGATTCTTCTGTTCTTATTCTTAATTCTCTGCTCTAACGATATTCAATCTTTTTTCCGTCATGAGAATGCATTTAGCAAAGAAACTGCACACGTCTGTTTTTAAGCAAGAAAACTAAATGCCAATTACACTAAATTCACCTCAGTCATCGTAGAGATTTCTGCCAATTATGGATAACAACTATTCCGGCAGAAATATTTAACGAGGAACAGTAATTTAGTTGTTATCTCGTTACACAAGAATATATAAAAACCAGTTACAAAAATAAATAAATAATGGAGTAATAAAAAATATCAGGGGGGAAAGATTTCTGTTATTTAAATATCTTCAGGCTCTCTTTCTCGTTAATCAACCATTAACCAATAATAATGAGACATCCACTCATAGGCTAAGAACTGTCTTCTTCTCCATCTCCAAACCGAGATAAAAAAAAAAAAAGGCCTACAATCACTCCTGCGAAGGATCATCTTTAAAAAAAACCTTCACTCATTCCTGCGCAGGCATATCTCCCTTAAAAAAAAAAAGCTACACTCATTCCTACGCAGGCATCATCTCCCTTAAATAACCTACTCATTCCTGCGCAGGGATCATCCCACTTAAAAAAAAAATACATTCAATCCTGCGCAGGGATCATCCCACTTAAAAAAAAAAAATACATTCAATCCTGCGCAGGGATCATCTCCCTTAAAAAAAAAACCTACACTCATTCCCGCGCAGGCATCATCTCCCTTATAAAACCTACACTCATTCTTGTGCAGGGATCATCTCCCTTAAAAAAAACCTACACTCATTCCTGTGTAGGGATCATCTCCCTTAAAAAAACTAAACGCATTCCTGCGCAGGCATCATCTCCCTTAAAAAATCTACACTCATTCCTCCGCAGACATCATCCCTTAAAAAACTTACACTCATTCCTGCGCAGGGATCATCTCAATTAAAAAAAACCTACTTTCATGCCTGCGCAGGGATCATCTCCCTTTAAAAACCTACATTCCTGGGCAGGGACCATCTCCCTTAAAAAAAACCTACACTCATTCCTGTGCAGGGATCATCTCCCTTAAAAAAACTACACTCATTCCTGCGCAGGAATCATCTCCCTTCAAAAACCTACACTTCTTCCTGGGCAGGGATCATCTCACTTAAAAAAAAAACTATATTCATTCCTGCGCAGGTATCATCTCCCTTTAAAAACCTACGCTTATTCCTGCGCAGGGACCATCTCCCTTAAAAAACCTACACTCATTCCTGCGTAGGGATCATCTCCTTAAAAATACCTACACTCATTCGGGCGCAGGGATCATCTCCATTTCTCCCTTCACATTACTTCCCCCCCTCGGAGGACGGGTATTCGTCGTTTTCTGTATAGTCCTCTTTCTCCTCCCCTCACATTCTCTCTTTCTTCTATGGATAGATTTCAGTTCCTTCTACTTCTTCTTCTTCTAAAACATCTCCTTTCTTTACCATCGTATTCCCGCGCTTTCTCTTTCTCCCTCCCTCTCCCCTCTGAGGCCGGGTGTCTTCTTCTTATTCTTCTTCTTCTTCTTTCCTCTAAGGATAGATTTCAGTTCCTACTACTTCTTCTTTTGTAGCATCTCGTTTCTTTATCCTCATATTCCCTCTCTTTCTCTCTCTCTCTCGCCCCCCACCTCTGAAGACTGGTTCCTTCTTCTTCTTCACTCTACGGATAGATTTCAGTTCTTCTTACTTCTTCTGTAGTATCTCTCTCTTTACCCTCATATCCGCTCTCTCTCTCTCTCTCTCTCTCTCTCTCTCTCTCTCTCTCTTCTCTGAAGACGGGTTCCTTCTTCTTCTTCTTCCCTCTATGAATAGATCTCAGTTCCTCTTACTTTTGTAGCATATCCTTTCTTTACCCTCATATTACTTTTCTCTCTCTCTCTCTCTCTCTCTCTCCTCTAAAGACAGCTTCCTTCTTCTTATTCTCCTTCCGTAGCCGTAAATTATCGCCCTCATCTCACACTCCTTTTCCCCTTCCCCCATCCTTTCCTCTCTGTCAATATTCTTCTTCCCCCAGAGGATCTACAAGTGTATCCTCATTATTCACTGTATCTCCGAGGCACCGCCGCTAATATATCGCTGTCCTGCATTCTCTGATGGTCTCTTTGTACAAGGTATTGGATGCCAGGAGGAGGAGGAGGAGGAGGAGGAGGAGGAGATTTAGGCTAGAGATCGTCTTGACAATTTATTCACCTTCGGGTGGTATTAATACATGACAATTATTCCCTATCTGCAATGCTGCAACCATGCATATATTCATTTTCAATTTCTCTCTCTCTCTCTCTCTCTCTCTCTCTCTCTCTCTCTCTCTCTCTCTCTCTCTGAAACAGATAAAACCAGTATATCCGAGAAAATATTTCCCTGGACAGTCTTCCTTCACATATAAAAGTTTGGTAAATGAATATTATAAAAACAAAACCAGTATTATCCTTGACTTCGACATTTCTGAAAACGTTATTCAAAAAGAGAGAGAGATAAAGAATAAAACTTCCTCTCTCCCCTCCATGATATCAAATCATAATTTTATTTCAAAGAGAAAGTTCACAGGAAAACAAGTATTATAAAGGGGTCTATTAACTACAGAGCGAAGCTTACCTCAGGTGTATTAAGCACGGATGAAGTGTGGGCAGTTTTTATACGCACCTATTTTTCAAAGTAAAAGGAACTCTTAATATAATAACGCAGAAAACAATGATGCATATATTCAACACAAAGTAAACTCGCTTGTGTGTGTGTGTGTATGTGTGTATGTATATATATATATATATATATATATATATATATATATGTTTATAAATATATATATATATATATTTATACATATACTGTATATATATATATATATATATATATATATATATATATATATATATATATATATATATATATATATATAGATACATGCATACATATATACAAAAGACAGAAAGACAGACAGCCATACATAAGCAACGCAATATTCTTCACCTCTCCTTCTTCTCTCTCTTTCCCCTCTTAAAAGGATATACCAATCTCACAGTCTAGTGCCACGATTGTAGTGCCTGTGCCCCATTGAGTTGGAACAGAGTGCCTTTGTCAGACCAGCAGGCTGACGTGGCTGAAGAACAAGAAACCTTTGCAACAAAGATACATTGGAAAATATTGACAGTCATCCTCTTGACAACACAGTGCCTGTGCCAGAGAGAGAGAGAGAGAGAGAGAGAGAGAGAGAGAGAGAGAGAGAGAGAGAGAGAGAGAGAGAGAGAGAGAGAGATGCCACCGGTGCAAGACAATGCATGTATTTGCGTATACTTTAGAGTGTGTATGTAATATATGTGTATATATATACATATATATATAGATATGTATATATCCACATATAATTATATATACTGTAATATACATATATATATATATATATATATATATATATATATGTATATATATATATATATATATATTATATATATATATATATTATATATAAATTTATATATATATATATATATATATATATATATATATACATACACACACACAGTTATTTTCAGCTCTAAGAGTTGTTGATAAATTGATCACCAACTCTCCGTACTGCATATCCCTGATACAGATGAAGGCTTTGCATGTCAAGAAGAGCTTGTAAGTGCTTTACGAGTCTTTCGTCTATGAAAGGGGAACCAACCCCACCATTAGACTGCTCGGCTGATAAGCTAATTCATCTTGAAAAGATGAACAGGTCATACCAACCGATTGGGGCTTTGCTGGGCCAAACTTGGTTGAATGGACTGGTCGCTAGAACTGGGTCAAGATGGTCTCAAAATCAGCTATTTACCAACTGTTTGCCTTGAGTGTGTCGCGTACTATCACTTAACAACTTCTACGTCGTACTGTCATTTAACGAATTCTATTTCGTACTATCCTTTAACAAATTCTGTCGTACTATCATTTAACAAATTCTATGTCGTACTATCATTTAACGAATTTTACGTCGTACTGTCATTTAACAAATTCTATGTCGTACTGTCACTTAACAAACTCTATGTCGTACTGCCTGTCACCTAACAAATTCTTTGTCGTACTATCATTTAACAAATTTTATGTCCTACCATCATTCAACACATTTAATGCCGTGCTATCATTTAACAAATTGTATGTCGTACTGTCTTTAACAAAATCTATGTCGTATTATCATTTAACAAATCCTGTCTTACTATAATTTAACGAATTTTATGTCGTACTATCACCTAAAAAATTCTATGCCGTACCATCATTTAACAAATTTTATGTCGCACTGTCATTTAACAAACTGTCAATTAACAAATTCTGTCATACTATCATTTAACAAATTCTATGTCGTACTATCATTTGAAAAATTCTATGTCGTACTATCATTTAATAAATTCTATGTCGTACCATCATTTAACGAATTTTATGTTAAGTCTCCATCGAACTTCTGTGAAGTGTTGGAAAATTACTTCTACCGTACAACGATATCGCAATTCTCTTTTAAGCAGAATTTATTCTGCTGTTTGCAGTATCCTGATATATTAACATATTTACCAGTTATCACGGTGGTACCCCATACTTCTAACTTAAACTGAACTCTCCTTTCTCAACATGAAAAAAACTACCCACATACTATCGTTCAATATGTTTTATCCTATATAAAAATAAACTGCGTTTAAGGCAGAAATTATCACGGCGATATTCTATCTATACTGCTCATGCAATTATCAAACTTAATCTTTTTACCCTCTCTTACTACAAGCTGTCAAATCTGCTTCCAAGAAGAAAATGTTAATAAAAACGCTGACATAAAAAAGTCAATAAAATATTAAAACATCACGTCTTCATGGCCGTGGGGTGGGGGGGGGGGGGTTGTACAGAAGGAAAAAATAAAACTTATCTTCACGACTACGACTGTAAGGAGAGGGTGGGAGGGATGAGGGGAGGGGGGGGGGGGGACGAGGGTGGGACGGCTTAGGCCCTGGTCTGAGTTTACACACGCTCGCTTATTTGCATTTTTCAAGAAGGATCAAGCGCTTCCCTAAGTATTATGCAAGCGCCTTCAGACGGTCGTCTGGTTAAGAGATGCAGCTGGAAGGGTCAGGTGCAACCTCGCTTTTTTTTTTTTTTTGCTTTCTTAAGGTTAAAAAATAATTTAATTTCCATCTCCCACCAGACTACCCAAGGTAAAGAGTTTACCTTGAGACTACCAGCATTTATTTGGAAAATAAATAAGTGGAATGACATGCCTAAATATTTAAGACATTTCTTCTATGTTAAATGTTCTAACGTAAATGTTTATAATCTTTTGTGTATAAGCAAAAATGATGCTAACAGGAAATTATGCGGAATGATCTCAGGAGAGAAGTGGAAAATATTAGCAATAAAAGAACTTACTGACTGTACAGAAAATTTCAGCCCAAGTGCCTTAAACTTTGTATAACTGAAAGAAATTTTGGACTATTTGCGTGTTTGCCGATTCTATCAGGTCGTAAGAGCCATAGATTGACGTGAAAAAAATAAAATTATATATATATATATATATATATATATATATATATATATATATATATATATATATATATATATATATATATATATATATATATATATATATATATATATATATATATATATATATATATATATATATATATATATATATATATATATATAAAAGATATAGGGCCCGGAGTCATCTGAAACTGCGAACGTCAGTTTTAACTGAGGCTGTTCAAAATAACTCCTCTATGATGAAACTGCAATAGTCTTTAATGTTATAAGAGAGAGAGAGAGAGAGAGAGAGAGAGAGAGAGAGAGAGAGAGAGAGAGAGAGAGAGAGAGAGAGAATACAAACGTTACGGATTCATCCAACGCCCCCACGCGGCACCGTAATCCAAAATCCCTCCCTTAAAAATAAATAAATAAAAGAACCAAATCATTCCACATCTCCATGAAATACCGAATCGATATTTAATGGGAACCGCTTATCAAGAGACGCCAGCAATCCGGTGGCCTAACCATCGACAATCAGCGCAAGGCTCTTATCTGAAATCGGCATCAAAAGCAGCGGCATTTAGCCATTCATGCTGTGCAATTGATGACACGCGCGACAAATTTCCACACAAACAGATGCGGGCATGATTGATGGCATGTGGAGAATTTTACGTATGCCCAAATGACTAAATATTATATATTTAATATGATTTCAGACCTTCATATTTTCTAGGCCAAGGTTATAGACGTAAATTCTTTTCTTTCTAATGTGCACTAAATTTATAGAAAAATATGTAGAATTCAAATAACTGATTGTGCACAATTTTAAATATTATATATTTAATATTACAGAAATTCTTACATATATATTTAATATTATTACCCAAATGCTTAAATATTTTATATTTTATATTATTACCCAAAGGCTTAAATATAATATAATTAATACTATTATGCAAATGCTTAAATTTATCTATTTAATATTATTACCCAAATGCTTAATTGTTATATATTTAATATTTTATTACTCAAAAGCATAAATATTATATATTTAATATTTTTACCCAAATGCTTAATTATTATACATTTGATAATATTACCCAAATGCTTAAATATTATAGATTTAATATTACCCAAATGCTTAAATATTACATATTTATTATTATTACCCAAATGGTTAAATATTATATATTTGTTATTATTACCCAAATGCTTAAATATTGTATATTTATTATTATTATTACCCAAATGATTAAATATATATTTCATATTATTACCCAAATGTTTGCATATAATTTATTTAATATTAACCAAATACTTAAATATGTATATATAATACTATTACTCAAAAGCTTAAATTTTATATATCTAATATTATCACCCAAATGCTTAAAAATTATAGGTTTAATATCATTACCCAAATGCTTAATTTTATATATATAATACTATTATCCAAATGTTTCAATGTTGTATATCTAATATTATTACCCAAATGCTTAAATATTATGTAATGAATATTATTACCCAAATGCTTAAATATATATTTAACATTATGAGCCAATTTCTCAAATATTATATATTTGATATTATTACCCAAGCGCTCAAATATTACATATTTAATATTATTACCCAAATGCTTAAATATTATATTTTTAATATTATTACTCAAATGCTTAAGCATCATACATTTAATATTATTCCATACCTTCACATTCTTTGGGTCAAGGTTACATACGTAAGGTGCACTACGTTGCATAAAAAATTGAAGAATTCAGGTAACTGATTAAATTGTTGCAGTGTGCAATAAAGTTACAGAAAAGCATGGAAAATAAAAATAACTGACTGACCTGTTTATACTTAAATCCGATGCAAATAAGTCTTAGAAACTATATACTCTGAGTTCCTCAATTAAATTCAAATTCAAAACTGTTCATATAATACAACTAGTATACATATACAAAAAATATACAAATATTAGTATTCGTAAATCCCAAAAAATAATGACGATTTTACGTATACCTAAGTGCTTAATGTTATATATTTAATACTATTCGATACCTTCATGTTTTCTAGGTCAAGGTTAAATACTTAACGTCTTTTCTTTCTAATGTACACTAAAGCTGAATAGAAATATGTAAAATTCGCATAACTGACTGAACTGTTTATCCTTAAATCCGAAGCAAATAAATGTCTTTAAAAACTATATACCTCGCGTTTCTCAGTTCAAATTCAAATTCAAAACTTTATTCATATGAATACAACTATCATGCATATACAAAAAATATAAAAATAGAAGTCTTCGTAAAATATAAAAATAGAGGTTTTCGTAAACTCCCATAAAATAATGATGAAAGGAGAATAGATATTGGCACATGACAACAGAGAAGACGTATTACTTTCAAATCACTGCGCAATCAATGTCTAGTGAGAATAAAAATCAACGAAACATTTCTAGCGAGATTTTTAGATTTTTATGCGACGAAACACGACAAATTCAAGGGGTAGTTCCTTTCTGGCGGCGTTACATTTTTTTGTGATCAAAAGAATTTCAATTATTCTCCTGTGAACTGTCCTTTTCTCTGTACGTGCACCAGGTCTCTTAACAGTAACATCCTTTGATAAACTGACTTATATATAAACAATACAACACTCACACAAACAAGTACATGCATTATATATATACATACATACATACATACATACATATATATATATATATATATATATATATATATATATATAATATATATATATATATATATAACATATATATATATATATATATATATATATATATATATATAAATATATATATTTATTATATATATATATATATATTATATACAGTAGATATATATATATATATATATATATATATATATATATATATATATATATATATATATATATATATATATATATATATATGAGAGAGAGAGAGAGAGAGAGAGAGAGAGAGAGAGAGAGAGAGATGCTTCAAACGCCAGCCAACAAAAAAAAAAAAAAATACACATACTTCTCTGAAGCATAAAAATATTAAATTATTCCAGAGAGGAGACAGAAAATAAATTTTCCAAGGGTAAAAAGAAAAAAAATATATTATTTCCGAAGCGAAGCAAAAAAAAAAAAAAACTTAGGGAAGGTACGAAAAATTGACGAATTTATAACAAAAATGTACACACGAACAAATAACGGCAAAAAATCACAGCTTCGACGAAAATTCTGTTGCAAATTGTGTTACACGCAGCAAGGGAAGGGATGGAGAAAAAAAATCATATGATTTTATTGAATGAGTGAATGAAAAAACGGATCATCAGGGTCCAAGAAAGGGTGATAAAATACGAGTAATTCTGCGAGGAATAAAAATGGATACACCATGGAAAAACGAATATCAATGCATGAGGGAAACGGAGAACAATTTACAAACGGCGAGAGAGAAATTATAGCAAATAAGATATAAAGAAATGAAATTTCATCAGTACCCCGAGAATGGACGAGAAAATAACAAAGAACGATTTCGCAAGAATAAATGGAAAACCGACGAAATTAAGGCTATCGAGACCACGCACGGACACGGAAACCCACGAATGACAAAGCGGCGTTTCGTTAAAAGCCCCCCTAACGCCCCCAAACTTCCATTGGAGAAGCGCCATGCAGCCAGCAAGCCGGAGGCCTTGTTTAGCATTTCCTCTGCTCTCCAACGAGCCTTATTCTATAATGTGATTAAAGTTAATGAAATTATAAGCTTAGGTTGCTCTAACATCATTTCCGGACGCTTTTAGGAAAAATAATTAGGAATGCTGACGAAATGTGCAAGGCCGCGCTAAACAGCAGAGGCATTCGAAGGTAATTACGCCGAGCTAAGTGGACGGGAGGATGACGTCCGCGACAGAACCATTAATTACCAAAATAGCTTCAATGTATTTGGGGCCGAAAAATGTCCACTCTACACTTCGAGCATGTGCATATGCGGAATTGCAATTCTCTCGATACGTCCGCAACGCCACAGGGCCCGGCGGACGGCGCAATGCATTGTCCGTCCGCACAAGGCGGCACTAACAGAGGGGCCCCTGTCATTACCAATTTAATTAAGAGCGTGTGTTTTCTGCTCCCTCTCGAAATCAGAAATAAACTGGAGACGGGGAACTCATGATCTATTTCGAATCCAACTTGTTGTGTTGCTGGTTTGAATTATACCTCTTCACTCTTGTGAGCAATCACACCATCGGCTATGTGAACAGAAATGACAGCGTCAAATTGAAGGCGAAAAAGAATTACAAAGTTGTATGAAATAAAAACACAGAAATACATGGTAGGTGTAAAAGAAATATTTGGAGCTGGAAGGGAACAGATTTATAAAATGAAATGGGATGGAATGGAATGCAAAATTTAGGCCAAAGGCTAAGCGCTGTCACTTACGAGTTCATTCGGCGCTGAAAGGACAATTAAGAGTAGAAACGTTTTAAAGGTGTAACAGGAGGAAAACCTCGTAGCTGCACTATAAAATAATTGTTTGGAGAGGATGGAGAGTTAGATGGAAGAATGAGAATATGAACGGAGGTACAGTAAAAGGAACGAAAGGGGGTTGCAGTTAGGGGCCGAAGGTACGCTGCAAAGAACCTCAAATACTGCCAGCAGTGTACCTCACTTACTACCCCCAACGGGGAACAGATTTATAAAGATATATGAAATAAAAAAAAAAGCAGCAACGATGCATTGTAGAAGTAACAAGCACAGCAGGTGCACTGAAAGGAAAAGGAAATTTCCAAATTATTAGAAAATCACATTAACCAAGTTGCGCCAATCTCTTTTTCCTCTTAGCCACGGTAAAACTCCTCTTCCGAATTCCAGTCATTTCCAAACGTGAAAAGGTCTTTAACATAAACCGCGGAGCTTATGTCTTCCTTTTATTTCCTCCTCCAACATTCAATCATTAAAATGACCTAAACAGCGTCATAATCAGATAAGGTTGTGTGACCCTGAATGATCGATTAATTGACCGGACTCGATGAATGTCGTTGCATGAGGCACCAGGAACTAACTTGACGTTGAGAGAGAAGACGACACGCAAGCTAGCGGATATATTCAACCCCACCCTCCTCTCTCTCTCTCTCTCTCTCTCTCTCTCTCTCTCTCTCTCTCTCTCTCTCTCTCTCTCTCTCTCTCTCTCTTCGGGGGGTTATCGTGGATCGTTGCTGTAGCTAAGACCTAAAATCCGAGTTGCAAAACAGAGTAGAATAGAGCAGAATACAGAATTTAGGTCAAAGGCCAAGCGCTGGGACCTATGAGGTTATTCAGCGCTGAAACGGAAATTGACAGTAAAGAGTTTAACAGGAAGAAACCTTCGCAGTTGCACTATGAATCAACTGTTAGGAAAGGGTGGAAAGTAAGATGGGAGAAAGAGGATATGAACGGAGGTACAGTAAAAGGAATGAAAGGGGGTAGCAACTAGGGGGCGGGAGGTATGCTGCAAAGAACCTCAAGTAATGCCTACAGTGCACCGCAAGATTCGTAAGTGTACGACCACAGGCAAAGCACAACAAAAATTAAATCATTCGCCTACTGTCATAAAAGCACTGATATGCAACATGAATGAGGAAAAATAAAGATTTAAAATCTACCTTCATTAAATCGGGTAACAGGTTTTCCAAAATCCTACTATTACTAATTCATAGCACAACTAATCTCTGATTCAATTATTCAATCACTGCACTCTGCAGCTTATGTGAATTACTTAATTTGCCACCTCTTACAGCTTCGCGAAAAAAAGGAATGCTTGCTGTTAGATTATTTATGCAACTGTGGGTACTTTTTATACATGTATAAATCCATACATACATGCATATATATATACATATATTATATATACACACAACATATATGTATATATATACATACTGTTAGATTATTTATGCAATTGTGTGTAGTTTTTTATACATGTATAAATACATACATACATGCATATTATATATATATATATATATTATATACACACAAACATATATGTATATATTATACATACATACACACATATATATATATAATATATATATATATATATATATATATTATATATATATATATGTATATATATATATAGTACTGTATATATATATATATATATATATATATATATATATATAATATATATATATATTATATATATATATATATATATACATATACACGGAAGTAACGTAGCAAGAATTATGTGAAGACTTAAATTCGAACAAATCGCTTTTTTTTTTCTTAATTGCCTCTTGAACTGTGGAATTGTCGTTTTCAACCAGCAAAGAGGAATTATCGGCCCTCTTATCTGATTGACAAAGCCTCTCCAGTAAGTAAACTAAATCGAGATAATTGACAAAAAAGCAGAAAGAAAAACATTCTGCTTTTTAAAACCGCCACAACGTATAGAGCAAGTAAACAATGGGCCGAAGTTTCTTCGGCGCAATCGAGTTTTCTGTATAGTGTATAATGCTGTACGAACTCTTAGCAACGGCCCATGAAACTCTCAGCCGCGGCCATGAAACTTTCAGTCACGGCCTGGTGGCGGCCTGTGTTGTTGGCACCTATAGCGGTGCCCGACGCACGATCATGTCTAACTTTAACAATAAATAAAATAAAAACTACTGAGGCTAGAGGGCTGCAAATTGGTTTGGTGTGTTTGATGATTGGAGGGTGGATGATCAACATACCAATTTACAGCCCTCTAGCCTCAGGAGTTTTTAAGGTCTGAGGGCGGAAAGAAAAAGTGCGGACGGACTGACAAATAGCCATCTCAATAGGTTTCTTTACAGAAAAACTAAAATGTATATCACAATATGCCAGCTTGGACATAACCCAAAGAGCGATTGACCAATCAGATGCTAGTACGTCGATGATGCCATACCGGTTGCTAATAATTAACACAGAGCTTTAACTTTTATGCACCGGGAAGCGAAAATTCAACACACACAAGCTCACAAGGATTATTTCTCATATGTAACACTGTCTAATCCT
Organism: Macrobrachium rosenbergii; assembly: GCA_039081455.1. Lineage (NCBI taxonomy): Eukaryota > Metazoa > Arthropoda > Malacostraca > Decapoda > Palaemonidae > Macrobrachium > Macrobrachium rosenbergii. The sequence goes on from JANJGK010000030.1 coordinate 19,544,546, forward strand.
CTTTTGTTACTTCAGTGTTTTCGGGGGAACTTTAAAGGAAAACAAATTATTTACAAAAAATACCATCACCGAACAAAGTATAATAACATCTACTTAAGGCCAGGCCAGACATTTTTTTATGTTTATGCGTGTTTGTGTGTGTGTGTGTTTGTAGGATATCTTGTCTGAGGAGGATAATTATAATCCTTATTATTCCAAAAACAAAAGTAAGGCTGGTATGCCAATGTTATGAAGGCAACGATGGGGGGGGGGGGAGTTTGAAAAAATAAAAGCATCCTGTAGAGCCCAGTTTTTTAAAATAAATTGTAAAAAAAATAAAATGTTAACAATACGATTTTGCGAAGGGGTAAAAGAATCATGCAAAAGTCAGTTTTTTTTCAATTGTAAAAAAAAAACAGGTTAATGACACGATTTCCCCTGTCACCCTATCCGCTCTACGAGCAACAAACGCTTCTGGGGTGCCCTATTCACACCGACCACGGAAGGAAGTGAGCAGAAGAAGAAGAAGAAGAAGAATGGACCCGTTTTTAATTTCACTTCTTTCAGTTCTCCTTTGAACATCAGATGACTTCGTTCTCAAGCGAATTCGTACCATTAGTGCCCTCTCTCTCTCTCTCTCTCTCTCTCTCTCTCTCTCTCTCTCTCTCTCTCTCTCTCTCTCTCAGCTGTTCGGGCTGGAAACAGCACAGCTTGGGCGCCCGTCATTGGATCTCTCTAATTGGATGTTGTGAACTCCAGCTGGCACTTCGATCGCCTCGCTTTCTTTCGCCATTTCTGAAAAGCCGTTCCGGAAG
>JANJGK010000030.1:19550339-19553576 GCA_039081455.1 Macrobrachium rosenbergii
TTTCTCTGGAGCCGCTAACAGAGTAAACAGTTTAATGTTAAGAAAATAACAACACTAATAATAATATAAATATATTAGTAATAATATTCTGTACCTGACAATACTGGCAGCTGTCTAAAAAAGTGTTATTAGGCGAAACAGCTTAATGTTTGGAATGAAAAATAACACCACTAATAATAATACCAATATATCAGTAATAACTTTCTACACCTGCAAATACTAGCATTTGTCGAAAAAAAGTTATGAATCGCTATTATAGGAACCAGCTTAATGTTTAGAATGAAAATAACGACACTAACAATAATATAAACATATCTATAATAATTTTCAGTACCTGCCAATATTGGCATCTTTCTGAAAAAAAAAAAAATTATAAATTCATTTAACTTACGAATTTCCCATCAAAACCAAAACACTAAACCTATAGGTTATAAAAAGCACTCTGTTTATTTTTAATAAGAATTACTTTCAATTTCCCACAGAAATCCGCATTGTTAAACTTATACTACAGAATCGTTTATTTTCAGCAAGAATTGCTATCAATTTCCAACAGAAATCTGCATTGTTCAGCTTTCTATAGAATCAACACTACTTTCACATTTGAATGATTCAATTTGGGGTGTACATTTCAAAGTCCTTTCCATTCATAATTCACATTATTAATATCATAATCTTAGATCTTTATCCTTTATATCCTTTATATTTTGTTTATTTTTCATCCATTTCTTATTTTTTTTTTACTCGTTCTTACCTCCCCAAGCAGTCTTTCTTTTTTTTTTTTGTTTTTTAAACGTAGGGGGCGAAAGTCAGTGTTTACATAAGGTTAACTTAAAAAACGCCAAGCTATACACACAACAATTCATAACAGTAAATTCTGTTATACTCGTCAGAATATTAAAATGAAATCTCTCCTCATCAGAAGGGGAAAAAATTACTGTTCGTCCTTCTTGACATTCAGCTATGAATCTCAAAATAACATCTCACCGGTGGGGAGGGGAAGGGGGATGGAAAAGGGCAGGGAATGAGGGAGGAGGCGAAGGGGGAAGGGGGAAGGGGGGATGGGAAAAGAATCAGAAGAAGCAAATGATCATCTAAAATTGCAGTTCGGATGAGAAAGTTGACAAATCCTCCCTTTGAAAATCCAAGAAAACAACCGGGTAATTTTGACAAAACACCGGTCGAAAAAGAGAACTAAAGTCCCTCCCCCCCCCCCGCTATTTATTTACTTTGTTTTTTGTTTTCAGTTTTTTTTTTTCTTCCAGACTCCACCATTTCTCCGCCGGATAAAGACGCTACAAGTGACAGTCACGGACGACAGAAGTATATTTCCGTCGGTTATACCTAAAATGACTGGGACAAACAAACATGCAAAGACAAATACGAGAACTATAAACTTGAGGACGGCCAAACATTCCAGCTGCGCACGGATAAAGGTTCTCCCTGGATTGTGAAATGTTTTGTGTGTGTATGTGTGTGTGTCTGTACACACACACACACACACATACATATATATATACATATATATGTATACATGTATGATATATACATAATGTGTGTATACATATGTATGTACAAGATTTTGAGAACTCAGTGTTCTCATTTCATGGCATTTTGAATTTACTCACCATGACCCTAAACGGCGCCTGAAAGCTGTCTGCACCCTCTATTATCATAATTATCTCCCTTGCATATCACGAAAATAAGGACACAGCAAATAAGAGAGGCAATCAGCGAATTTTCTCCTCTGCTGAAAGGGGGAATAATAAGCGATTTCAATAAAAGAAAAGAAACATATATGTAAAAAAACACCTTCCTAAAGCTCAAACAAACTAAAAATCAAGGCATTTTTTGTTTTGTTTTGTTTTTTCAAGTGGGATACGAAGTAAAGATATGTTATATCAAGGACACTTGTAAATATAGATGTTATATTAGCAAGCCTGTTAATATTAGTACCACGTATAACCATAAATTAAAATAATGACCACTGCACAGTCAATAAAAATGGCAATGTATCTAGAGAGAATTTATTATTCTTATATTCCCAGGCTGAATGTCATTCAGTTTGGTACTTAATCTTACCTATGAAACCCAACAGTTAGAGGATTTTTATTTTTCATAAAATTCTGTTTACAGGCTACGTTTGTTGACAGTCAGTCCTCATTAAAAACAATTATCCCTTGCACTAGACCACTAACCATTGTTGCAAGTTTCAGTGACGTTGGCTTGGGATCATCACGAACTATTAACCTATACCAAGGAAAAGTTACCCCGCCTCTTCTGCCAGTGAATTGGAATTGGAATATAGAATTTAAGCCACAGGCCAAGAGCTGGAACCCATGAGGTCATTCAGTGCTGAAACAGAAATCAGCAATTAAAAGGCCTGAAAGGTGTAACAGGAGGAGAACCTCGCAATTGCACTATGAAATAATTGTTAAAGAGGGTGAAAAATATGGTAGAAGGAGAATATGAACGGAGTTACAGTAAAAGGGAATGAAAAAGGCTGCAACTAAGGGCCGATGGGACGCTGCAAATAACCTTAAGTAATGCCTGCAGTGCACCACGCGAGGTGCACTGACTGCACTACCCCCAACGGGAAACAAACATTATTCTTGAATTCTTAGTCATTGCATAATACTTCTCCCTTCAATTCCGTTCGCAAAAGGTACAACGACATTCTTATACAACGTTCCTCACCCATCAACGTCTGTAGTAAGACTGAAATCATTATAAAACCCCCAAAATGAGCTGCGCATGCGTGCTTGCGTGCATGTGAGTCCAGCGCGCATGCGCGGTGGGGGGGGGGGAGAATGGAAATGAGTTCTCTCCAAACCCTGACCACAAATGAGACTGGAAACATAACAAGTTGATTAGAAGTCAACAAATCAGAAACGGCCATAACGAGCTACGATAAAATAAAAAATAAAAAAGGCAGGAGATTGGGGAAAGGGTTCGGCTGAAAATGAATGCAGTCACTCTCGTTATAGATGAGGATAATTATGAATATGCATACATATGTATACATACACAAACACATTATATATATATAAATATATATATATATATATATATATATATATAAATTTTAAGAGGCTAAACATAATTTGAGAGAGAGAGAGAGAGAGAGAGAGAGAGAGAGAGAGAGAGAGAGAGAGAGAGAGAGAGAGAGAGAACTAAACTTTTTGCCACCAACATAATTATAAACTGCCCTCCTGTTAGCACTTAGGATGTTCTCATTTG
>JANJGK010000030.1:19553676-19578985 GCA_039081455.1 Macrobrachium rosenbergii
CACCCCGCTTCTTGCCCCGCGCCCCGCCACTTTTTCCCTTACCCCACTTTTTGACCTAGCACTTTTGGCCCCGCCACTTGTTGCCCCACCACTTTTTACCCCGCCACTTTTAGCCCCGCAAGTTCTTGCCTCGGCACTTTTTGCCCCACCAGTTTTTGCCCCCACCACTTTTAGCCTGCAATTTTTTGCCCTACCATTATTTGCCCCGCAACTTTTTTTCCCCAACATTATTTTCCCCGCAACTTTTTGCCCCGCCATTTTATCATACCACTTTTATTTTTTTTCATCCTCAGATCATTTCTGTCATTACCCATTTTCTCAGTAGCGTTTTTTTTCCTTCGTCAGCAAAGTCGCGGGAGAGGTCTTTCTGGATGTGTTTGTGCGCGTGCCCGCGCGCGTGTGCGATCATTATCAGGATGTCTCGAGAACTCTTGAGATATCCTTAAGCAGAATTGGATGAAACTTTGAAGATATACTCTCTCTTTGACCTTCCAAAGTCGATCAAATTTTGGAAGAAATGAGCTCGCTCAGAATAGATGATCCGTTGCCGTGGAAACCATCTTGAATGTGACGGTGACCGAGGTATACAGTGGTTGGTTTCGAGTGATCTTGCCTTACATTTTAATATATATATATATATATATATATATATGTATATATATATATATATATATATATATATATATATATATATATACAATTGTTCCTCCCCTCAGGCAGCGCTCGAATATCGGTAAAGAGTTTCATTTTTGCCGGGATGAATGTGTATCCTTTGAGTATACGCCTCCTCCAGTCCTTTGATGTCCTTCTTCCACTCGGGTGGGCAGCGGTGTCGTCTCAGGATCTCTCGGGAGACGAAGGATTTGAAGGATATTAATGTGATTATTGTATTTGTGACTCTTGCGGGACTTTTTATAGCTTTTTTTTATTGCCTTCCCTTTGATATTCATCGGCAATTTTGTCGTTTGTTTGTTATTATTTTTGTTTATTTTTTGACTAGTGCTTTCATGATTTTTTTTCATTATTTTCATTTTACTTAACTTTTGTTTTTTTATTCATATTCCAGAATGGTTTTGGTTTTTTCTCGTGTGATTAGTAGTGTTCGTTTTATTTTTTTAATGAAATTTTGTCAGAAACTTCAACATTTGAAATTAAACCAGTTATAAACTCATTTAAAAGTGTTCTTTAATTGAAAAAATAATAAAAAATATATATGTATATGAGTAAAAACAAATCTTTCGGGCCAGCCCTGTGAGAGCTGATAATCAGCTCAGTGGTTTGGCAAAACTATTTTAATAGTAATAATAATAATAATAATAATAGTAATAATAATAATAATAATAATAATAATAATCCAATTTTATAATTTATTTTTATTATTTTTTGGCTGTCACTCCTTCCCTTCGAGGCTTCGACATATTTTTTATATTCACGAAGCGTCAGTTGTTTGTCATTTTGATTTCTAAATTTCGACTTGAATGAATTTGTATAATTTGTAATTCTGAATAAGAATCGCATCACCCAATATCTGATTTTCTGTGTATCTCGGAAAGTTCGAGTAAAGTCTGGGGATTATCTCGCAAGATCTCGTAAGATCTCGCATGTAGCGGTTTTAGGCAGCACTTGTATGTGAAACGCTGTAGTCACTTGTGACTGAGAAAAAAAAAATCTTTAGTCCGATATCGTCAACATAAGGAAGATGATTGGAAAAATTAGTCACGTTCGTCAGTAGTTGCAAGAATGAAATCACAGAAGAAAAACGTTTAAATGAAAATTCGTGATTCGTAAACAAAGGAGGAAGTTCGTTCCCAGACGATCTTAAACGTTCCTGTACGTCTCAATAAAACAGGTGTTTGCTTTGAGTGTGCAAGCTCCAAAACGTTCTTAAAGGTTTATAAACGTCTTAGTGAATCAGTTGTTTACTTTGAGTAAGCAAGCTCCAAAACGTTCTTAAACGTTCCTAAACGTCTCGTGAATCAGGTGTTCACTTTGAGTAAGTAGCTCCAAAACGTTCTTAAACGTTCCTAAACGTCTCGTGAATCAGGTGTTTACTTTGAGTAGGCAAGCTCCAAAACGTTCTTAAACGTCCCTAAACGTCTCAGTGAATCAGTTATTGTTCACACGGAGTAACCAAGCTCCAGAATGTTCTTAAACTCTCCTAAACGTCTCAGTTAATCAGTTGTTCGCGTGTGCACTCACTTCCTTTCCCGCAAATTATCGCCTTCTCTCTTCGCTAAACAGTTACATGTCTGCTACGCCGGTGATCTCTCGCTCAGTAAAGTATAACAACGTCTGATCTGGTCAGTACCTGAATGGGTGCCCACGAAATTAGCCAAGGAATATGTTCGCTACACTGGGGGGTTTCTTAGGCAGCTCTTGATATGGTCAGTGCCTAATGGTTACCACTATAGGAACAGTATGTTCGTTATACCGGTGGTATCTTCAGTCACCGTTGCATCTGGTCAGTACGTGGATGGGTAACCACCAGTGAAGTATAAACATTGCAGAACATAACTTCCTCGGATCGCTAGTAGGGGCATAGGATAGGGGCAAGCGGCCTCATCCCAAAGATAGATACTTGAAACTTGCACTAAAACTTGGGAGCCTGGTGTAAGCGGCAGTTATTTTCGGCTTACAGTCAAAGTTTGGAGTATTGCAGAATCACACGAAAGGAATATAAAGATAAAATGAAGTATTTTCCTCAACGAAGAATACAAGAGAGAGAGAGAGAGAGGCTGGAAGAACTCCTCTTCAGAGATTTAAAAAACAAAAATGACAGCTCCTTTCTGTGCTCATGGTCTCATTTACATTAATAATTTACGATGTTTTGTGTCTTGAGAGAGAGAGAGAGAGAGAGAGAGAGAGAGAGAGAGAGGCAGGCCGGAAGAACTCCCTCAAGGATTTATAAACAAAAATGTCAGTTACTTTCTATGCGCATGGTCTCATTTACATCAGTGTATAATTTACAGTGTTTTGCGTTTGAGAGAGAGAGAGAGAGAGAGAGAGAGAGAGAGAGAGAGAGAGAGAGAGAGAGAGGGCCTGGAAAAACTCCTTTTTAGTGATTTAAAAACAAGAAAGACAGTTCCTTTCTATGCGCATGGCCTCATTTACATTAATAATTTACAGTATATTGTGTCTACTGAGAGAGAGAGAGAGAGAGAGAACCTGGAAGAACTCCTCTTTAAGGATTTGAAAACAAAAAAGACAGCTCCTTTCCATGCGCATGATCTCATTTACATTAATAATTTACAGTGTTTTGTGTCTGCGAGAGAGAGAGAAAGATAACGCAGAACGCTTATTTATTTTTGAAGCGGAGCCGAGATTATGAGGACACAACCCAGCACCTGACTCGTCGTTCCCCGAGGCACATCCGGAACAGGCGAGTTGTCCCATTATCCTTCTCCAGGGACGCCGTTCTTGAGGATTTCGGAGCTCGGAATATTACAAATGCGTCTCTTCGTTCTTGTTTTTCTTTTTTTCCTTTTTTTAAGTTTAGTTTCTGTTCTGTATGCGCACGCTCGCAGGATACGTTTGTAAGAGCTCGAGTATTTAATCATATATTTTTTTTTAAATCCGTATTTCTGCTGTGTACTGTACGTTTCTTTACTCTTAATTTTCGTTATTCGTTCCATCTATGCGTCTCCTTGCTACTCTTGTTTTTAATTTCGTTTCTGTGTGCATACGCTCGCAGGATACGTTTGTAAGCGCTCGAGTATTTTTGTTTAATCTGTGTTTCTGCTATGTACTGCACATTTCTTTATGCTTATTTCCGTTATTCCTGTCCTGCTTACCTTGCATGTTGAGGTAAAAATGTTATTTTCATTTCGACCTTTTGAATATTATAATGGGTAATAATGATTTCTTGTGTAACTGCTGGTGTCAAAATAAATCCTAGATCTAGCCTGCGTTGTTTCCAGCGGTTGTTTTTTGCTTTTGAAGGCAGTTATCTTTTGGGTAGCTGTAATCTGTGCACGCAAAGTAAAGACTTGCAAAACAATTATCTATCTATCTATATATATACAGTATGTGTGTATATATATATATATATATATATATATATATATATATATATATATATATATATATATATATATATATATATATATTATATGTACGAGTATATTGATGGACCTTTCATTTTTATTTTAAGTTGACACTTTCTTTCAATTCCATCTATGGCACTATTAATTACACTGCTCTTTCTTATATATTTACATGTGTTTTAAATGGAAGTTATGATTCATTTTTTTCTAATTTTATGTTAAGGAACCTGAACCCCAGATAGGGTTTATAGTAAATCTCGCAGAAACCAAAGTTTTTTTTTTTCCTACAGAAGAAAATTGTACAAATACAACAACTACTAGATTCGGCCGTACCAATAAAAATAGTTGTATTAACGTGGTAACAGCCGCCCCCCCCCCCCACCTCCCCCACTAACCAGGCATCAACCGAGCAGCTTTGCGAAATGCTGGAATGCAGAAAACAAGCTTTACTTAAATTAATTTGAATTACGTATTAAGTAAATATTAAGTAAAATAATCTAATGTGTGAAGGCTTGGTGGTGCTGGAATGTGGGGGGGGGGGGGTGGCTAGGGTGGGGGGTTATGGGGGAGGGGAGGTAATGAGCTGTGTGGGTTTAAACATCGTCACGCTTGGATGACGCCGGGTCTCTTCTAACCGCTGGTCACCGCACGTACACGACGACGTGTTTCTCCTCGTGTACACACGTGTACACGCAAGTACACACGTACACAGCGTGGAATTGTCAAGGAAGGGAGTGTTATGAAGAAGTATTCCAAGGACACAGATGGTGTGTCTTTCAAGATCACCTTGAGTGTGAAGGAGGAGGAGAAGGTTAGAGGAGCAAGTTTCTCTCTCTCTCTCTCTCTCTCGGCTATGTTTGGGTACAACTGAACTGGTCAGCTTGTCACAAGCCGTGTCCCAGACCAAAACATTTCTAGTCTGGTCGTTATAGATACAGAGCTGAATATAGAGTTTAGGCCAAAGGCCAAGCGCTGTGATCTATGAGGCCATTCAGCGCTGAAACGGAAATTGACAGCAAAAAGGTTTGAAAACTGTAACAGGAGGTAAACCTCGCAGTTGCTCTATGAATCAATTGTTAGGAGAGGGTGGAAAATAAGACGGAAGAAAGAGAATGTGAATGGAGGTACAGTAAGAGAAATGAAAGATGTTGCAGCTAGGGGCCGAAGGGATGCTGCAGAGAACCTTAAGTAGTGCCTACAGTGTACCGCGTGAGGGGCACTGACGGCGCTACCTCCCTACGGGGAGTCTGGTCGTTACGACTTATTTATGTGCCTCCACATATACATAACCAGGTCTAGGGAAAAAGGTAAATGAAAGCTTTACGGAAAAATAAATTAAAACTTTAGGAAAAATAAGTGAAAGCTTTAGGAAGAAAGATAAAAGTTAAAAAAAGTAAAGTTTTAGGAAAAAGGTAAATGAAAGCTTTAGGAAAAATGGATTAGAACTTTATGAAAAAATAATTGAAAGTTTTACGGAAGAAATAAATGAAAGCTTTGGGTAAAAAGATAAATGAAAGCTTTAGGAAAAATAAATGAAAGTTTTATGAAAAAAATACATTCAAGCTTTAAGAAAAAGATAACAGAAAATTTCAAGAAAAATGTAAACAAAAACTTTAGGTAAAAAGATAGAAGCTTTTAGGAAAAAATAAATGAAAGCTTCAGGTAAAAAAAATATAAATGAAAGCTTCAGGTAAAAAATATAAATGAAAGCGTTATGTAAAAAGATAAATGAAAGCTTTAGGAAAAAAAAATAAGTGAAAGTTTTAGGGAAAAAAGATCAAAGTTTTCGGGAAACCGATAAATAAAAGCTTTAGGAAAAAGATCAATGTAAGCTTTAGAAAAAAAATCAATGAAGGCTTTAGAAAAAATAAATGAAAGCTTTAGGTAAAAAGCAAATGAAAACTTTAAAAAAAGGGTAAATGAAAGCTTTAGGTAAAGAGAGACACACAGGAGGGGGGGGGGGGCAGAAGGACTGGCTTGTATGTGTGTGTCAAAGGTCATTCATATTTTACTCTTTCAGTATGTAACGAAATCCTGTACCACAATCCCTCCGTGTACCAATTGGTTCAACAAGTTGACATCAAATTTCGTTTCTGACTAACTTGAAGTAACTTAACCACATGAGCTTTTTTGGAAGGGAGGGTAGGGGAAGGGCGTTCCTTGTCCGAGGTTTGAGCATGCGCATTGATGTAATCGCAACCAGCTTACAGGAAGAAGTCATTTGTAATGACAACAGGTGTTCGTACGTCTTATAAGCTTATAAACAACTTATATTTATCTTCTGAATAATAATAATAATATAATAATAATAATAATAAGCAACACGACGCTTAGTACAGTAGTCCATCGGATGCCCGTGTCATATAAAAGATTAGATCTACTTCCTGTAGTTTTGAGCAGGGAATTATGCAATACATAACAGGAATTAGCAATATGTCTTAGTTTTTATTTGGGGGGGAGGGGTGCTTACTGATTGCGTCCACGATATAACTGGTGATAGTTACGATGCTAATATAAGTCGAAGCCCGTTGTCGCTACATGTATGGAGGTCGTTTTGACAGTTGACGATGAGGTGTGACTGGGTCCTGGTTTTAACGAGTGGGTCGTATATTGAGGAAATTGGGGGTGGGATGGGTCTCTGGGAGACGGGTATGTGGGATATGATGGTGGGAAGGGAAGGGAGGGGGGAAGACTGGGGCTCGAGAAGAGGTGGAGGCGGCGGTTTCGAGAGAGAGAAGAGAGAGAGGTTCGTTACCGCGGACGGAAGCCATTGCAAATTCTTAAAAGAGATTTCACGGACGGACCTCCTCCTTTAGTCAGTGGGGTTTCCTGTTTCATTTCGCGTCTCTTGTTGTTGTATTTGTTTTGTTGTTGTTACAGTAAGCACCAGCATTTATTTACTCCTTTCAAAACACTACCAGCCCCTTCTCTTATTTCCCTCATCGCTTATAGTTTTTATTGATTTCGCGTGAGTCTGGGAGTTGCGGAGGTGAGCTTACAACAGATTGATTAACGAATCTGGTATTTATGGAGGTACGTTGATGGTTTCGTCGTGTCCGTTTGGTTGAACGTCATTTGCTTAAACCTAAAATAAATATCAATTAATCTCTTTCTCTGTATAAACACATGTATATGTATATGTATATAACATATATATAGATCATATATTATATATATATATATATATATATATATATATATATATATATATATATATATATATATAAATCTTTATTCATTGGATGTACTTGCTCACATGCACACGTTTTACTCCTCATAAGAGAGAGAGAGAGAGAGAGAGAGAGAGAGAGAGAGAGAGAGAGAGAGAGAGAGAGAGAGAGAGAGATTCCGTTTACGCGCAAAATATTTTAATTTACGGGGTCCTTTTTCTCTTGCTTGTTAAATTATTTGTCAGCTCCTCTACCTGTATACTTCCAGAAATCTTCGTTTGTTTAGAATTTAGACAACCGTCTTTCATTCTCTCCACATGACTAAACCATATCTGAACCTTAAGCCACTAGTAAGTGTAACCTGCACTTCTCATTCTGTACTTCTCATTCTGTCAGTCCTTCATACACCTCTTGCACTAACGATTCGATTTATAACTAGTTGTCTCCCATACTCTCCGCATGGATAAAGCACTAACGATTCGATTTATAAATAGTTGTCTCCCACACTCTCCGCATGACTGAACCATACATGAACGTTTTAGCCACTTTTACCCATAACCTGCATTTCTCACCTATTATATTATGCAAACGGTTCAACTCAACAGCTTTTATCGCTTATTCTTTCATTCTCATTCGGGAGTCTGAACGCAGCTTAGTATATTCCCTAGCGGGGTATGCCAGCCGTGGTCTAGACCTTGATACCAGCAATCCAGTATGTGCTGGAGGTTGAACGCGGCTTATTATTCCTTTCCTGAGTATACCAGCAATCCAGGATATGTGTTTGTGAATGTTGCAGGAGGGAGATCTCGACCAGAGATTGCCATGACATTTCTCGCGGAAGATCGGCCTGCCTAAATATTCATTCGGCCCGTTTGCCAGTTAGGCGGCCCTCGTCGATGTTTTAGGCGGTCTGTCAGTCATCCTTGCGTTTTGCCTTTGACACAATTCCGAAAGGTTATATAGCTGGTGATGTGATTTACCGATACCCGCCCTTATTTCTTCTGGGTCTCTTAAAGGTTTTATATATACTCGTATATATATATATATATATATATATATATATATATATATATATATATATATATATATATATATATATATATATATATATATATATATATATATATGTTGCGTGTCCTGCGTGATTCTACCTCCGCAAGAGAGAGAGAGGTTGCTCATCAGAGAGGAGCATTCCAAAATCGGAAATATAAGGTGAACACAACAAATTATTATTGAGAGAGAGAGTTGCTCATCAGGTAAAACATTCTAAAATCGGAAATATAAAAGTGGACACGACAAATTATTTTGAGAGAGAGAGAGGAGGGGGGTGCGGTGTTGCTCATCAGATAAATAAATTACAAATCGAAAATATAAACTGAACGCGACAAATTATTCACAGAGAGAGAGAGAGAGAGAGAGAGAGAGAGAGAGAGAGAGAGAGAGAGAGAGAGAGAGAGGGCAGACCTGTTCGCAAAACGCAGAGAACTCCAGCTTTATTTTTTATTTTCACTCCTATACATCACCCGGGTTTTCTTTCTTTTTATTCTTTCGTTTATTTATTCTCTTCTTATTTACCGTTCTCCGTTAATTGCTTCCGAATTTCAAAGTTTAGCCTTTCATCATCTTTTTGGCAATATTTTGAACTCGCAACTATTTCTTTTTCCTCCTCCCCCCCCCTCCCCCCTCCCCCCTCCCCCGGCTGGTAATTTTCGCGTGAGGGAAGTTTTCTCGTCCTTTTTATGTTTCGGTTTAATTTGAACTCCTCGTAAGTAGTAGATGCTCTCTCTCTCTCTCTCTCTCTCTCTCTCTCTCTCTCTCTCTCTCTCTCTCTCTCTCTCTCTCTCTCTCTCTCGATCACTTGTTCTCGATCACTTGTTGTGATCGCTTTATTTTTCCGATTTTGGAATATTCGTATACGATAAGCAACTCTCTCTCTCTCTCTCTCTCTCTCTCTCTCTCTCTCTCTCTCTCTCTCTCTCTCTCTCTCTCTCTCTCTCAATAAATAAATAAATAAATAAATAAATAAATAAATAAATAAATAAATAAAGAAATAAATAAATAATTTCTTTACTCTATATTTCCGATTTTGGAATATTCGTATACGATAAGCAACTCTCTCTCTCTCTCTCTCTCTCTCTCTCTCTCTCTCTCTCTCTCTCTCTCTCTCTCTCTCTCTCTCTCTAAGTAATTTCTTATATTTACTCTATATTTCCGATTTTGGAATTTTTTATCCGATGAGCAATCTCTCTCTCTCTCTCTCTCTCTCTCTCTCTCTCTCTCTCTCTCTCTCGCTCCCCTTCCTTTTCCCTCTTTGTCTTTCTTTCTCTTTAAATCATTTGTTGTGATCACTGTATTTTTCCGATTTTTTAATGATTTTACACTTCGTATACGGTGAGCATCCGTGGAATTTGAGTAATATATAGGACCCAGAATTTAATTTGACTAAAAAGAAAGTACAACTGTAACATGAGACTGAATTAAAGCACAGTCTAATATAAGTAATGCATAAATTCCATTTACTGCTTAAAAGCAAATAAAATCATCACCAGCCGTTGGTATATCGTAAAAAAAATTAAAATATACATTTTGTTTTTATCTTCCGTCGATATATCGTAAAATTATATAAAAAAAAGGTTTTGTTTTCACCATACGTCGGCATATTGTAAAAAAAAAATTAGAAAACACTTTCCGTTTTAACCATCCGTCAGGATATCGTAAAAAATTATAAAATGGTTTTCGGTTTCACAATCCGTAGGTTTATCGTAAAAAAATTAATATTTTTGTTTTTACCATCCGTCGGTATATCATAAAAAATATGAAGTAAATACTTTTGTTTTCACCATCCATCGCATATCGTAAAAAATAATTAAAATACCCTTTGTGTTCATCATCCGTCGGCATATCGTAAAAAAAATAATGGATAGACACTTTTTGTGTTCATCATCCGTCGGTATATTGTAAAAAAAAAAAAAAAAACTTTTCAGCTTCACAATCCGTTGGTATATCGTAAAAAAAAACTTTCAGTTTTCATCATCCGTTGGTATCAATTAAAAAGATTTTCTAAATACTTTTCGGTTTGACTATCCATCGGTATATAGTAAAAGCAAATTTTTAAAATACTTTTCGGTTTCACCATCTATTGGTATATAAGAAAAATTTGAATACTTTTCGTTTTTTCATCAGTTGGTATATCGCAAAAAAAAAATTAAAGATACTTTTTGTTTTCACCATCAGTCAGTGTATCGGAAAAAAAATACTTTTTGCTTTCACCAGCCATTGGTATATTGTAAAAAAAATTCAAAAACTTTTTTTTTTTTTACCATCTGTTGGTATATCGTAATTTTTTTTTTTTTTTACTTTTGTTTTCACCATCCGTCGATATATCGTAAGGAAAATACTTAGTTTTCACCAGCTATTGGTGTATGGCAAAAAAAAAAAAAAAATGAAAGATCATTTTTGTTTTCCCGGAGAAGATATGCTAAAGTTCGCGTAACTTCGGGATTTTGGCTCGTGTCCTCTCCGAATGAAAAGTAATCACCTCGCAAATCTTCATTTGGGAGGGTTTTCAAGAGGGGGGGACAGGGGGCCGGTCACTCCATTACGCCCTCCCCAAAACTTCTAATTGGTAAAGTGCGCTTGAGCCCACCTTCATAAGTTGGGGCGTTGCGAGAGACCCCGATTTAATCCCAGATGCTGCTGTGTGCGGTCATTCGTTATTTGGGTCGCTCTGGTAAATGAGGTTTTACATATGTATATATGTATGTGTACATTATATATATATATATATATATATATATATATATATATATATATATATAATTGTGTATATATATATTTGTATATATGCATATATATATATATATATATATATATATATATATATATATATATATTTATATTTGTATATATGTATATACTTATATATATACATATATATATATATATATATATATATATATATATATATATGTATATATATATATATATATATATATATATATATATATATATATATATATATATAGAGAGAGAGAGAGAGAGAGAGAGAGAGAGAGAGAGAGAGAGAGAGAGACTAAAGGTGTGTAACCCTTTTGGCACAGAGATATAAGAATGCAACCCAACCTCATATCGAAAAGTCAGTAATGCCAGTGAAATTGTCACGGGGAAGTGGCCCTTCACCGTTTATGGGGTCAAAAGGATTACAGAGATTTTGTCCAAATCCGCTCTGGTGAAGGGATTGGTAGTGATATGGGTTGAGTTGTCACTACACATCGGATTAATGTCGAGGATTACCGAAGGGTCAGATCCCTCGTTGGGAAAAGGGGTTTTGAAAGTTTAGGGGGATTGGCTCAGGAAGTTTTGAATTTTGCCCCCCCCCCCTTGCAATCATTTGCCTTGGCTCTTCAGCCTATACAATATTACTCTCTCTCTCTCTCTCTCTCTCTCTCTCTCTCTCTCTCTCTCTCTCTCTCTCTCTCTCTCTCTCTCTCTCTCTCTATATATATATATATATATATATATATATATATATATATATATATATATATATATATATATATATATATATGTTATATATATATATATATATATATATATATATATATATATATATATATATACATATATATATTTTATGTATTTACTTATATATATTATATATACATATGTGTATTTTATATATATTATATATATATATATATATATATATATATATATATATGTATATATACATGGTCTTACCTTATAATGTAATATATTTAAGTTAATTAAGTTGATAATACCATAGCATTCCATGTTATGAAAGTATACTTAAATATTGAACTTTTTCTTATGATATGGGCCTCTACAAGTTGGAATATACCAAACGGATATGATTACCTCCCCTCCCCCTACGCATCCCCTCTCCTATCCCTTCCCAACTCCCTCCCCCCTCCCATGAGCCTTCCCTCACCTTCTTTATAGGCAATAAAAAAAAATAGAAGAGGTAGAAGTTCCCTGAGCGATTTTCCATAATCCCTTCGGAAAGTGTTATGAAACATCTCTCTACACGTCAGGTGGGGGGGGCGCTGTTTTTTCCCCCGTGGAACCCCTACAGAATGTAAATGAATATGTACTTCTCCTCCTTCCCCCCACGTCTTAATCCTATCACCATCTCTATCCGTTCTCTAAAAAAAAAAGAAATAAATAAATCTCTTCTTTCGAAAATAAAAACGATGGAGTGGCGGCATAACTTTTTGACTATCACTTAAAATTCTGGAAGAACATGTCGTCTTGGGATAGAAAAGGGGGAAAAAATCCTATACCGTGGGTTGTGTCTATAACATTCCATACAGAAGTATGCCTCTACACCTAACTGTCTGTATATATATATATATATATATATATATATATATATATATATATATATATATATATATTATATATATATATATATATATATATATATATATATATATATATATATATATATATATATATATATATATATATATATATATCAGTCAGGTCTGGCTGGCTGGTATATTGTGTTACAACTTTTCTTTTCTGTGCTTGCACTATACGTGTCAGTTGCTCTTATGTTTGAACAGATTCACTGTTGTTTACTCATGTGAATAAATAATGCATCTCTTTCTCTCCTTACAAATATATATATATATATATATATATATATATATATATATATATATATATATATATATATTATATATATATATATATATATATATATATATATATATATATATATATATATGTTATACACACACACACACATATATATATATATATATTATATGTATGTTTGTTTTTTTGTCATATGCATATTATCTTTGCGCTTTCCTTTTAATCTTTATTTTGGCCATATATCATTATCAATAATCTTTCCATTTTCACAGGTCCTCCACTGAAGATAACAAGGTCAGGCAGCAACGTTACCCTAGACTGTCCCGCAGCCCAAGACCCTTACGTCCTGTTGCTACAGTGGACCTGCCGAGGTTGCAAGGTAAGGGCGTCTTCCGGAGGGGGATTTGTCCCTTTCCCCCTCCCCCACGGAAGGGGTGCTGGGAGAGGGTCAGTGATTGCCCTTTGATTGTTACTGATACGAGTTCAGGCCTTTCGTGTTTAAATCTTTTAGCTGTTAGTGGAATGTTTGCGGAAATGTGTGTGTGTGTGCTGTTGGTGAATTACTGCTGCTTATTTATTTATTTATTTTTTTTTACTTTTTTGTGTTGATGAATTGCTGCAAATTTATTTTTTTCATATTTTTTATGTTTCCCTCTGTGTCTCGTGTACTGTAGGATTAGACGCTTACTGTTACAAGGTTTCAATAAGAAATTTTTTAAAGAAATGTATTTGTTAATCAACACATCGCCTTAAATATGTTGTGATTCCTTTTACCTCGGTGATCAAGAACTAACACTCTTTGTTGCTAGTATTATTATTATTATTATTATTATTATTATTATTATTATTATTATTATTATTATTATTATTGTTATTGCACATGTTTTAAATACATATACATATACTTCTAAAATTGAGGTATTACTGTTCTGCTTCTATTTCTAGAAAGGTTTAAGTTGTTATTTTTCATGTACAGAGATAGAACAACGCCATAGGACTAATCCAGATAAGTGTGTTAAAGGTTTAACCGTGCACAGTACTTGTTTATCATTAAGACTGATTGATTGATTGATTGATTTATAGCTACTAAAATTGGCGTCACATCATCTTGGATATTGACGCCTAAATGATATTAGATGGGAAGCTGAAAAAAATAGTGTAAAAGGAGTTTTATATAAGAACTATCTCTCTATCTATCTATATATATATATATATATGTATATATATATATGCATATACATATATACATCTATATATACACATACACATACACACACTGTACATACAAACATACTTACTGAATTGTACATGATGTAAATTTTGTTGAGTCCCGCCTCTTAATTTAAGTATACCTTAATTTAACCAGACCACTGAGCTGATTAACAGCTCTCCTAGGGCTGGCCCGAAGGATTAGACTTATTTTACGTGGCTAAGAACCAATTGGTTACCTAGCAACGGGACCTACAGCTTATTGTGGAATCCGAACCGTATTATAGCGAAAAATGAATCGCTATCACCAGAAATAAATTCCTCTAATTCTTCACTGGCCGGCCGGAGACTCGAACGCTGGCCCAGCAGAGTGCTAGCCGAGAAGTATACCGACCCGTCCAACGAGGAACTAAACAAAGATACACAGTTGCTATCTCGAGTAGATTGTTAAACCGGTTTGGCACAGAAAATATATTTATTTTTATTTTGCGCAGATTATATTAAATTGCCATTTGGTAATCAGGGATAATTTATTGCCTCTGCACGATTATTGTGAATCGACGGGACAAATTACAAAGCGTAATTAGGAGTTTTTTTTTCTTCCAAATGGGTAATGATGCCATGTAAGTGTTGAGGTACGTATTAGCACTAATGAATATGCTTAAATAATGAGATAATATTAAGCATCTTAAAAATCGGAAAATTTGCTGAATATTATTTTTGTGTGAATCATAAAAAAAACAGAAACAGTTTGATTTTCAAGAAAACAATTTTATTTCGTGATATCGCTAAATTTTTAAATGATACACAGAGGTCATATGAAGGGCTTATCAAAAGAGCGTAGCGCTGTTACCAAGTCTGTGACCATTGACGTAGTGTCTCCATAATACGCCTGAAAGGTGTTTGGGATCTTATGGGATTATGTGCCTCTCTCTCTCTCTCTTGTATATATATATATATTATACATACACACATATACACGTATATATATGTGTATGTATACGTATATATATTTTATGTACATATATAAACACTTATACGCATATATATTATGTAAACATATACTGTTTATATATGTGTGTGTATTTGTTTATATTTATATATTTATGTATATACGTATATATATATAATATATATATACATACATACATAAACTATTATGAGGGAATTGTTTGAACAAAGTTCATATCACTTTTATGTAAGGGATGAAAAATTCGCGTGAATTTCTGGGTAAGGCTTTGAGCATTTGCATAAATTAAGCGAGGTCATGAGGAATGTTATCATATATACGACATTTTAAGCACCAAATAATGTAAAGCTATTTCGATTTACGAATAAATGTTTTTTCGCTGCAACAGAAGCCTTCTCTTATACCCTAGTAAGATTGTCATAGAATGATGCGATTCCTCTTGTGTAAGTTGTAATAATACTGATGTATGAAGTACGTACGCATATACATTATATACATGCATATATATATATATATATATACATATATGCATTATATAAATATATATATTTATATACTGTATATATATATATATATATATATATATATATATATATATATATATATATATATATATATATATATATATATATATATATATATTTAAGGGTATCAGTGTTGAATGTACTATGTTGAAAGGAACGCTCTGGACTACTCTTTGTATTTGGATGCACTTATAAATTATATACCAGGCATTAAGGAAATATGAGAGAAAAGAAAAAAAAGTGGTTCTTATCGCGAACGATTTGACAGGGAAAACAGAAAGAAGGAGAGAGTTCACTGTGGCATCATATCATCGCACTGCTGCGAAAAGCAACGCAAATTTTTATTTCTATCAATATTATTCAGATAATGAACCCCTATTCATATGGAACAAGCCCACCATACGGGCCATTGACGTGAAATTCGAGCTTCCAAAGAATATGGTGTTCGTTCGAAAGAAGTAACAGAGGGTAGTAGGCAATTACCCCAATATAATAGTAACTGCATTGAGATCCTGAATTGTAATTATTCCAGTACCCTGATTGTTAAGGTGTTTGATGCCATAATCCTCTTTGAAATTCCGGTCACTGGCTGATGTAATATAGGATACAAAGTTAAGTATACCTTGGTTTAACCAGACCACTGAGCTGATTAACAGCTCTCCTAGGGCTGGCCCGAAGGATTAGATTTATTTTACGTAGCTAAGAACCAATTGGTTACCTAGCAACGGGACCTACAGCTTATTGTGGAATCCGAACCACATTGTAGCGAGAAATGAATTTCTATCACCAGAAATAAATTCCTCTAATTCTTCATCGGCCGGTCAGAGAATCGAACGCGGGACCAGCAGAGTGCTATCCGAGAACGGTACCAACCCGTCCAATGAGGAACTTACTATAGGATACATAGTGCATTATTAATAAAAGATACGATTATTAATGATGTCTGAAGGGAATCTTGCAATGAATGTTGTATCTGTGGCCTTTAATGTCGTCGTATGGAAATTTTGCAGGGATTGATTATGACCCAAGATCCTCAAAATAAATGCATTCAGTGCAGCTGAGTGACGGGGGCAGTGGTTTGATCTCTTCTTTCTGTATTTCCCATTACCTTCTGTTACTTCTTTCTAATGAATATCTTAACATTCTTTGGAAGCTTGAACATCAAGTCAATGGCCCTTTTGTGGTGGGCTTGTTCCATATGAATAGGGTTCATCTTATGAATAATAATAATAATAATAATAATAATAATAATAATAATAAGAAGAAGAAGAAGAAGAAGAAGAAGAAGAAGAAGAAGAAGAAGAAGAAGAAGAAGAAGAAGAAAAAGAAAAAGAAAAGGAAAAAGAAGGAGAATAAGAAGAAGAAGTAGTATCAAGACCTGAAAATCGAAATAAGAGGGATATAGAATATGCCAGTGGAAATTGTACCAAAAATCATAGGGACACTAGGCACGATCCCAAGATCCTTGAAAAGGAATCTGGAAAAACCAGATGCCGAAGTAGCTCCAGGACTCATGCAGAAGAGTGTGCTACTAGAAACAGCGCACACAGTGAGAAAAGTGATGGACTCCTCGGGAGGCAGGATGCAACCTGGAACCCACGCTACAAAAACCACTCAGTCGAATAGGATGACTGTGATAGACCAGAAGAAAAAAAATATAATAATAATAATAATAATAATAATAATAATAATAATAATAATAATAATAATAATAACAATAATAATAATAATAATGTTGTAAAGAGTCCACGATGATATAATTGTTAAAGGCTCGTGATAGAGAGTTTTTCTCCCAAATAATAATAATAATAATAATAATAAATAATAATAATAATAATAATAATAATATTAATAATAATAATAAAGATATGTGAAATTAAATACAATCAGGCCAGCGTGATAGTTTTTACTATTTTTGCCAGTGAATATTTTACGTTTATTGTATTTACTTCTTCATATAACCAGGATCCATCATCTCAACAATAATAATAATAATACAGCGAAATTAAGTAAGTCGAAGATAAAAAATTAAGTCAGACCCGCGTGCTAGTTTTCGTTATCTTTGGTCCGTGAATATTTTACGTTTATTATATACATTTATTTCATATAATCATTTCATGAGTATACTCCTGCCCAGGGTCTCCAAATGGTGAGCCTTGTTGCTGTCCGAGAGAGAGATTTCTGGTCAGGTGGATTTCACTTGATTAGGCGCAGCTGGCTGGAATATCACTAATCAAAAGGTTTCGTTGACGATCGACTCTCGGTTCCTGTATTTGGAAAAGCTTATTAATTACAGTGCGGTACCGTGATGGAAACGACATGAATTTGGTTTAGTCTGCAGTGGAAGTACAGCATAGTATGTATTGGTATTGAGTCTTTTACTAAAGTAATGCTGTTTTAATCTTATTGCACTTATGGTGCAGTACAGTGCGGTACAGTGATGGAAACGACGTGAATTTGGTTTAGTCTGCGATGGAAGTACAGCAAATTCTCTGGTATTGAGTCAGTTACTAAAGTAACGCGATTTTAATCTTATTGAACTTACAGTGATGGAAATGTCGTGAATTTGGTTGTCTGCATTGGAAGTACATCATGCTTAGTGGTACTGAGTCGGTTATTAAAGTAATGCGATTTTAACGTTATTGCACTTATAGTGCGGTACAGTGATGGGAATGTGAATTTGGCTTAGTCTACAATGGAAGTACATTGAATTCTGTTATGTTGAGTCGGTTATTAAATTATGTGATTGTAATCTTATTGCACTGTCGTGAACAATAAGTAGATTTCCCTGAGTAACTTGAAAGGTAAAGTACACTGAACTGCTTTGCCATATAATTTTTTCAGTAGCATGTAAGCCACTTATGTAAATACATTGTGACCGAAGCAGACTGAGGTTCTTTTGAAAAGTCTGCAATTTGGTCAACTCTCACGATTGAATGTGGCATAATGAGTGTTTCAATAAAAATTGATATTGGTAGAACCGGGACCTCGAACCTGAATGCTCTTCTCGTAAAATCTTTTACCATTAATATATATACTGTATAGACATATATATATATATATATATATATATATATATATATATATATATATATATATATATATATATATATATATACAGTATATGTATGTATATGTATATATATGTGTATGTGTGCGTGAAGATAAATAGGCGTTGTATGCCTGTATTACTACGCCTAACCGTTAACACTTGATTTACTCTCTAAAAATAGAAAATCCTCTGATCGCACGGCTCACCAACTAATTTAAGTCTTTTCCTTATAAACTTCAGAATTCTCCTCCTGCTTCTGTTCTTATTACCTCTTAGTAATGACATTTCCTTTTGCTTTGTATTCTTCGGGTTTGGGCTGGAAAAAGCATAAAGTATCCTGTCCTATTCACTGTGCACTTGAAAAAGATTTAGGTGTATGGCCGAGTTGAATTATATTTTATATAAATACACGATAGGTTATATTGTTGCTTTATTCGCTTTATTTTGGGAATTTATTATTCAGCACCATTATAGTTCCAATACATCAAATTTTACATTCGTTTTTGGCTCCTTTGTTTGTAAATTGATTATTCGTATTTATATATATATATATTTTTTCATTGCCCTCTTGAATCCTCTTTTTTTTTTTAAATCCAATTATTTTAAATCATGAGGAGAAAAATTCGTTTTTCTTGGAAAAGCAGAATTTTTTTTAATCACGTCGTAATTATTTAATCATCCTTTATCTTTAGTTGTACCTTCAATATTTATTTGCTCGTAGTTAATTTTCCGTGTCCTCTTTTTTATACTTGGTGATTTATATCGTTGTTTTGTTTATTCCTATTTCTTATACTGTATATAGTTGTTAATAATTTGACAGCGATGGTCGGATTTACCGAACTGTTGTTGTGAAGATTACAGAGAGGATCTTGCCACTCAGTAGTAGAGCTTACTTTGGTAGTTATGTAAGTTTTGATCTGTTCTCACATAAATAAATAGATAAGTAAGTAAATAAATAAGTAAATAAATGAATAATTAAAATTTCTTACGCGTCAGTGCTGACTGTAATAAGTCCTCCTGTAGCTGTGTTACGTACAGACCGAACGGCCTATTATCTTTTTATTTATTTATTTATTTATATATTTATTTATTTTATTTATTTGTTTACTGTATATATTTATTTATATGATTAATTTTTTATTTATTTATATATTTATTTATTTATTTATTTATTTATATATTTATTTATTAATGTTACATTTCAATCTATCTTTTTGCGAACATTCTTTCGATCGACCTTCCATTTCATTTGCTCTCATTTACTGGTATTTCTTTACAGCTCCTAGAACACATTAATACATTACTTCCATCCCGAAGCCTCTGAAAGCAAGGCTACTTCAAAAGAACGCTTCTTCGCTGTTTTCCACTTATTTTATTATGAAAAACTTACTGCACCCAAAAGGTCACGCACGCCGGCATCAAGAATATTAGATGATTCAATATGGGAGGCGAAGCAAAGGTCAATGAGGTTCGTTAAGCTTTGCTAAACAACAACATTTGGCTGCGTTAAGAGCCACCGAGGCTTAAGCATCCCTAATAAGAAGAGGCAGAAGAAGAATGTAACGCTCTTCTCTCGGGGATTAAACTCGGAGCCGTGTGTGAGCATGCATATTATAAATACATACACTCACACATATATATATATTATATATATATGTATGTATATATATATGCATACATATATGTGTGTGTGTAATATATATATGTACAGTATATATATACACATTATATATATATATATATATATATATATATATATATATATGAAATATAAAAGTACTTTGACATACTTAACATAAATGTTAGGTAAAGTCCACAATGAAGTTCCTGTTACAGAACATAGTATAATAAATATATATATATATATATATATATATATATATATATATATATATATATATATATATATATATATATTATATAGATATATATACATATAGGTACAGAGCTTATAGCTTTCGTCCATCTGCTGTGGACTTGATCACTAAAAGCTCTGTACATATATATTTTTAATATACCATGTTCCTTAACAGGAATATAATTGTGAACTATACCTAACATATATATATATATATATATATATATAATATATACTATATATATATATATATATATATATATATATATATATATATATATATATAGAGAGAGAGAGAGAGAGAGAGAGAGAGAGAGAGAGAGAGAGAGAGAGAGAGAGAAGAGCTCTAGTTATCTACCAGACCAGGGAATGAAAACAAACAAAAAAAGCCAGTAACTTATCCATCGTACTTGCACGTGGTCGGAAAATATTGAAATATCTTCACCTCTTTTTTTTTCAAATGTTCCACTTGATTGAAGTTTGCGCGGGATGCAATTTATTATGTTGAGAGAATATCGTATTTCATGTCAACCAGCCTGAAATAAACTTGATGCATAACTTGCAAAGCTTCAATTAATTATCTCGACCCTTTGCGGGAGTCGCCGATTGAATTGGCAAGTATGCATATGAACGAGTCAATGCAACATTGACGAAGACGGTCCGGTGTGTGACTTCGGTCTGTGCGTTCTGTTATGCACATCCGCGTAATGAAATGCATACGCGAGTAATTTTTGTAAGCGAGTTTAACAGTGAGGATTGTTGTGCTGCTTGGTAGGGGAATTCAGTTGGGCTTGTCTTAGGTATAGCGACGTATTGTCATATCACATCCCAAAATGTGTAAACATGTCAGGGAATACGGTGTTGGCGTATGCTATTGTGGTTCCTTTTAGGTCTCTCTCTCTCTCTCTCTCTCTCTCTCTCTCTCTCTCCCTCTCTCTCTCTCTCTCTCTCTCTCTCTCTCTCTCTCTCTCTCTCTCTCTCTCTCACTACATATATATATATGTGAGTGTGTGTGTGTGTATGCAATGTATAATTATATTTATACAGTATCAATATATTTCTGTATGCACATATCTACATATACCGTGTGTGTGTGTGTATATATATATATATATATGTATATATATATATATATATATATATATATATATATATATATATATATATATATATATATATATATACGTTTTGTGCTCATTTTACAAATATGCATACTTATAATGGCGTGCCTTGCTAACTTTGACTTTCTTATGATTTTCCATTCCTAAATGTAATAATTACTCTATATACCTCTCAGTGCATGGAGATCAGTGGCTTGGAAACTTGCAACATCGCTTACGCATTTGGTATTAGAATCAGCAGAGTGAATAATGCTAATTTATTCGCTTGTCTACCTCTATCATTTTTAACCATCCGAATTTTGTCGAGCTGGTTTCCACTGAATGTTAAATAGTCTGCATTTTCTTCAAAAGAATTTTACCCGTAAGGAGGGTTTGTGCCTCAGTGCACCTCACGCGGTGTACTGTAGGCATTACTTGAGGTTCTTTGCAGCGTCCCTTCGGCCCATAGCTGCTGCAACCCCTTTCATTACTTTTACTTTACCTCCGTTCATATTCGCTTTCTTCCGTCTTACTTTCCACCGCTCTCCTAACAGTTGATTCATAGTGCAACTGCGAGGTTTTCCTCCTGTTACACCTTCAAAACCTTTTTCCTTCCAGCGCTGAATGACATTATATGTCCCAGCGCTTGGCCTTTGGCCAGAATTCTCTATTCCATTCCATTCTATAATCTATATATTCCAAAAGAATTTTAGAAATGAGCAAAGTCGCTATTGTTATTAGAAGTTTGCGTAAATGACGGAAAAATTAACATTGCATTTTTATCATATTTATTATGTATTAGGTACATGTACATTACTTAAGGTTAACGCAGCCTGAATGTTAATGAATGTAGGTAAAAATTATCATCAAGTTTAACACTCCCTGAATGTTAATGAATGTTGGTAAAAATTAGATAAAGATAAAAGTTATCATTTTACCTCGGCCTTATGCTGTAAATTAAAACTGGTACTGGACTAATTACAAAACTAATTATTACCGGTATATTAAATGAATGACGTTAGTAAACTGCGTAGAAATTAATAAACTAGGTTTAAAAAAAAAAAGGTGCCGAAGTTTCTTCGGCGCAGTCGAGTTTTCTGTACAGCGTATAATGCTGTATGAAACTCTCGATGTGCTGCAGTATTAAACTCTCAGCCACGACCGGCAGCTCTCAGTAGCTCCCCAGATGCGGTTAATTGAAGATCTGTCGGCGGCTAGCGCACGATCCATGGCTAACCTAAACCTTAAATAAAGTAAAAACTACTGAGGCTAGAGGGCTTCAATTTGGCATGTTTGATGATTGGAGGGTGGATGATGAACACACCAATTTGCAGCCCTCTAGCCTCAGTAGTTCATAAGGTCTGAGGGCGGACAGGAAAAAGTGCAGACGGACAAACAAAGCCATCTCAATAGTTTTCTTGTACAGAAAACTAAAAGGCAGGGATTACACAGCTGAGACATTTGTTCCTGGGCAGCTGTGTGTGAAATTTAAAATCTTCTAATGGACTTTCTTGGTAAATAAGAGGCATTTGACATCGTCCACAGATTATTATAATGGAAGGTCTTACTGAATATGTAAAGCTAATTGAAACTATCCATTAACGAAGCTGATTTAAAGTTAATGTTGATGGAGTCCTGTCAGGTAGATTTTCAGTGGATACTGGGGTGCTGCAAGGGACTGTCATGGGACTTTTACCGTTTGCCCATCTTGTGCATTTTATTATGAGAAAGTGGTTAGAGATGGAAGAGGCTTAGATTAGAGTAAAGATGAAAATAATAGACATAGGATACTCACATGGTACTTTTCTTTTTCTCTTTCTCTTAATTGGAAAACGCCGAAAGACTTACAAAGATCGCTTAATAGAAAGCATGGAATATCTAGACAAATGGTCAAGATAAATCTAATACGGGAATGATTTGGGCAGATTGTATACAAAGAAATGTAATAACATTAGATGCACAAAAGATTAATGATGTTGTTTCTTTCAAATATTTAGAACAATGATACCCTGTATAAGTTCTCGTGAGTTTGGAAGTTAGTGAAAGACGACAAAGGTAAATCGAAAAGTGGGCAGGTTAAACAATATTTGGAAATAAAAATGGTGAAATTGCATTCGTAAGTAATTCTGCATTGGTCTGGTAAAATCTGTATTGCTATATGAGCATGAATCGTGGTATGGCAGTAAAATTATATAAAAATTGTGAGGGTAAGCTTTAAGCAGAATATAAGCAGTCATGTGGCACGATAGAGTTAGAAATGATGCCATAAAGGAAAGTAAGGAGGTTCTATGTGTAGACCCCGTAGGAGGGTTGTGTTATCAGTGCACCTCGTGCGGTGCATTGTAGGCATTACTTAAGATCTTTGCAGCGTTCCTTCGGCCCCTAGCTGCAACCCCCCTTTCATTCCTTTTACTGTACCTCCGTTCATACCCTCTTTTTCCCATCTTACTTTCCATCCTTTCCTAACAATAGTTCCTTAATGCAACTGCGAGGTTTTCCTCTTGTACCCCTTAAAATCTTTTTATTCTCAGTTTCCTTTTATTGGATGATCTCATACGTCCCAGCGCTTGGCCTTTGGCCTAAATTTTATATTCCATTCCGTTCCATGTGTAGATAAGGTAATGGTGAAGGGGAGATGGAGATGGCGTGGACATGTCCTTCTCACCATCCAAGGGAGAATAGTCCCAGATCTATTTGGATGAGAATATGAGACTGGAGGCTGGAGATGAGTGGAGATTTGTGGAAGATAAAGTACATGAAAAAACATGAGTTGCAGAATTTCACAGAAGCCTTTTGAATCGCAGGACGTAAAAGACTATGATAGTGATGATGCTGATGATAACCACGCTAAATAAAAATAATTTTTGATATAGGCATACAGTATACCCACATGATAAATAAAAAGTGACGGTGATATGGTAATATGCTTTGCTACACAATATGGCATGAACAGCGGCATGCTCTGTTTCGCTGGAAAAGGCATTTCATCGTATTTTTGCACACTGCAATAAAGTACAGCCATTTAGCTTTGAATGTCACCGGGATTACTATGCTGGCATGAAAACTAACTTCACAGAGAGCGATCACAGAGGAATCACGCTGAGCTCGAAAAGCGATCGATGATAGGTGGGTGAGCCACGGGTTTTGGATGATACACATCCACAGAATAATATAAGGATACACATATTCGAATTCAAATTCAAAACATAAAATTATTTATTTATTTATTTATTTATTTATTTATTTAGTTATATATTTGTTAATTTATCCGTTTTTCTAATAACTGATCTCTTTCTGTATTTCCTATTACCTTCTGTTGCTCTTTTCGAATGAACACCATATTCTTTGGAAGCTTGAATTGCAAGTCAGTAGTCCGTGTGGGGAGCTTGTTCCATATGAAAAGGTTCATCTGCTGAATAATAATAATATGAATATCATTAGTAAATATGTACAAATAATATAAGAATATTATTTGTACAGTAAGTATGTAAGTATCGTCTTCTCTTTGTATATTTCATGTATATGGCCCTGAGCTGAAGTAAAGGATATTATTATTATTATTATTATTATTATTATTATTATTATTATTATTATTTGTCGTAGTAGTAGTAGTAGTAGTAGTAGTAGTAAAATAACGTATTCCTTGGGTCGTAAGACCTGATAAAATCAGTCAGTACACAAATAATGTCAAACCTCTTTCAGTTGTATAAAACTCAAGATACACGAGGTAAAATTTTCTTTACAATTAATAAGTTCTTTTA
>JANJGK010000030.1:19579085-19584085 GCA_039081455.1 Macrobrachium rosenbergii
CCGTAAGCCTTATTTCTTAAATAATTATCTGAAACGTTGAATCGTGTGGCCTGTTTAAATTATGATTAAGGTTATAATGTATCGTGGTGATTCAGTTGTCGTATGTGTCCCTTTTTTTTTTTAATTAAACCTCGATAGACTTTGTGTCATTAGCGAGAAGTTTTTATATATATATATATATATATATATATATATATATATATATATATATTATACATATATATATATTATATATATACACTTTATATATAATATATATATAGATTATTTAAGTATATATATATATATATATATATATATATATATATATATATATATTATATATTATATATAAGCAAATACTGTATATATATATATGTATATAAATTTAGTATCTGTATTATCCATATGATTTTAAAAATATGATTAGATTTATATTGCCCGTCTATATTTACATTTTAAAATGCTTGAGAATGGGAATGGAAATCCTGAAGTAACGCGATGTTCAAAATATTCTTTTATTTTAACAAAAGGTAAAATGTTGTAAGTGAATATTTCAAACGGCCCTGTAAAATGCTGTATTTTTTTCAGTCATGTATAAGGCTTCCCGTAACAAGATTATCGCCAGGAATGAATATTCACTCATACATTAGTGAATGACTGCTTGAATAATTGTCAGTGAATTGAGATTTACCCGCTTGTTGCTCCTGAAAGAGAAGAGAAAGGAAAAAAAAAAAAGAGAAAAAAATTGCATTAAAGAAGGTACGTCCGTTTCTCCCACTGACTCCGCACTCGGCAAATTCTTCCCATTCCTATTCCAAAATGCAGGAGGTCCTTGTCCCTAATTCCTCATTACCATTCTCGCACGTTCCTACTTTTGCATTCAAATCCCTACTTCTGCCTACTGCCTCCTCCTCCCTCCCTCTTCCAGCCCCCACCGCACTCCTCTCTTCGCCTGCCTTCTACCTACTCCAGTCCTTTTGTCCCTACCTACCTTCTTTACATCGTTTTCTCCTCCTCCTCCTCCTCCTCCTCCTCCTCCTCCTCCTCCTCCTCCTCCTCCTCCTCCTCTTCCTCTTCCTCCATCTTTTTTCTCCGAGTTCTCTTCCGCTCCACCTTCATGACTTTGATTACGGTTTTCGGTTCCCCCGTCCCCTTCCCTTCCCCCTCCCCTAACCCCTCCTTCCACCTCCCCCTCCCCTACCCCCTCCTTCCACCTTCCCCTCCCCTACCCCCCTCCTTCCACCTCCCCTTCCCCCATACACACCTCCTCCCACCCTCTCAAATGCATTATCTCTTCAACATGGATGTTGGTGGATGCTTTTCAGTTGTTATTATATTTACAATTGATAAAAAAAAAGGAGACCTCACATCAGATATTATTGTAATATTGGTGAATTATTGTTGTTTCTGAAATTAAGCCAGCAGCACGCCAGCACGGGCTCTTGCTCCTAGAGCAGCCCTTAACAGATTGGTGAATTACGTTTCGTATTTTACTTCTGCGCATGCGTAGGTTTTTGGATCAGCTCTCCTCAGAGTTGGATGGATATCGAATTCATAGTAGCTTGCTGATAATTTGCACCCAGTGGGGATTATGTATAAGTGCGCCTGCCCTGATCTGGATTTGAACCCGTGGCTTACAGAGATGGTAACTGATGCACTTCGCCAACAGGAGAAATGTGAATTGATTTTACTCTTTCCCTAAAAGCTGAAAGTTCTCTGCTCCCTGATTTGCGAGAACTCTAGTTAAAGATGATGCCATCCAGCCAGGTGAAGCCTTTAATGGGTTAATCAGGCATCAGGTCCGAATGGAACAGTTCCACTGACTGAGTTTTTCCTTTTCCTTAGCCTATTACTTAGTGTTAGGCACTATTTTGTTTTACTTCCCTCTTTGGACATGATTTGAACACTTCATTACCCTGTTTGTTTTCCGACAACATCTTGAACACTTCATTTCCTTTTTTGTTTTCTGAAATTCTCAAGAGATTTGGAAAGTATCTAATCAAGCCATTCCATCAGTTTTATTTTTTTTTTTAAGTTTTACCTTCGCTTTTGACACAGTAATATACAGTAGTGGCAGGTGGTGCACTGTGATCGCTTCTGTTTGAACCTAGATCTCCGCAAGGTCCTTCAAATATATTTGAGTATACATTTGAAGGACCTTGAATCTCCGTGGTGGCGTTATTAGCTCAAAGAGGGACCGTTATTTTTAAAGCTACTGGAACACATTAATTATAGCTACTAGCTATCCACTAGCTATCCCTTAACAAAAAAAAAACTTGTATTTAAAGTACAAATTATTTTAACCCTTTGTCAGGGATTGATTAGGCATTTAGGGCTCTGAAATGTGTAAAGCAAAGCTATAATTGAGGAACACGAAGAAAAATCATCCGAATCACCAAAACATATTTTAAAAGCAGACCCTCACCCCAATTCCAAGGAATCGCGAATGGCGTTTGGTCGGCATTATCAGTTTATTGTTGGTTTAATGGCCGTTTGAAACTTTTAAATAATTTATGAGGGCGATAATAGTGGCTTGTAAGGAGATACAGGCAGAGCGTTGAATTCGCGATATCGTTAAGTGCTAAAATCGGTCCGTCGAGTGCCTCGAAATAGCTGAATTACTCTCGATCATGCAAGGGCAATAAATTCTCTCCCTATCCAGTTAATCTAAAGTACGTCTGTTTGCCATCATTCCTCTTTAGTCCAAGGTCCAAGGACCTTGCTCCAGCATGACCCTGTCTCCGTTACGCGCGCCAAAGGGAATATATCGAAGTTTCTTGGAAATCAGGCCGTTATTGTCGTTCATATTACAGGTGTCGTGTGAATGATATCGGTTTCTATTACCATTTGGTATTATTGCATCCCTGTGGTTGTGGTTACTCCTGTTGCACTCTCGTAAATTATTGACTGGCCAGTCGTTTTTAAGTTATAGCACTGTAATTTTGACTCAGGGATTAACGTCCGTTGATAGTGATCTGTTGATGGTGGCGATCTCTTTTGTGCTTTTGTCGTATTCAAACGTGTTTTATGGGAAGTGCACTCCGCGAAATGTCCGCCAAATTGATTTTGATGGATGGTCCTTGATGGCTCAAGTGAATGGAGTTTGGAACTTTTACATTTAATTTCTGGACGGAGTTTGGATATTCTTTTCTTGTTTTGTTTTTTTTTTTGTATACAACACACACACACACATATATATATATATATATATATATATATATATATATATATATATATATATATATTTATATTATATATATATATATATATATATATATATATATATATATATATTATATATATATATATATATATATATATATATACTCGTATATATACACATATGATGCGTTGCCTGGCTTTGCGTTTGTGTAATTGTAATAACATACGTATTTGGTAAGAAAGTGACCAGTAGACTCAGATATATATGTGTGTGATATATATACAGTATATATATATATATATATATATATATATATATATATATATATATATATATATCACAAATATCTATTTGTTTTTTATTTCTTCTCTTATATATTTGGAATAATGCAATTTTCTGCATTTTATCTGTATAAGGTTCTCGTTATCATTCCGGGAACCTACAACGAACTGAGAGAAATTAACACAGTTGACTATTATCTGATGCTTTTAATCATAGTTTCAAAAGCAGAGAATTTGCTCTGATTTTGAAAACTTGTTTAAGAGGAATTCCCATTATGAAAGCATTATCTATTTAGTTATTTATTTTTGAAAACTTGGTCAAGAGTAATTCCCATTATTGAAGCATTATTTATTTTTTAAAACTTGGTCAAGAGGAGTTCCCGTTATTACAGCATTATTTATTTAGTTATTTATTTTTGAAAACCTGGTGAAGAGGGGTTCTCATTATTAAAGCATTCTTTGTTTATTTATTTATTTTTAGTTTCATATTTAATATAACGACGGCATCAATGACCTAGATGTTTGACGCCAGTTTTAGTCACCACAAATCAATCAATCAATCAACCGAATGAGTGATTTACTCACGAACATTGTTGGCTATCAAAAGCTTAAATTTTTTAGCCACTGCCGCTTCAAGTTGAATCCCAAGGTCTGTAGCAGGCTTCGGAGGGTTGAGTTTTTGGGATGGGGTTGCGAGAGCTGCTTCCGCAGTGTCTTCACAAATGGTCACTGACTGCACCAATGCTACCCAACTTCGCTGAACATTGGTCAGCGGTGCAGAAGCTGTTTAATTTTTAGCTCATTATAACTTATTTCTTTGAGTATTAATAATAATAATAATAATAATAATAATAATAATAATAATAATAATAATAATAATAATAATAATAATAATAATAATAATTAGAATAAGCAGATAATTATGTAAGTAATGAGATGCCTTTTATACGCTGAAAAGTCAATTATCTTAAGTTAATGAATTGCATTTTCCTTGTACTAGATTATAAAACTTGATGGCAATCCTCTACAGTCGACTGCTTACCTGGGTCGTAAATTTTGTTTTGGTCATGGGAGGCACAGTTGGTCTCAAAAGAATATTCTCTAGTGTTTCCGCTTAACTCGGAGTCGAACCCAGCCAAGTCCCTCTCGCTGGTGGGGCGAGACTCCAAACTGCTGCCTTGCAAAGTTGTAAGTATATATATATATATATATATATATATATATATATATATATATATATATATATATATATATTATATACATATACATATACTTATATACATGTATCTATATACATATATATATATATATGCATAGATATATGTATGTATGTATACAGTATATATGTATGTATATCTGTATATATATGTATATATATTTTTATATATATATACATATATATACACTGTATATCAATATGCATCAAATAAGTAATTGTGTGCATTCACTGTACTTACTCAGGTATGGGAAGGACTGTGAGAGCACATGCATGCCAACTCTCAATATATATATATATTATTTCATTTTCTGCATCATCCTGCCCCGACCTTTCATTAACGTATTTCAGAGTCGGA
>JANJGK010000030.1:19586585-19601585 GCA_039081455.1 Macrobrachium rosenbergii
CTATTTTATCATTTTAACGCGTGTGGCTGCGTATGTAATATCAACTGACATTTTCGCTATAGATATCCATTGATTCCACTAGGAATTACAGGAATCAGGTCAAAAAATGCGCCGAAGTTTCTTCGGCGCAATCGAGTTTTCTGTACAGCCGCTACAGCATTTAATCAAGGCCACCGAAAAGAGATCTATCTTTCGGTTGTCTCGGTCTCGGTATAATGCTGTGTGAGCCGCGGCCCGTGAAACTTTAACAACGAAACCGTGGTGGCCTATCCCATATCGTTGCCAGAAGCACAGTTATGGCTAACTTTAACCTTAAATAAAATAAAAAAACTACTGAGGCTAGAGGGCTGCAATTTGGTATGTTTGATGATTGGAGGGTAGATTGATCAACAACCCAATTTGCAGCCCTGTAGCCTCAGTAGTTTTCAAGATCTGAGGGCGGACAGACAAAGTCGGAATGATAATTTTCTTTTACAGAAAACTAAAAACAGGCCACATTGACGGCTACTCCCTAGGCCTAAGCCAGCCAGAAGCAGCAGGCATTTAGAGGGAATAAACGCGAGAGTTGTGGGGGAGAAATTAGTAAATGACTGGTTCGCCTGATTGGGTCCAGTTAACCGCCTCAGACCTACAAACGGGAGTGATTGAACGGTCAAACCGCCAGTCCCACCACTGCCAATTAACTGATCTCATTTCCGATTGCGATGAGGGGGTTTGCGGCGGCGGGGGGGGGGGGGGAGGGGGGGATGCGAGAGTTCCCACTTCTAGAGCTGCCCCACACCAACCCTCATTCCCACCCCCCACCCCCACCCTATTGCCATCAGCCACCCTTATCATTCTTACCCCTCGCTCGTCATCATTCGCTATGGGCCATTTTCGGTGAATGATAGTGTCTCGGGAACGTGGGTAGCTTCTCGAAATATTTTATTCGTTGCCAGTATATTTTAAAAATGATTAGAATGACAACATTATAGAGAGAAATGATTTGAATAGACAAGTATATCCTAGACTGAATTTTACATTGGTCTGGCATATTGAAATTTAGATAGGACAGGGAACTGTGAAATGAAACAAAAACATTAAATTCCAGCTGAAATAATTATAAAGGGTATCAACTGCCATGGCAATGATTTCAAAATTAGCAGTAGCGGTAGCTTTCAGCAGCGGTAATAACAGTTAATCCTACCGCTTTCCAACGCTACATCATCAATATCTTATTACATCCAGTAGTAAGACAAAAACTGGTGAAATCCAGCAGTAATAAACGCCATAGGTTCCAGTTACAGAGGCCTCTGTCACGCTGGAAAGGATTTCCAGCGTGCAAAAAATAGTTGATCTTAGCAGGAAGAACAAACCGAAGTTACGAAAATGACATCAGCATGAACAAACAGCTCTTTTTGAGTTCCAAAAACACCAAATGTAATTTTCATCTGCAGTGAGGACGAGGCAAAGTAGAAGAATAACATAAAGTGCCAATTTCAGTGCCATGTCTTTGAGTCCAGCTTTGTTGAGACTAGGTGCCAAGAGTTCTGGGAAATTAGAAATGATCTTGGAATTTAGAAATAAAGCTATGAGAAATTAGAAGTGAAGCTGAGAAATTAGATATGCAACTCTGGGAAACTAGAAATTAAGTTCTTGGAAATTTGGGAAATTAGAATTGAATCTCTTAGAAATTAGAAATGAAGCTAAGAGGAATAAGCTGTTGGAAATTAGAACTTAAGCTTTGAGAAATTAGAAATGAACCGGGAAATTAGGAATAAAGCTCCTGAGAAATTGGAAATAAAGCTCTTTGGAATTAGAAATGAAGCTCTGTGAAAATTGAAATGAAGCTCTAGTAAATTAGAAATGAAGCTCTTTTAAATTAGAATTGAAGCTGTGGGAAATTAGAAATGAAATTCTGTGAAATTAGCAATAAAGCTTTGAGAAATTAGGAAGGAAGCAAAATTATAATTGTAGCTCCGGGAAAGTACAAAATGAAGCTCTAGGAAATTAGATATGAAGATCTTTGAAATTAGAATTGAAGCCTCTGGGAAATTAGAAATGGAGTTCTAGGAAATTAGAAATGAAGATTTTGAAATTAGAATTGAAGCCTCTGTGAAATTAGAAATGAAGCTCTGGGAAATTAAAAATGAAGTTCTAGGAAATTAAAAATGAAGATCTCTGAAATTGGAATTGAAACCTCTGGGAAATTAGAAATGAAGTTCTGGGAAATTAGAAATGAAGTTCTAGGAAATTAGAATTGAAGCCTCTGTTAAATTAGAAATGAAGCTCTGCGAAATTAGAAATGAAGTTCTAGGAAATTAGAAATGAAGGTTTTGAAATTAGAATTGAAGCCTCTGTGAAATTAGAAATGAAGCTCTGGGAAATTAGAAATGGAGTTCTAGGAAATTAGAATTGAAGATTTTGAAATTAGAATTGAAGCCTCTGTGAAATTAGAAATGAAGCTCTGGGAAATTAGAAATGAAGGTCTCTGAAATTGGAATTGAAACCTCTGGGAAATTAGAAATGAAGTTCTGGGAAATTAGAAATGAAGTTCTAGGAAATTAGAATTGAAGTTCTAGGAAATTAGAATTGAAACCTCTGTTAAATTAGAAATGAAGCTCTGCGAAATTAGAAATGAAGTTCTAGGAAATTAGAAATGAAGGTTTTGAAATTAGAATTGAAGCCTCTGTGAAATTAGAAATGAAGCTCTGAGAAATTAGAAATGGAGTTCTAGGAAATTAGAATTGAAGATTTTGAAATTAGAATTGAAGCCTCTGTGAAATTAGAAATGAAGCTCTGGGAAATTAGAAATGAACTTCTAGGAAAGTAGAAATGAAGGTCTCTGAAATCGGAATTGAAACTTCTGGGGAATTAGAAATGAAGATCTGGGAAACTGGAAACGAAGCTCTTGGAAATTAGAAATGACTTGATGAACACCAATGATATCCAGACAGCTTCCCCAACAGCACTGGATATCATCATCGTCATCAAAAGCAGGAGCTGCTGGTTTCATCAACAACAACAAAAACCACAAAGAGAACTGAACGGAATTTCTGAGCATTCCAGTTAAATTATGCATACTGCGTTCGGTGGTGTTCCCGTGCACAATATGAATAGGTTAGCCTAAATCACAATTTTATTTTGCGGATGGGATTTTTTTTATTGTTATTATTATATTTTTGTATTTTTTGGCTGACCAAGAGTGGTATCTAGATTTGAAGTTTGAGAATAAGAAATAGTTTTTATCTTTTCTCCTTTATTGTGATCGATTGCTGGGACAAGTTGGGTATACAGGAAGTGAACTAATGGCGCCCTTAGAAAGTGCCAACTTTTGTAATGTAGATATTCATGTCTTAATACGCATAAGAATGGTAATTATATAATAATTGTTACAAGTGTTGGTGTTAGGAGGAGAGAGGATAAATTCTGTGATGCATGAAGTCAACTTGGTTGACAAATGTTTCCTTGACGCTGAAGGTGTTAGTAATAAATAACAGTGTACTTTACCATGACGCGAGGAAACAAGAAAATTCATAGATTTTCATCATTATCCTTCCATCTTTAATCATTCTTCCATCTTGTTCTTCATGCTGTTGTTATTCGCGAGGATGTTTGCTCCCTAAACAGAAGACATTTCACAAAATTTTTAGATCGTCCAAAATTGAAGAAGGCATTTTGAATTTTATTTTTACATTTTTATCACGGGATAATCTCTCCTGCTGTCGTCGTTCTGCGTGTGATGTACTTTTCATCCCTCGTTGAAAATTTAAATAAAAAGTGGGGACATGAAAGAAAAAAAAGTGGGAGAATGAAAGATAAAAAAAGTGGGGAAATGAAAGATAAAAAAAGTAGGGGAACAAAAGATTTAAGCAAAAACTTGAGAAATGAGGCATAAAAAAGTTGGGAAATGAAAAAAGTGGGGAAATGAAAATAAAAAAGTGTGGAATGAAAGATTTTAAAAATTGAGAAATGAAAGATAAAAAACGTAGGGAAATGAAAAATTTAAGCAAAAACTGGGGAAATGAAACATAAAAAATGTTGGGAAATGAAAGATGAAAAAAAGTGGGGAAGCGGAAGATGAAAGAAACTGGGGAAATGAAAGTTTAAAAAAAAGCCGAATGACAAAAAAAAAGTGAGGAAGTGAAAGATAAAATTGGGAAATTAAATAAAAGAAAGTGGACAAATGAAAGATGAAAAAGTGAGGAAAAGAAAGATAAAAAAAGTGAAGAAATAAAAGAAGAAAGTTAAATGAAAGATAAAAAAGTGGGGAAATGAAAGATTAAAAAAATGTGTAAATGAAAGATTTAAAAAATTAAAAAGTGGGGAAATGAAAGATTTAAAAAAAATTTTAAAAATGGGGAAATGAAACATAAAAATGTGGAGAAATGAAAGATTAACAAAAGTGGTGAAATGAAAGATTAAAAAAGTGGGGAAATGAAAAAAAAAAAAAATTGGGGAAATGCATTGGCTGCATTCTACTCGTCCACCTCTATTGACGGCTTCTAAATGTGATCTTGACATCTCCTCGATGCCGTGAGGGAATTCTAATCCGAGCGGTCTGTTGCCAGATATATATTGTCTCGGTACAAATGTCAGCGCAAAGTGTCACTTTCAGAGTGCCACGCATTAGAGTCCAGTGTGGAGACTTGGTGCCAACAACTCTGGAAATTAGAATTGCGCGTGTCACTGATGGAAGCCCGGGGAAGCGGGACAAGGGAATAATTGACCTGATAGCCTATGCAGGAGGGAGGGAGTCGGTTCTCCACGTGTAGAAACCAGAGCAGTTTGTAGAAGGTTTTATGTAGTTTGGGTCTAAGGCACTGTAGTGTATGTAAATGGAAAGAAGTAAATGCACGGAGCACTATACTTTCTGTAGATGGAAGTAGTGCATTTTTATGTAGTGTATGTGGGGGGTGGCACTGTAGTTTATGTAAATGAAAAGACGTGAAGGTTCAGGGCATTATACTTTCTGTAGATAGAAGTAGTCATTTACAGGGCAGTCATTCTTGCAGAAAGTAGCACATTTTGTAGAAAGCTGCATGTAGTGTATGTCTAAGGCACTGTAGTGTATGCAAATGGAAATAAGTGAATGTAGATGACATTACTACACTTTCTGTAGGTGGAGGTTGTGCATTTACAGGGCAGCCATGCATACTGAATGTAGTAGCACATTTTGTAGAAAGCTGCATGTAGTGTATGCAAGGCACTGTAGTGCATGTAAATGAAAAGAAGTGAATGTACAGGTCATTGTACTTTCTGTAGGTGGAAGTAGTGCATTTACAAGGCAGTCATTTTGCATACAGAATGCAGTAGCGTATGTAGAGGATAGTAGTGTCGCAGATTGCTGTATTGGTTATAGAATACGGTTGTGTAGATAGGGGAGAGTAGCGCACGCAGAATACAGTAGTAGTTGCAAAGTGCAACAGTGCATGTAGAATGCAGTAGTAGATGCAAAATGCAACTGGACATGTAGAATGCAGTGTTGTTTGTAGAGAGTAGTAGGATTTCATTTCTAAGGTGTGTTAATTGAGAAAATGAAAGTAAAATAAGTGAAGATTAGGTCTGTGGAGTACTTACCTAACGCGAGAGACATAAAATTAGAAAACACAAATAAATAAGTAAATCGGTTTTGTGGAGTGTAATGTCAGAGAAAAGTACGATTAAATTGAAGTAGATACCTCCGTTCCATTAAAAACGCAACGCGTCTATTTAATTCCTGTGAATTAAAATTTTTTATGACCTAATAATGATAGTAATAACTTTATACTTGTTACGAGATACTTATGAAGCATTGGAAAATATATATGAATTTGTTGCGTTGAGTAGCAAGGCAAGAACTCATTTCTGAACTATTAATGGGAAAGATTTTGGTATTGTGATGGTGCATAAGTATAAAAGACAAAACACGAGATGATCACTGAATGATTTGCATAATTAGACAGTTTTAACCAAGGAAATCAGCATAACAGAATACGACAGTGGATAAAGCTTATGAGCACTGTACATTTGATAATGAGTGAGGTAACAAGATCTGATGAAAACCGAACCTCGTAAGTATAAAAGCTTAATCATATACGCAGTGAAACGTTAGGAAAATGGTAACCGGATATCTTTATTTAATCATGCGTGAATCCGAAGCCGTGAAAAAGGCCGTTAACCTTATGCAGTTGGATAATCAGCAGGACGCAAATCACCGGAGAATGACTTTGTAGTGACGGGTTGACATACGAGGTGATGCGGAGTAAACGATAAGTATGTTACGATTGGAGAGAAATATAAGAAACTTTGAGGCTGAAAACCTCCGCCAAGGCTGACTGATCCATCCCGCAAAAAGATACATTCCTGTGTCACCTAATCTTATTACTTGTGTCCACTCCAGGGGTCCATCTTTGGGATAATTTTGGGACAATGGAGAAAAATATGAAAGAAGTAAAAAAGTTTCTTCGGCGCAATCGAGTTTTCTGTACAGAGTATAATACTGTATGAAACTTTCAGCCACGGCCCATGAAACAGCCACTGTCCGGTGGTGTCCTCAGCCACGGTCCGGTGGTAGCCTGTGTTGTTGGTACCTATAGCCGTGCCAGAAGTACGGTTATGGCTAATTTTAACCGTAAATAAAATAAAAAAAATATTGAGGCTAAATATTGATGATTGGAGGGTGGATGATCAACATATCAATTTGCAGCCCTCTAGCCTTAGTAGTTTTTAAGTTCTGATGGCGGACAGGAAAAGTGCGGACGGACAGACAAAGCCATTTCAATAGTTTTCTTTTAAAACTAAAACTAGGAGGCTGAAAACCTCCGC
The DNA here is from genome assembly GCA_039081455.1 of Macrobrachium rosenbergii. Lineage (NCBI taxonomy): Eukaryota > Metazoa > Arthropoda > Malacostraca > Decapoda > Palaemonidae > Macrobrachium > Macrobrachium rosenbergii. The sequence continues at coordinate 19,593,372 of JANJGK010000030.1, forward strand.
CAAGGCTGGGTGATCCATCTCTCAAAAGGTTACATTCCTATGTCCCCTAGTCTAATCATATGTTTCCACTCCAGAGATCCTTCTTTGGGATAATTTTCGGATTGGGACATTAGGGAGAAGTGCAAGAAACTGGGAGGCTGAAAACCTCCGCCAAGGCTGAGTGATCCATCCCTGGAAAGGTTACATTCCTGTCTCATAATCTAGTCTGCTCATGGCTTTTGACTTACTCTACACATTGGCCTCATTAATGGAGCGTTTTGACAGATATGAAGTCTATCTAATGTAATTTAAAAATATTAAATCTATCTTCAAACCTGTGCTTAAGTGTAAACTCATATTTGACCTCTGACCTCTAAGTATGATCTTGATTTTCCACTGTAAATCAATCAGTCATTCAGCTCTGAGAAGAGGAGATGGAAGAGTGGAAGAGGCCCCATCATATAGTACATGTAAAGCGAGTGAAGCTGCTATGGGTCATTGAGGAAAGTGATATGAGGACTGTCAAAAAGGCACATTTCTTTACAAATTTAAAATGTGCAGTACGTAAGGTATTTAAAAGTCAGTTGTTTGAATGCTATTGATATAAACAATGCTTATTCAAGAGATTTTTAGATTGTTGCGTGAAAGCAGTAAATGACGAAAATTAAATGAATTCAGACTGTCACTGGAAACCAGTTAATTACGGAGCGCAAATTCCAGGCACTGGAAGGAACTCCCGAGTGGCACTAGTCAACTTAATTAATATAAATCTGAAGACACAGTAAATCAAAGTCACATGACTCTTCTAATTGAAAGTACTCCAGTTTTCATTAACGGGTGGCACTGGAGTGCCATGTGACACTTCCGGAGCATTTGAATTTCAAAGGCCTCCGACATTACAGACTCTTCCGACCTCTTCCGGTTCTGGACTCAAGTTAATCAATGGGCGGTGCCTTTGTTGGCACCGGAGGATCGCAAGAAATGATTCGAAGTTGCCCGTGACGCCGGCGGCGTGGAAGTGAGCTCCAAATGAGGAAAGGGGGAGGGGGCGGGAGGGAATGACCCCAGAAGTGTTCCCGCCGAAGGAAAGCAAATATGATAAAAGATGATAAAAAGTGATTAAAAGTTAATCCTTCCCCTCACCTGAGTTTCATTCCTATTGAACTTTGAAGAGCTTTCGAACTTTGATGTGGTGGGAGTCAGGTGGGAATAGAATAGTAAGAGAGAGAGAGAGAGAGAGAGAGAGAGAGAGAGAGAGAGAGAGAGAGAGAGAGAGAGAGAGAGAGAGAGAGAGAGAGAGAGACGTGGGCGGGTGAGGGGCGTTTTTTCATGTTTGGATCGTTTCATCTATTTTTTAGCTTCAATTAAATTTTTAGACCCACATACATACATGCATACTTATATACATACATACATATATATATATATATATATATATATATATATATATATATATATATATATATATATATATATATATATATATATATATATATATATATGTGTGTGTGTGTGCGTGTGTATGTGTGTAATGGTGTAAAAACTGAAGACATGGCCCTTTTAAGCAAGAATGTACATACATACATACATACATACATACATACATACATACTCAACTCACCCATTGCCACAAACCTCAGGAAGAAAATGCTGCTATTTTTGTAGGCAAATGTTAATTCAAAATAGATTCTTTTAACTTTACAACTATTTTCTCTGCGAAGAGAGGAACCTGAAAATTCGTTCCTTGTTAGATCAGGTAAAAAAAAAAAAAGACCAGAAACAGGTACCTGTATTGACATATCCTCTCCGGTTGGAAGTGAAAAGGTGGAAGGATTGAATCAATTTATCCGGAGCCTAACACAGTTTGCAACAATTGTTGGGTTAAATTACCCCTGACTCGTGAATTAAGTATAAAAGGGCTTACTCTCGACGCATGAATTAAGGCTGAATGATTGTAAACACTGGGCGATGTTAAACAGGGGATTGTTTCAACCGCTCAGTAATCAAGACTTTAAGTCGAGTCTTTGGATTTTGTTTGTAGCCCAGAGCGACTGTAATCCCTGTATTCTGCGTTTTACATTTATCGTGCTCGAGGTCTGAGAAGTGCAGTTGGTGTTGTGTGTGTGTGTGTGTGTGTGTGTGTGTGTTAATTTAATTTTTTATTATGAATGATCTGATTGCAAGTCTTGAAGTGAGCACGTTTAAGGTTATAAAATCATTACCAACGCTGTTTGAAAGCTGTAATCGAATTCACAAGAAATGCTTTGGCCTTTCATATTTCTATAAAATACTCACGCTAACATGTAGGCTATGTGTAAATTTATTGCATGATGAGAACACCTTTTATCGTTTTGTTTGTTGATCTGAAGCAACATTGAAACAGGTCAGTTCTTGGAAGGGGCGAACATTCGACCACAAAACATGTTTTTATATAACCCATTGGCCATCCAGCTGGGGTAAGAAGGGAGTGGGGGAGGTAGGGGTGTCACCGCTCCCTCCCCCTTTCCCCCCTCCCCCTCCCATATTTCCCTGGAGGAGAATGAAAAGGTTGCATATAAAGCCGACTTTATGAAGAAAAAAGACTCTGAAAAATATTAAGTATCTCTCACTTGTGATAGATATCCAAGTAACGTATTTATTCCGTGTTTGCTTATCTCTAGAAAATCTGTAGATATAAACTGTTTGTGCTTGTATGTATGTGTGTGTGTGTGTGTCTGTTTGTACATACAAGACTTAAAAAGGCGTACCCACAAAAAATGGTTAGAAAAAATTAAATATCACGTATTTATTCCATGTTTGTTCATCTCTAGATAAAATGTAGATATAAATTGTCCGTGGGTGTGCGTGTGCGTATGTGTCTGTTTGTACATACAAGACTTACAAACGCGTACTTACAAAAAGACGGTACGCTGCTTCTGCCCCAAAGCCTGAAGAGTTGGCACTGAGCGAAATTGTGCTTTTAAACGCCCACCCAGATTCATATCCAATTAAAACTTTGTCGGTGCCAGTTCACGGAAGAGCATTAGTGCCAGGCTCTCTGTCAAATGTCCAAATGCTGGTGAATAATGAAGGTATGTTCTTTTTCATTCCGAGAAAGTGATAAATGTGGGTACTTAAAAAAATGGTTTTAAATTATTTAAGAAAACGTCCGTAACATATGCAGGTTTCTGGAGTTATGATTCAATTATATATATATATATATATATATATATATATATATATATATATATATATATATATATATACACGTATATACATACATATATATCTTTATTCACGTTGTGACCCGTTGCCACTGTCAACAGCTGACCACTGTAGACAAATTCGTAGGTAGTGTCAACGTATTTTGCTTTGATTTTACGAAGGAAATTACTATGTAATCATTGTGCATCATTGTTAAATCATTCTGACTGGGAGTGTGCTTGGCATTCGAGTAAAGATATTTTGAACTAATATTCATAAATCCTCAAAACCAGTGAGATGTCCTTTCCATATGTTAAGCAGAACGCTCTCAGTTGCAGTGTTATTCCCGTACTGTAGATTTTAGTTGTGTGTTTGAGAAATGTAATTGTTTGCTACCTTATATTATATACGAAGGAGAATGGGAAAAATAATAAAAAATTCCCTGGGAGAATTTACTTAATAAATTCCCCAGGAGAATTTACTTAAGATGATGGTTATTACAAGCAAACTGCCCGTCCTACGTAGGGCAATATTGTCTCAGAATTCCACTGTATGAGAACATTTATTGACTTACCTGGGTTTAATATAATGTATGTATTTCATTAAATACTAACGCAAAATATACAGACTAAGATCTCTCTCTCTCTCTCTCTCTCTCTCTCTCTCTCTCTCTCTCTCTCTCTCTCTCTCTCTCTCTCTCTCTCTCTCTCTCTCAAATGAGTAGTTAAATGGAAAGAAAATTAATTATTCAGCATACTCATCAAATATTAGCAAGACTATGAAAAAATATTTTTATATTCTTTATACCTTTCTATTGAATGATATGACAAATGAAAGCATAAATGTAATTGTAGTCAAAAGGGACTTTAATATTTGAGAGGGTCGAGACAACAAGTCCCGACCCTAGGACGATGCGTACCAAGGTACCTTAATTTTTCCACGCCTATATATGGTCAGTGGTGGGGGAGGCTAGTCTGGGGTGGATGACCGAAGTGTAAATTAGATTTCATCGGCCGCAGACTGTAGAAGTTACACACGCCAATATAGATGTGGAAGTACATTATATTTTATTATTATTGATTATTATTATTAGCCTTATTTGTTCGTTGGTTACGCAAGACTCCCAAATCGAGTTGAAAATTGTATCATTATGATTTATATCTTGAATTAATTCCAATATTTTTTTTTATATTGGAATTATACTTTAGTAATTTCAGGGGCATGCAGGCATACAGTATATAGGAAGCAAAGACATTATTATTATTATTATTATTATTATTATTATTATTATTATTATTATTATTATTATTATTATTATTATTATTATTATAGGAGAGAATCACAGAATTAATTATTATTATTATTATTATTATTATTATTATTATTATTATTATTATTATAGGAGGGAATGACAACGTGTAAAAATGAAGGGAAAAACTACTTGAAGAGAGGAATAAAAGAATACACGATAAGAAGCCCAACAGAATACCGCAGTTAGTGTATTCTATAATCTCTTGTAACTCTATTCCCATCGCTCCTAGCGCTGGTTTCCTCAATGGAGCTCTTCTTCAGGTACATGGAGCCAAGGATTCATGGAGCCAGGAGCCAAGAAAGTTCTTTGGATGAAATCCAGTAATTTCGGTTTTGATGTTTACGGGTCTCTTGTTCCGCCGGTATATCCTGGTGGAAACTGGGCTGAATGTGGCGAAATAATGAAGGGAACTGTTCTCTCTCTCTCTCTCTTCTCTCTCTCTCTTCTCTCTCTCTCTCTCTCTCTCTCTCTCTCTCTCTCTCTCTCTCTCTCTCTCTCTCTCCAAGGAACCTGCAAGATGTTAAGAATGTATAGATATTGTTGGCAAATTGTTTGTGCTGTATGGAGATTGTCGAAAGGAATCATTCTCTCTCTCTCTCTCTCTCTCTCTCTCTCTCTCTCTCTTCTCTCTCTCTCTCTCTCTCCTCTCTCTCTCTCTCTCTCTGCGGATGATCATGTTCACATCCTGCTTCGTAGTCACTTCAGCTTGATCCCATTCCCTTATTCTTTACGTTCTTTCGATATCTGTGTTTCTGTTGCGGAATTCTTGTGTGAAATTTCTTTCTTTAAAAAGATATATGATTTTAAGATAGTAGAGAATTAAGTAAAGTGCGCCATATGTCTGTATATATATGTATATATACACATGTATATGCACACATATATTATATATATAGATATATGTGTTATATATATATATTATATATATATATATATATATATATATATATATATATATATATATATATATATATATTATTGTGTTTAATTTATGGATAAAAACAAAAGAGTGTACAGCGAATAAAGGGAGAAATGAAGAAATGATAAAAAACTCTTATGGTTCAAATCTTTGTATTCATCTCCCTGTTGCAGTTTTCTTTCTTTTTTTTCCTTCCCTTTCTCCTCTCCTTCACCTCCTCCTCCTCCTCCTCCTCCGAGTATTCAGTTTTTCAAAAGAAAATGGAATTTATTGCATCTGAAAGCCACTCTCGTCTATTAAGTTTATGAAGAGAGAGAGAGAGAGAGAGAGAGAGGAGAGAGAGAGAGAGAGAGAGAGAGGAGAGAGAGAGAGAGAGAGAAAGAGAGAAGCTTTTCTTTTATTAAAGCTAATTCGTTTAATTCATGAGAATGTTTTTCTCTGGCGTTTTTTTCCTTTCATTTTTTCTTTTAATTTTTCATTTCATTTTTTCCTTTGTGTCTTTCTTACACTACAGCATTTTCAGGAGATTGAGAAAGAGATGGTGTGTCGTAGATAGAGAGATGTCGATGTAGATATTGAATGTAGGGAGTGTGTTTTTATTGGGGGTTGAAGGTTTGTAGGACACTTTTATTGAGGGGGGGCGGTGTTGGGTGGTTGCAATTGCGCCGGTTTGTCTATCCGTCTGCACATTATTCTGTCCGTATTTTATTCTCTCCGCCCTCAGATCATAAAAACTACTGAGGCTAGAGGGCTGCAAATTGGTATGTTGATCACCCACCTCCAATCATCAAACATACTAAATTGCAGCACTCTAGCCTCAGTAGTTTTATTTTAGTTAAAGTTAAAGTTAGCCATAATCGTGCTTCTGGCAACGATGTAGAATAGGCCACCACGGGCCGTGGTTAAAGTTTCATGGACCGGGGCTCATACAGCATTATACCGAGACCACCGAAAGATAGATCTATTTTCGGTGGCCTTGATTATACGCTGTAGCGGCTGTACAGAAAACTCGATTGCGCCGAAGACACTTCGGCGCATTTTTACTTTTTTTTTATAGCATATTGCAAACGTGATTTGTCCAAGTGGTATTCTATATAATTGTTGATTTTATAATGATTTTACTGTATATACTGTACAGGGAACGAATTCTCCCTTAATTTTTTTTTATTTTCTTTATTTGTACTGTGCCTTTGTTGATATTAGCTTTCTTCCATCTTACTTTCCACCCTCTCGTAACAGTTGGTTCTCAGTGCAACTGCGAGGCTTTCCCTCCTGTTGCATCTTTAAAATCTCCTTTACTCTCAGTTTCCTTTTCTGCGCTGAATGACCTCATAAGTCCCAACGCTTGGCCTTTGGCTTAAATTGTATATTTCAATTTCGTTTCCCTGAAAGTCTGTGAGCAGCAACTGCAACATTATTCCTGTTTTTCTTTCTAGGTTGAGCGGATATTAAATTTTTCCCATTTTACGAATTATTATTCTCAAGTTAAATTCAGTTTACATAATTTCACGGTACGTAGTTACATTAATTATTCTTGAAGAATATCAGCAAAAGAGTGAGTAAAGACTTATTGACAATGCACATTGGATTGTTAAATTGTGATGAGTTTTAATTTTTTGTGATTCTATGTGTCAAATTTCCCCAGATTCTTTACAAAGTAATAAACAAATATAAGTTTCTTCCGTGAAATCTTGTCTCTCACAGTGTATGGTAAATAGGTAATATGATATATGCTTGTTATCGGGGGGGTTCCAAAAGAAAAGATGAGAAAGATGAGGTAAGAAGGAAGGACATTTTTCCCTTTAGCAATTTTTGTCTAAAGAATTGTCTTCTGCTGAAGGGATCCGAATCGGATAAACAAGGTATTCCTACACAACACTTCAAGGTGACCTTTATATTTAAGAAGAGATAACAAGGACATTAGCCATATGAAGGCTTTCCGATTTCCTATTGGTGACCACTCATGCTGAAAGACCAATGGGTATTGTGATTCACATCCGGAGAATGAAGGCTAATGACTCAAGGCTAAAGTCTGAAGGCTGATACTGAATGCTAAAGACTGCAGGCTAAAGACTGAAGGCTAATGACTGCAGGCTAAAGACTGAAGCTAAAGACTGAAGGTTAGTGACTGAAGGCTCAATTCTGAAGGCTAAAGACTGAAGGCTAATGACTGCAGGTTAATGACTGAGGGCTAAATTCTGAAGGCTAACGACTGCAGGCTAAAGACTGAAGGCTAATAACTGAAGCTAAAGACTGAGGGCTAATGGCTGAAGGCTAAAGACTGGATGCTAAAGTCTGCATGCTAAAGACCGAAAGCTAATGACTACAGTCTAAAGACTGAAGGCTAATGACTGAAGCTAAAAACTGAATGCTAAAGTCTGAAGGTTAATGACTGAAGACTAAAGACTGAAGGCTAATGACTGCAGGCTAAAGACTGAAGGCCAATGACTGAAGCTAAAGACTGAAGGTTAATGACTGCAGGCTAAAGACTGAATGCTAAAGTCTGAAGGCTATAGACTGAAGACTAAAGACTAAAGCCTAAAGTCTGAATGCTAAAGACTGAAGGCTAATGACTGAAGGCTAATTTGCCGCTTCAACAAATTGGCTGTGTTCCCGTTGGCAAGCGCTTGGAAATTTTTATGTTAGGCCAATAGGTAGTACATTGAAAGGGTTCAGGAAGTTTAACTTCCACCGAAGAGAAGTGTTTTATTATATGTCATCTTATTGTCAGTAGGAAATTACTTCACTGTAGGGAGGTAGTGCTGTCAGTGTACCTCACGCGGTGCGCTGTAGGCGTTGCTTAAGGTTTTGTGCAGCGTCC
>JANJGK010000030.1:19613735-19636235 GCA_039081455.1 Macrobrachium rosenbergii
CCTCAGTCCGTGCGATGGGCAGACGAATTCAAGCGCTCTGCTGTTATGCCGCCAGGAAAAAAAAAAAAAAAAAAGCATTTCATGTTCGTTTAAATCTCACATTTTTATTTTGTCGGAGTTGGAATCATGAAGTTGAAGAGTTTCTTGTTTGCATTTGTAGATACACACGCACACACACACACACACACACACACACACACACACACACACACACACACATATATTATATATATATATATATATATATATATATATATATATATATTATATATATGTGTGTGTGTGATAGGAACAATCGTTTGTCGATTGTTCCCTTAGTGGGTTGTTGGCTCCTTTTGTTTTTTTTTTTTTTTGTTTTTCTTGCTGGCGAGTTGACGTCTGATGGATGGCGTCAGACTTCGTCAGTCAGGTTCGTAGCAGCAACGAGCCAGTTCTGGAGGGCAGAACGACCGATGGCCCAGGGCAGCAGCGAGGCCAGCTGGAGTAGCAGCAGCAGGTATCCGTACCTGCGAGTCAGGTCCTGGCAGCAGAGCAGAGCAGCAGAGAGTTTCTTGAGGACGAGATGGTCGTAATTGAAGGAGGACGTCAGTACGTTTCTTGGAGGACGAGATGGTTGCCGCATCGGCTCTGTCGCGGTCGTTGGTACTGGAGGAGGACGTCAGCACTGTGCTTGAGGACGAGATGGTTGTCGTTTCGACTCTGTCGGAGTTGTCCTGCAGTGTTCCTTTGGCTGCCTGTTTATTTGTGTGATTAGTTTTGCTGCCTGGGTATTGTTTATGATATTTTTTTTTAATTGTTTATTAATTTTTGTAAGGATTATTGATTTGGTTTTACTGTACGGGTATATTTTACTGACTCCATTTAACTGTGCTGCTCGTGTTATTTGATCATTTTATCTCGATTAGTGTTGTTACTTGTGTAATCATTTTTGTTTTTTGGACTTGTTTTCAGATTTAATGTTCAGAATTATTTTTTTAATTATCTTCACTGACACTCTTAAATGTAACGTTTGTGCCGTTAATGGTCTCTTATGATGTTTATTTGATTATTCTCCTTTTAAAGTAATTTGATTACGCTGCAGATGATTTGTTTTTACAATATTTAAAAGTGCTGTCTCATTTTGTATTGTTTTATCAATTTATTACTGACACATTGTTGTATATATGTTTAAATTGAACCTTGACTCGACTGTACATTATGTAAATAACTTAACTTTGTATAATAAATTAATTTTAAAGGTAACTTTTTCGTTTTGGTTCTGCTCCTCCCTCCTTTGTTTGTCACCTCTCGTCAGTCATTACAGCCCAATTGCTTGTTTATTTTGAAGAACCTGTTGATCTCGAAAAGCGAGGATCATAATATTGGCGACCTTAGGCCAGGATTGGTTCTGTTTTGGCTGGCGGGGGTGTGGCAGCACTGGGGGAGAGTATTTTGTCTGTAAAAAAAAAAAAATTTATTGAAATCATGAAGTTTAAGAGTTTCTTGTTGCATTTGTAGATACACACACACATACACACACATATATAAATATATATATATATAATATATATATATATATATATAATATTATATATATAAATTATATGTGTATGTATATATATGTATATATATTATGTATATATGTATAAATATACGTATATGTATATGATTATAATCACTGTAGCAAGTGATTCATTTACCCCATTTTACCACAGGTGAAAAATAGGAGACGGGGTGTAAGTCCTGACCGGTTTCGACTTTATTTCCAAGCCAGTGACGAACCCATCAGAATCTCACCCCTTCTCTTATTTTCACCTGTGGTAATGTGCGATATATTATATATATTATATATATATATATATATATATATATATATATATATATATATATATACTATATATATATTATATTGAGAGAGAGACAGGATGATTAATTGTAACGGTATTGGGGATTGGCAGCATCAATAGTCATGCAAATAATGGTAGCACGATTAGGGTAAGACTTGAAACTCATATGGTGTAACAATGTATTTCATATACATATGAAATACGTTATTATACGGCTTAGCTATCATGACCCGAATTAAAACGTTTTTGCTGGTCGATGTAGAAATGTTAGTCTAATTTGCCTCTGGGCATTCTGTTCCTGCAATATCATCTTACGTCGTTTTAATCGTCTATAGATTAATAAAACATTGTGTCATTGCAACCTTCTGTGTATTAATGAAATTATCTTGTGTTGATTTAATCTTCTATAGATTAATAAAACCATCGTGTGTCATCCTAATCTTCTATAGATTAATAAAACCATCGTGTGTCATCCTAATCTTCTATAGATTAATAAAACCATCTTGTGTCGTTTTAATGTTTTATAGATTAATAAAACCATCTTGTGTCGTTTAATCTTCTATAGATTAATGAAATCATCTTGTGTCATTTTTAATCTTCTATAGATTAATAAATCATCTTGTGTCGTTTTAATCTTTTATAGATTAATGAAATAATTTTGTGACGCTTTATTCTTCTATCGATTATTGAAATCATCTTGTGTCGTTTTAATCTTCGATAGAATAATAAAATCATGTTGCGTCGTTTAATCTTCTATAGATTAATAAAATCATCTTATGTCGTTTTAATTTTCTATAGATTAATAATGCGTCGTTTTAATCTTCTATAGATTATTGAAATCATCTTGTGTCGTTTTAATCTTCTACAGATTAATAAAATCATCTTGTGTCGTTTTAATCATCTATAGACTAATAAAATCATCTTGTGTCGTTTTAATCTTCTATAGACTAATAAAATCATCTTGCGTCGTTTTAATCTTCCGTAGATTAACGAAATATCCCTGTTTCAAAGCTCCAAACACGATTCTTTTGGAAAAGAGTCGACGTTTAAGAAGGTGAAGCGAAGGAAGGGAGAAAGAAAGAAGGAGAGAGAAGAAGGAAGGAAGAGTAGGATCTGAATGCCTCCGGGGTGAGTGTTTGCCTGGAACTATGCCAGTGAGGGATATGGACTGAGGATGAGGTAGGGGGCGGGGCCCGGGGGGGGGGGGCGGGTTAAGGGGGAGTGGGAAAAGGATGGTGAAAGGGGTGTGGGGGAAGGGTGGCCTTTGGGATTGAAACTCCTTAATTCCGGTTTGGTTGAAGGAGATGTGGCCAAAAGTTGCCTAATATTAACTACTTAACGTGGGGGCTCCATTATAAACCTTCGGTGTAGTGTGTTGGTATTATGAGATATTGGACTTGTCGACTTTCAGATTGCCCGTTATTAAAGGGAGAGAGAGAGAGAGAGAGAGAGAGAGAGAGAGAGAGAGAAGAAGAGGAAGGATTTTAAATAAGTGTGTCTTTTTTCATCGCGTCAGACTTAATTGGACATCGCCGAGATACTCTCTAGACCTCGGCCGAGATGTTGTGGTGTCTTTTCCGAGGGCGTCTTTGTCGCTTCCCTCCCGAGACTGAATAAATGTTAAACATCCATTTTAGGAAGGTTTATAAGCAGAAGCTATTGTAGACTGGTCGGCTATATACTTGATTACCCGTTACACTGAGCCACGTCAAGTTATTCGATCTAATTCACTATTTAACTGAATTTTTGTCGTTCCTTATATCCCTGCATGCTTGCAGAGGCAGGCCATGATATATCTTTCTCTCCCAGCACCTGTTTATCGGGCTCCTGGGCAAGATTCGGGCAATAATTGACCTTATTGAGCTTTGCCTTTAAAAGCAAAAATCATTTTCATCCTGGATTACATTGTCGTAAAATCAGTAGGTGAATCGCGGATTTCCACGATTTTGAGAACCGGATTCTCTCTCTCTCTCTCTCTCTCTCTCTTCTCTCTCTCTCTCTCTCTCTCTCACTCTTCTTCTTCTTCTTCTTCTTCTCTTCTTCTTCTTCTTCGTTTTAACGTGCTTTTATACCCATTTTTATATGGGGTAAGCACGGTGCCTTCTTTGAAGGACTTTGATTTTGGCGGTGGGGTAGGCCGTACTCTCTCTCTCTCACCATTGAAAAAAGAAATAACATCCTGGATTACATTGTCGTAAATCAACAATTAAATCGCCGATTTCCACGATCTTAAGGCCTAGACTCTCTCTCTCTCTCTCTCTCTCCTCTCCTCCTCTCTCTCTCCATCTCTCTCTCTCTCTCTCTCTCTCTCTCTCTCTCTCCTCTCCCCCATTGAAAACAAAAATACATCCTGGATTATTACAATGTCGTAAATCAACAATTAAATCGTGAATTTCCACGATCTTGAGACCCTGACACTCTCTCTCTCTCTCATCTCTCTCTCTCTCTCTCTCCTCTCTCCTCCATCTCTCTCTCTCTCTCTCTCCATTGAAAAAAAATACATTCTGGATTATTACATTGTCGTAAATCAACAATTAAATCGCGGATTTCCGCGATCTTGAGACACGGTTCCTCTCTCTCTCTCTCTCTCTCTCTCTCTCTCTTCTCTCTCTCTCTCTCTCTCGTCTCTCTCTCTCTCCATGTCCAATTAAGTGCGACTAATCATTTTTCTTCTTTTTTCCAGCCGATTCCGGCCGAATAAAAATATCTCCCCTTTGAATGAAATCCTTTCCCTCCTTTCGACGACCGCCGAATATATATACTTTTTCTTTATTCCTCTTTTTTCTTCTTTTTGCATAATCTCTCGCGGTGGAGGACCGAAGAATATCTCTGATTCGGGGAAGTGATTGGTGGTGAATAAGTTATTCACTTTTTTTTTCTTAATATCCTCAGGATCTATCTTTCTCACTTTCTGGGCCGCTAGGAAAAGTTCTTTTGGACTGTGGAAGGCGAGAGAGAGAGAGAGAGAGAGAGAGAGAGAGAGAGAGAGAGATAGAGGAGAGAGAGAGAGAGAGAGAGAGAGAACGTGCAAGTCTGGGCATAGAGATGTTATAAAGGCAGTTGAGAGAGAGAGAGAGAGAGAGAGAGAGAGAGAGAGAGAGAGAGAGAGAGAGAGAGAGAGAAGGGGGGTTGGGGTTGCTGAATGGATAAGAACGTTTTGGAAGTTTCTGGACGTGGGAAAAAAATGACTGATTATTTTTAAGCAGGTGTTAGTTTTTCCTATAGATTGTTTGCCTGATTTTTTTTTTAGTTTTCTGTATAAGAAAACATTTGAGATGGCTAATTGTCTGTCCGTCCGCATTTTTTCTGTCCGCCCTCGGATCTTAAAACCTATTGAGGCTAGAGGGCTGCAAATTGGTACGCTGAGCATCCATCAAACATACCAAATTGTAGCCCTCTAGTCTCAGTAGACTTTATTTTATTAAGATTAAAATTAGCCTTGATCGTGCGTCTGGCTATGCTATAGGTGCCAAAACACAGGCCACCACCGCGGCCCATGAAACTTTCAGCCACGGCCCGGTACGTATGTATGTATACAAATATATATTTGTGTAAATATATATATGTATATTATATATATATATATATATATAATATATATATATATATATATATATATATTTTTTTTTTTTTTTTTTTTTTTTTAATGATTACATTACCTTCTCGTACAAAGCGAACAATGTTGATCAATTCGTGCTTTCATCTTATTGTAGGAAATCCTTCGGAGGACGAGAAGCGCGCAATTTAAATGAGAGATCTGAATTTTCGAGAAACTCCGGAAAAAGTTTTTAGGAACTCCGGAATTGGGAGGGATAAAGGAGTGACCGCGGAGTTCTCTTTAAGCCACGTGCGGTTCATTAGAAATTCCTTGTGGTTCTCCAGTCATCCTATGGTCTTCCTCTGGGTTTTTTTTTTTTTTTTTTTTTTTTTTTTTACCTTTTCCTTTAATAAGGAATTTATCTTCATTGTCGAAAGGCACTTGGATTTGACAGTAATCTCACAGACTTGAATTTTAAAAAAATAATTTTTTCAGGGGTTTTTACTTTTTTTTTGTAAGAATCTATTATCGTCATTGTGGAAAAACACTTGGATTTGATAGTAATCTCAGACGTGAATTAAAAAAAAACTTTCCGAGTTTTTTTTTTTATAAGAATCATTCGTCATTGTGGAAAAACACTTGGATTTGATAGTAATTTCAAACGTGAATTAAAAAAAATACTTTCCCGAGTTTTTTATTTCCTATAAGAATCTATCTTCATTGTGGAAAACACTTGGAATTTGACCATAATCTTACAGACGTGAATTTAAAAAAAAAAATTCCTTCCGAGTTTTTCTCATTTTTTTATAAAGGATCTAACGTCATTGTGGAAAGGCACTTAGATATTACCATAATCACACAGACGTGAATTAAAAAAAATTCTTCCCGAGTATTTTTTTTACCCCTTTTCTTTTTACAAGAGTCTATCGTCATTGTGACAAAGCACTTGGATCTGTCTGTAATCTCAGACGTGAATTAAAAAAAATTCTTCCTGAGTATTTTTTTACCCCTTTTCTTTTTACAAGAATTCATCGGTCATTGTAACAAAGCACTTGGATCTGTCTGTAATCTCTCAGACGTGAATTAAAAAAATTCTCCCTGAGTATTTTTTTCCCCTTTTCTTTTTACAAGAATCTATCGTCATTGTAACAAAGCGCTTGGATCTGTCTGTAATCTCTCAGACGTGAATTAAAATAATATTCTTCCTGACTATTTTTTTACCCCTTTTCTTTTTACAAGAATCTATCGACATTGTAACAAAGCACTTAGATCTGTCTGTAATCTCTCAGACGTGAATTAAAAAAATTGTCTAAGTTTGGTTTAGATTAAGGCGCTGCTTTTTTAAGCACCAGGGAAAGGTCACTCAGGCGTTGTAAAATATTTTAAGATTCAAAGGAAGAAAAAAGCCTTTTCAAGAGAAATTAGAGATTCAGAATGTAAGTAAGCGCATATCAGTGCTGAATTTACCCAATGAAATAATAGATATAAGCTTCTAAAGTGCAAGAAAATTTCTGCCCCAGAAACTCGACGTTAAATTTAGGTCCTGAAATCTGCAGACTTTACGTAGTTATTCATAGCGAATGTTCAGCCAACTGCCCCACCATCCCCCCCCCCCCTCTCTCTCTCTCTCTCTCTCTCTCTCTCTCTCTCTCTCTCTCTCTCTCTCTCTCTCTGATGCAGTCGTAGAAGCTGTAATGAAGGGCATTGTACCACTGATATATTGCTCCCGCAATAATCACTAGAATATGCAGCAAAGGCCAAGGTCGCCTAAACTATTGCACGTTGCGAGTTGTGTTAGCAAGGAGCTTTTTATAGAAAGTTATGATGTATTTTTGAGCCTTTTGCTGTTTCTTTAGCATTTCAGATAAGGACGAAGTAAATTGGTCGGTTTCCACCGTCACAGTATGTAAAGGCGTGAGTCGGCTTGAAATTTCTTACTTTGGACTTTATGATTTTTTGCCTTTGGACAGTTTTTGGTGGTCGGGAAAATGACCAGGTGATTTTGGCAATTCAGTGATATTCCCTTTTTTTAAGGTTGTTTGAATTAGAGTATTTTTTTTAGTAGATGGTTTGTAAGTGGTTATACCACTGTAACTGTATCTGATCTGTATTTTATAAAGGACAAGAACATATACAAGCTAGCCACATTTTAATACTATATTTTGTCAGGGAAGCTGCACCGCTTGAGCTTCTTCTGAAGTAGGGGAAGAATCCTGAAGGTCGTTTGTGGCACCGAATGATCTTATTACGGATTGTCAGTGAGATGTGATACTTGACAGGACTTCTTTCCAAACCGATGCGAAAAAATGTCAGACCCCGTATTGTTGCGGGGTGGGGTGGGGGTTGCGTGGTTAGTGCCGTCAGTGCACCTCCTGCTGTGCACTTAGGCATTACTTAAGGTTCTAGGCATTACTTAAGGTTCTTTGCAGTGTCCCTTCGGCCAGCTGTAACCCCTTTCATTCCTTTTACTGCACCTCCTTTCATATTCTCTTTCTTCCATCTTGCTTTCCACCCTCTTCTAACAATAGATTCATAGTGCAACTGCGAGGTTTTGCTCCTGTTACGCCTTTCAAACCTTTTGACTGTCAATTTCCGTTTCAGCGCTGAATGACCTCATAGGTTCCAGCGGTTGGCCTTTGGGCTAAATTCTGTATTCTAGTTCTAAAATGGCGGAAGTAGATTTGCCGATTTGGAATAAGATAATCACAACCCCTCAACTTGGAAGATATTTGACTCTAGGAATAGGGAAGTTGGAGACGTACCTTTTATCAGTTGACATTCAGAGAGATCCTTACTATCAGTAGGACTGATCTGCATTGCCTGTGGCTGAGATGATCATTTTGTAGATAACTCTCAAGATGTGGATATTTACGGAGAAAGAAACTCTAAGCGACTTCAGTAAGAAAACGAATTATGCGTCAGGAGTTGAATGGAGTCCTTTATTAATGAGATTAACTTTTTAATTCATAGTAACATTTAACATTATATCAGCGTAGAGGAAAATTTAATTCTGCATCGTTTTCTGAGTGCTAGGGTAGTTGGAACGGTAACCTAATATATTATACTCTGTTGCAGCTCAGGTCGGAAAATAAAAACACCATTGGAAAGGAATATGCCGCGATAAAATATATTTTGTGATATATTTTCATTTGCTGAAGACATTCAGATGCGATTTGAATATGAAAAGAAGGAAACCTACTTCCAAGTCGGGCTTCGAATTCACACTATTTGAAGAATAGGTTATAATATAAAGTCACCCCCAAAAAATATTTGAAAACGAAGTAACTCCCCCGCAAAAAATATTTGAAAACGAAGTAATCCCCCGCAAAAAATACTTGATAACGAAGTAACCCCCGGAAAAAATATTTGAAAACGAGGTAACCCCCCGCAAAAAATATTTGAAAACGAAGTAACACCCCGCAAAAAATATTTGAAAACGGAAAGTTATATATAGTTGCAGCACTTGTATTCAGATATACTGGGAAGTGACCGTATTTCTCAGACATTTCTAACTTTCTAACTTTCACAGTAAACTGATCAAGTTTAAGTCCAAGCAAGACCAAATATTAAATATTGGATATAGTCACTGCGGCGTAATAAGCGTTCGATATTATTTTGATAAATTATTCGTCCCTTTGACATTACTTCCTTTCGCCGAGTAGCTCGAGATTGATGTTGTTCCCCGAATTTTACTCGGGGCGCTTCAGACCAGGACCGCCTTGTTGCTCATAATCCCTTAATGGTCATAAATCCCCCGAAGGTGAAAAATAGTGGTCGCTCTTACTTTAATCGCTTCAAATCCGATTTGCGTCAAACTTGCCACTTCCTCTGGTGATTGATGACGGCCCGATTCGAACCCGGATTCATTGTCCTTGGTAATTCCCTAGGCATTACCTGTCTACCTCTCTCCCTCTCTCTCCCCCCTTCTTCCCCCCTCCCCTAACATCACCTTCTCCCTCCCCCACCATCTTCCTTCCCCCTCCCTCACCATCCCCCTTTCTCCTCCCCCTCCCCCAACATCCCATCCACTGCCATCCCCCCTTCCCCTTCCCCTCCCCCATCCCCTCCCCTTCCCCCTTCCCCCTCCCCCTCCCCCTCCCCCTCCCCCCACCATTGATGATCTCCCAATTATTCATGAACCTCATCGGGAGTCAATTGGTCTCGAGGGGTTCACAAAATTGTGGATTTTTTTCGCTGGTGCTTAGTTTGCTCTGTCCACCGTTTGTTTGATGTCTCTTTTTCCATGTTCATTTTTATATGTTTTCCTCTCTCGTCCTTTTTACGGAATTCCCTCTTGGTTTTCTTTGTGTCTTTCATTGTCGCATTTCTTTTCTTTTGGTCGGTTTCGTCAGATGTTCGTTTGATATTTCTTTTGTCGATTTATTTTCCCTTCGCCATTTTGTCCTCTTCTTTTGATGCCTCGTCGCTGTTTTTCGCTTCTCCAGTTATTTTCTTTTTTTTTTTTTAGAAATTGTGTTTTCATTTCCTTCCCCCCCCCTTGACTAAGACCGTTGGTGTGCATCATTTTTTTATATATTTTATTTATTTATTTTTTTTTTTTTTTATTTTACAGCTGGATCTGAGGCCTGCCTGCCGCTGAATTTTTCAAGTTTAGCTGTTGTCACTGTGACCACTTTTGCAAATTCCGACAGCGTCCTTGAATGCTTCAAAAGTTATTCTTGTATGTACTTGTTCGAATCAGATATTCGTGTAAAACTTTCGAATTTTATTCGTAAATTAAAATATTCTCGTGTAAGATTTTCAGATTTCATAGTAAGTAAAGGAAATTCTTGTGTAAGGCTTTCAAATTTCTTTCGTATACATACTTACGTAAAACTGGTTTCGTTTAAGGCTTTCAAAATTTATTCGTAAACATAATTTTGCAAAAGAGCTCTTCATGTGTCATTCAAGTGAATGTGTATGCTGAAATGAACAAATATTTCTCTCTAAGATTGTCAAAATTCATTCGTAAACATGATTTTGTAAAAGAGGTTTTTGTGTGAGGCTTTCAGAATTTATTCGTAAACATAATTTTGTAACAGAGCTTTTCGGGTGTCTTTCAAAGTGAAAGTGTATACTGAAATAAAAAAAATGAATATTTTCTTGTAAGATTTTCAAAATGCTTTCTTCCCACACAGAAGAGATTGTCGTGTAAGACTTCGTAACGAATATTTTCGTGTAAGATTTTCAAAATGCTTTCTTCGCACACACAAGAGATTTTCGTGTAAGACTTCCAAAATTTGTTTGGGTACATAATGCAAAGGAGTGTATGTTTTCCAAATTTTTTTCTTGTAAGATTTTCAAACGTATAGGAGAAAGAGATTTTGTATGACCCACAGATATTCAAAAGATAGAATGGGGTGTGAAACCTACAGAATAATGTGTTTGAAAGAAAGGTCCCTTTTTGTAAAAACAAAAACAAAAAATAATAAATTTTAAAACTAAGCTTTCCAGTGAAACCTGCAAACATTTAAAATAAATAAACAACTGAATAATTGATTAACTAAATTATTCTGATAAATTCACGGGACTGAATGAATTATTCAACATGCTTTTTTCGTGTATCTAAATTATTATAATTCATTCATCAAGGAGATTTTGTATAAGACACGCAAACATTTAATATATTTCCATCAAGACCTAAACATACGCGAAGGAAACCACCAAATAATTGATGAAACATTGTATTCATTTTTTGTACCTCTACAAAATTCATGGGCATAAGTTCCTCTCTGGAGGCTCTTCGCCAGTTCCGGGTAATTTATTAAAAGGCCTCAGAAAGACGCCTTCGACGCTTGTCGGAGGGAACTGAATAGATTTTTTTTCCTTCATTTTTCATTTTCCTTATTTTCCTCCCTCATTTCTTTTCTCGGAGCTCTCTCTCTCTCTCTCTCTCTCTCTCTCTCTCTCTCTCTCTCTCTCCTCTCTCTCTCTCTCTCTCTCTCTCTCTGACTTAGGGTTTTGTAAGGATGTAATTTTTTCTCCTCTCCCCCCCCTCTCTCCCTCTCTCTCTCCTCAGACTTATGGTGTTCTAAAGATTTAATTTTATTCTCCTCCTCCTCTCTCTCTCTCTCTCTCTCTCTCTCTCTCTCTCTCTCTCTCTCTCTCTCTCTCTCTCTCTCTCTCTCTCTCTCTCTCTCTACGCACAGTTTTTCTTCCTTCGACCGAATTTGAATTTAGATGACATCCAATCTCCCCACCCTGTTGCCTGTGTGATGAAGAGGGCACTCTTTTCATGTTGGTTACACCTATCATGTCCCCCTCCCCCCTTTTTTCCACCTCCTACCACCTCCCCCACCCCTCTTGGGTCCCATTTTACTCCATATGTCTCTCCTTCCCCCTTTTTTTTCCTCCCGTATTTTCTTACCTTCATACAACTTAATCTCAGTAAAGCTGGGCAAAGCGTTCATTAAGAGTCTGAAAGACTTGTTGGAAGTTAAACGTTAAAGATGTGAGAGAGAGAGAGAGAGAGAGAGAGAGAGAGAGAGAGTGTGTGTGTTTGTGTTTGTGCGTGTTTGCTGTTTACGGCATCGATGACCTTTGTTGTTTAATGCCATTTGACTTTTACACACATTTTACATGTACCCACAAAACATACACAAACACACACACATATATATATGTATATATAATTATATATATATGCTTATATGTATATAATTATATATACAGTATATATACATAAATATATATATATGTATGTGTGTGTGTTTGTGTGTGCATCCCCTTTTACAACGGAGGATGACTGCAAAGAAATACCAGACAAAAATCACTACAGTGTTTAACCATTACACAGCACCGACCATACATTAACTATCGCCATGTCCTCTAGATAAAAGATTACATAGCTACGTAATGTACAATTACGAGCGAGCGCATAGAGAGCAAAAAAATTAAAACAAAAAAGAAATAAAAAAAACAAAAAACAAATCCAATGCTAAGAAGAGGAGAAGAAGAAGCGGCAGGAAATGAAAGGGGAGAAAGATATCAATGCGAAGTTGAAATTGGTTACTGTGTGCAATGGAGTGTGGCAAGATCGGAGGGGTGGGGGGGGGCGATGTTTGCTGGTTAGGTGGGGGCGGGGGGGGAAGAGTTGGGGTAGGGGGTGCTTGGTAAGGGGAAGGTGAGGGGGAAGGAAGGAAGGAAGAGGTTTTCGGGTTAAAGGCTTGATACTGAAATGGCCTTCCGATTTTCATTCCGGCCGATTAGCCATTATTTACATCCGTGGCGATGATCGCTCCATAATCCTTGGCGAAAGAGATGGAATAAGTCGCATTTCTCTCTCTCTCTCTCTCTCTCTCTCTCTCTCTCTCTCTCTCTCTCTCTCTCTCTCTCTCTCTCTCTCGTTATCATACGGTTTTTAGTGTCTTGTCGTGATAACATCTCTCTCTCTCTCTCTCTCTCTCTCTCTCTCTCTCTCTCTCTCTCTCTCTCTCTCTCTCTCTCGTTATCGTACATTTTTTACTGGCATGTAGTAATAATATGATTACAGTAATAACATTGTGGAATTAATATTAAAATGAATGATAACGAAAACTGTTATTATTATTATTATTATTATTATTATTATTATTATTATTATTATTATTGATAAGAAATTCACAAACTCTTGGAAAACTGATGTATTATAAAAATCCACAATTATATAGTAAATTGTTTTACATTTTACATATTAATACAATTTACTATATAAATGTGAATTTTTTACATTATTATTATTATTATTATTATTATTATTATTATTATTATTATTATTATTATTATTATTGGTCATTTCTGCGTCGTCCAAGAGTAATCACCTCATTTTGGTTATAATTTTGAATTCATCTTTTTAACCCGGTTAATGTTCCAGGTAGATTCTCTAACTGTCAGAAGAAGAATATCCCAGCCATGATTTAAGGAATAATTTTGCGTGATCACGAGGCCTCGTTTTATATTCATTTACTTATTTTACTGTTTTTATTAAGTTTTTTAGTTGTTTATTTAATTTCCCTTATTTGGCATAATTCGCCAGTTATTCTACAGGTTATTTTTGGAGCGTCGTCTCTTTAAAATCATCCATGGAAGAATTGAGTCAACTACACCGTTTTAATCCCAAGTTTATCTTTACTTTCCATTCCCCTCTCTTTACTTGCCTTCCCTTTCCTGTTTAATATCTTTTGGCATTATATCTCCGTCCTTCCTCTGGTAGTGATGTGCGATAAGAATATCTTGACTTTTCTTTTTCAATCGAATGGAAATCATCCAGTGAGGGAGGGGTGGGGGGACTGATCCTTGGGTGGTCCCAGGGGATAGGCAGAAGAAGGGTGTTGGGCGGGGGAACAGGGGGGAGGAAGGAGGATGGAGCTTTGGGGGGGACAGGGGTTAGGAGGGGGAAGTAGGATGGGGATCGGGGGAGGGGGTAGTCTACGATGGGATAGGTAGCGAGTATAGAAGGTTGAGGAAGGGTAGGGAGGGAGGGAGAGTGGGCGTGGGGGGTAGGGGGAAGGGAGACGGGGTATGAGGATACCAGAGCGTTTCATCTCGCTAAAGGAAAAAGGTTTAATAGGAGCAGAGAGCTGAAAGAGAATTTGTTAAAGGATTGGATTGGTCTTCTCAACTTTTTTTAATCTGATGATTATGATGACGATACTCATCTCTTGTGTGAATATGTAAGCTGGCCTGCGCGCGCACGCACACACACATAACACATGTATATATAATATACATAGGGATGAGGCTGTCAGCTTTATGGCTTTTTCCACCCTGGCGGCAACCTACCACAGTGGACTAATTGCTAGATACATAAGTTATTGCTTAGGTTGAAGGTTAAAGGTTGCGTGGCGCAGTGGAGTTCATTATGAAAACGGCAATTTTGATTGAAAATTTTTTTCTTTCCTTTGATTGTCAGCTCTTATTACGCAATGGAAAGTTTCTCTCTCTCTCTCTCTCTCTCTCTCTCTCTCTCTCTCTGTCTCTCTCTCTCTCTCTCTCTCTCTCTCTCTCCACAGAGATGGAAATTGGCTATTTCGTCTTTATGTGCACACAACTAATTACTCATATTTAAGTATATACGAATATAAAGATATTAAACCACAAATTTCTTTTAATATGCAATTCACTATACCTTGGGAATACCTTACACCCAAGGGGAATTACTAGCGTAAGTGGCGAAGCACTTATCACCTATAATTCCCCTTGTGTGTAAGTTATTCCCGAGGTGTACCGAGGGGTATTAAACGAATTTTGTGGCTTAATATTTGTAAGTGTTAAAAATGTCGCATTGTTTGTGAAATAATCCACACATTTGTACATTTGTGTATAGTTTAGCCTCTACTTTATTTTCTTTTTGAGTGAATAAAATTAACCGTTTTTACCTTCAGTTGATTTTTATTAGGAATTAAGTTCAGAGACAAACAAGCAACATTTCTTGTTTTTTTTTTTTATCCTTACAGAGAGTACGTAGCACCGACCACTTTTTCCATTAACCTTGATTCAGCTCTGCGTAGCATTCGCTTCTTTCAGACATAGCGCGGACAAACATGATCAAAAATATCTCTGAGCCCTGAATCCCATGCGGAGTTGGAGCAGGGTAAAATTCTTGGAGCCTTGGAGCAAGCTGGAGCCTTGCTTGGCTACTACCCTTAACTACTATAACTTCTAATGGGAGTCCATAGAAGCAGGATCCACTATAAACCTTATAGTGGGTTCTGCATAGAGGGATGGGATGCCTGAAGCTGCAACATAGCTACTCATGGGAGGTCCATAGAAGCAGGAACCACTATAAGTGTTATTTATAGTGGGTATGTATAGAGGGATGGGATGCCTGAAGCTACAACGTAGCTACTCATGGGAGGTCCATAGAAACAGGAACCACTATAAGTGCTATAATGGGTGCTGCTTAGCAGGGATGGGATGCCTGAAGCTACAACATGGCTACTCATGGGAGGTCCATAGAAGCTGGAACCACTGTAAGTGTTATTTATAGTGGGTCCTGCATAGAGGGATGGGATGCCTGAAGCTACAACATAGCTACTCATGGGAGGTCCATAGAAACAGGAACCACTACAAGTGTTATAGTGGATCCTGCTCAGCAGGGATGGTATGTGAGAAGCTACAACACCAACTACGCATGGGAGCTCCATAGATCCAGGAACCCTACAAGTCTTATGCAGCGCATCCTGCATAGAAGGGATGGGATGCGAGAAGCCACAACATAGCTACTCATGGGAGGTCCGTAGAAGTGTCATAGTGGGTCCGGCTTAGAATGGTTGGCCTCTAGCCAAGGGACGCTTTGGCTGTGCTTAGATGTGTCGGGGCAATTGTCTACCGCACCAGACACAGGGACTTAACTGTTTTTGAGGTTTTATTCTTGGCTGAAAAGGGAATTTTATTACTCTACTTTTGCCATTGTTTTTTTACGAGTGCAAAGTCTGAGTTTTTTCTTATTTTTTTCCTTAGCTTTCTTGGCTAGAAGAAGGATTAATCGCTTAGTTAGGACAAAGGAGCGACGCTGTAATCCCCCTCAGGAAGTGGGAAAGAGTTTCCCGTTCAGAAAGTATGGCGCGAAATGGATTTCTCTCTCTCTCTCTCTCTCTCTCTCTCTCTCTCTCTCTCTCTCTCTCTCTCTCTCTCTCTCTCTCGTTGTTGTGACACCCGTTGCTGTGAAAACCGGATATATTAATTTTTATCTGGTCTTTAGATAATTTATATATTGCAAGCAGGGGTCGGGCTTAATTTCTTGTATTTAACATGGAAATCTCTCTCTCTCTCTCTCTCTCTCTCTCTCTCTCTCTCTCTCTCCTCTCTCTCTCTCTCTCTCTCAGCATTTGCATCTGAAATTGAATGTTTTTACTTTCATCTCTAATACGAAATGTATATTTTGCAAGCAGAAAGAGTTCTGTGTCCCCCTTCAAAATGATACATTTCAATCTTTCTCTATCTCTCTTTCATTTAGCAATTTCAAGCTCGTCGTTCTTTCAAAGCTCTATAAATGTCAGCTGCAAGTAGAGTTAGTAGAGGAAAGAGTTGTAAAACTAATTACATCGCCATCCGATATTACGGAGTAGCAGTGACTGTGCAAGCTTATCTTTTCATATGCAAATTGTGTCAAATGTCTTTGCTATTTTAATTTCATGGATTATTTGATACAGGTTCTCTTTAGAATGATAAATATATGACTTATTTTTTGTGAATTTTGACATTTTATTTGTGCTACGTTTTGTGTAATTTTTTTTCATATAAATATAATTTTGTATATAAGTCTTCATACTTTTACAAGTAATCTGATTGCTAGTGCTTGTGTTCAAAGTAATGACAGTTCCATTCAGTACTTTAACACTCATTAGGGATTCTGAGGTCAAAGTGTAGACGTGGAAGCTTCCACGTTTAATTGAATTATTTAATATCTCATGGTACTATTCGTACTGTTATTCTAATCGTAATAATTAATATCTGATGCTACTTTTGTTACTCTTATCTTGTTGGTACCTAGTGTTACACTCATGTTGGCATCTGGTGCTACTATTGTCATAATAGTAGAAAGCTGGTGCGTCGTTCCAACGTCAGTAGTCTGGGTGCTACTAATAAGCTAATATCTGATACTAGCAATATGAATTGACTAAAATACTAACATCTGGCGCTTTATGCTTGACTATATGCATCTTGTATTTGGGAGTAAGAGTATTCTGCTTTTAGCCATATCAGTGGAACGAGAATTGTCCCAATGGCTAGGCGTGAAAACTGGCCACATCAGTGGAACGAGAATTGTTCCAATAGCAAGAAATGAAAGCTGGCCACATCCGTGGAACGAGAATTTTTCCAATAGCAAGAAATGAAAGCTGGCCACGTCAGTGGAACGAGAATTGTTCCAATAGCAAGAAATGAAAGCTGGCCACATCAGTGGAACGAGAATTGTTCCAATAGCAAGAAATGAAAGCTGGCCACATCAGTGGAACGAGAATTTTTCCAATAGCAAGAATTGAAAGCTGGCCACATCAGTGGAACGAGAATTGTTCCAGTAGCAAGAAATGAAAGCTGGCCACATCTGTGGAGCGAGAATTGTTCCAATAGCAAGAAATGAAAGCCGGCCACATCAGTGGAACGAGAATTGTTCCAATAGCAAGAAATGAAAGCTGGCCACATCAGTGGAACGAGAATTGTTCCAATGGCAAGAATTGAAAGCTGGCCACATCAGTGGAACGAGAATTGTTCCAATAGCAAGAAATGAAAGCTGGCCACATCAGTGGAACGAGAATTGTTCCAATAGCAAGAAATGAAAGCTGGCCACATCTGTGGAGCGAGAATTGTTCCAATAGCAAGAAATGAAAGCCGGCCACATCAGTGGAACGAGAATTGTTCCAATAGCAAGAAATGAAAGCTGGCCACATCAGTGGAACGAGAATTGTTCCAATGGCAAGAATTGAAAGCTGGCCACATCAGTGGAACGAGAATTGTTCCAATAGCAAGAAATGAAAGCTGGCCACATCAGTGGAACGAGAATTGTTCCAATAGCAAGAAATGAAAGCTGGCCACATCTGTGGAACGAGAATTGATCCAGTAGCAAGACGTGAAAGCTGGGATCACAATCTCTATGAAAATCAGGTAGGAGTCACCAACCCATCTCTGAGGCAGTGAAAAGAATCAGGCTCCTCTGTCAACAGCCTGATTAAGAATTCTCTTGGTGTGCTTCCAAGAATACGGATCAAGGCGTTCCTCAAAAGACCATCAGCAGCTTTTGAAGGGCCCATGTCTGGACTATGTAAATGAGAGGAAGACCTTCAGAGGAATTTCAGGATGACGAAAGGTCAAAGCATTCAAAGGAAGCAAAGTAACCATCCGATGAACTGAGTCGCTCTCTTGTGCTTGATAGTGCTCTGCTGAGTACAGCGTCAGTAACGTAGACGCTGTAACGCCAGTTTTGGTAACTATAAATCAATCAATCAATGCTTATATCAGTACTTTGAAAATGTTCATAGTGCCTGTTAATTGGGAATTTAGGAAACATTGCATTTTGTTTGTATGATGACAATGAAAATATTGTTTGAAGATTCCTTTTGAATTTAGGTAATTTTGTCCTTAGGTACTTTTTGCCACAAAAAGTTTTTTTTTTTTTTTTGAGAGGGTTGCATCCATTGACGATTGTCCTATGAGGTTTTACGTCCAGGAATTTTGTCTGTATTTAAATGTTTGAATGACTTTGATTTCTGGGCCCTGATCTGTTAGTAAGAGAAAAGTGTCTGGTTTGCATATTGCTTTGCATTTCATGTAAAAGATCTATTGGTCATTGGCTTTGCATTTCGTGTAAGAGGTCTGTTGGTCATTGGCTTTGCATTTCATGTAAGAGGTCTGTTGGCCATTGGCTTTTTATTTCATTTAAGAGGTCTGTTGTTCATTGGCTTTGCATTTCATGTAAGAGATCTGTTGGTCGTTGGCTTTGCATTTCATGTAAGAGGTCTGTTGTTCATTGGCTTTGCATTTCATGTAAGAGATCTGTTGGTCGTTGGCTTTGCATTTCATGTAAGAGGTCTGTTGTTCATTGGCTTTGCATTTCATGTAAGAGGTCTGTTGGTCATTGGCTTTGCATTTCATGTAAGAGGTCTGTTGGTCATTGGCTTTGCATTTCATGTAAGAGGTCTGTTGGCCATTGGCTTTTTATTTCATTTAAGAGGTCTGTTGTTCATTGGCTTTGCATTTTATGTAAGAGATCTGTTGGTCGTTGGCTTTGCATTTCATGTAAGAGGTCTGTTGTTCATTGGCTTTGCATTTCATGTAAGAGGTCTGTTGGTCATTGGCTTTGCATTTCATGTAAGAGGTCTGTTGGTCATTGGCTTTGCATTTCATGTAAGAGGTCTGTTGGCCATTGGCTTTTTATTTCATTTAAGAGGTCTGTTGTTCATTGGCTTTGCATTTTATGTAAGAGATCTGTTGGTCGTTGGCTTTGCATTTCATGTAAGAGGTCTGTTGTTCATTGGCTTTGCATTTCATGTAAGAGGTCTGTTGGTCATTGGCTTTGCATTTCATGTAAGAGGTCTGTTGGTCATTGGCTTTGCATTTCATGTAAGAGGTCTGTTGGCCATTGGCTTTTTATTTCATTTAAGAGGTCTTTTGTTCATTGGCTTTGCATTTTATGTAAGAGATCTGTTGGTCGTTGGCTTTGCATTTCATGTAAGAGGTCTGTTGTTCATTGGCTTTGCATTTCATGTAAGAGGTCTGTTGGTCATTGGCTTTGCATTTCATGTAAGACGCCTGTTGTTCATTGGCTTTGCATTTCATGTAAGAGATCTGTTGGTCATTGGCTTTGCATTTCATGTAAGAGATCTGTTGGTCATTGGCTTTGCATTTCATATAAGAGGTCTGTTGTTCATTGGGGTTTGCATTTCACGTAAGAGGCCTGTTGGTCATTTGGTCATTGGGTTTGTACAGTATTTCATGTAAGAGTTCTCTTGGTGATTGGCTCTGCATTTCATGTAAGAGATCTATTAGTCACTGGCTTTGCATTTCATGTAAGAGTTCTATTGGACATAGGCTTTGTATTTCATGTAAGAGATTTATTGGTTATTGGCTTTGCATTTCATGTAAGAGATCTGTTGGTCATTGGCTTTGCTTTTCATGTAAGAAATCTTTTGGTTATTGGCTCTGCATTTCATGTAAGAAATCTATTGGTCATTGGCTTTGCATTTCATGTAAGAGATTTATTGGTCATTGGCTTTGTATTTCATGTAAGAGATCTATTGGTTATTGGCTTTGTATTTCATGTATGAGATCTATTGGTCACTGGCTTCGCATTTCATGTAAGGATCTGTTGGTCATTGGGCATGCATCTCATGCAAGAGGTCTATTGGTTGGCCATGCATTTCATGTAAGAGATCTATTGGTCATTTCATGCAAGAGTTTTATTTGTTGGTGGTTGTGCTTTTCACGTAAGAGTTTTGATTTAATCAGTGGCGTTGTGCTTCAAGTAGCGGGTATATTTGTCCCTGGCTTTTGATTACATATAAGAGTTCTGTTCTGTTTCTTGGTGGCTTTGCATTTCACGTTATTGGTCTTATTTTTTCGATGCCTTTGCATTTCAAGCAACAGGTCTACTTTTAGAGAGCCTTGCGTTTCCACACTGAATCATATCACGGATAAGTGATATGATTGAGTTTTAGTGAGAAATATTATGTAGGGATATAAATTCATCGACTGTGAATTAGTTCCCAAAGGAGGTATGTTCTCTTTTTATTATCATTAATGTTCGTATCATCATTATTGCTGTCAAAGTTATTTACTGCAATAAATGTAGCCGAAGATTTCATATAACTCGCGTATTCAATTAAACAATCCGAATAAATTTGAATTTTTTAATAATTAATATTTTACTCACTATCTCGGAAAATTAAATATTACAAACTTTAAGTTTATTCGCATCCCTTAAGTGCGAACAAACGTGAATTTTTTAATATTTAATATTTTAAGAAAGTAAATAACTTTTTTGAATTGTTTAATATTTAATATTTTAAGATAGTGAATAACTTTTAAGATTTTTAACCCTTTAAGAAAGTGCGTAATTGAGAATTTTTCATATTGAACCTTTGAAGAAAGCGAATAAACTTATATTTTCAATATTTACTCTAATATCCAATGTTTAACATTTTAAGAAAGTGAGTCGACATGAATTTTCAGCTTAACCTTTGAAGAAAGCGAACAAAGTGAATAGCTAAAAATAACCTTAAATTTGGTTAGAGTTAGTACGAAAAGAAACTGAATGAACTTCAATTTTCTTTTGGGTCATATAACAGGATTCTGAATAATCCTTAATTTTTGTGAGTTTCAAGATGAAGAGAAGGTTGTAAAATGAAAAGAAATTAAGTAAATATCTAATTTCATTATTTTACATATTACTTTACTAGGAAAATAGACTCAATCAGTTTAAGTATTAATAACGTGCAATTCAAGATGAAACTGATTAGACTTGAATTCTTAAAGTTTTTTTTATAGTGGTTTAAAAATACTTCTGATATCATAACTGTAAAACTTTTGCGTCAGCTCACAAAAATTCTAACGCATTTCGTTATAACTGTACCCTAGTTATTTTGAGCGGAAACTCCTTGTAATATCTCACTGAAGATCTGTTTCGAAGAAAGAGAGATGATAATATTACAGAGTTATATTTCTCTGTACGTGTAATGGATGTAATATTGTAAAATAATATGTCAGCTCCATAGATGACCGCATTAGTAAATCTCTTTGTTAAATTTATTTGCTTTTATTCGCAAAATTCATAGTATATCGGACACATTGGAAGACCCTCTCTCTCTCTCTCTCTCTCTCTCTCTCTCTCTCTCTCTCTCTCTCTCTCTCTCTCTCTCTCTCAAAACTGTTTTTGAAGGCAATAAAACGTTCTTTTTCATGTTTCTTTCTTTCTGGAAGAAGGAACAAACGATATTGTTTTACTTGCTTCTCCGGAGAGAGAGAGAGAGAGAGAGAGAGAGAGAGAGAGAGAGAGAGAGAGAGAGAGAGAGAGAGAAATTGAAAATACGCGATGAGGAAGGTTTTGAGTGCTCTATTAAATCAAGAGATGTAAGTATGCGGAAGAGAAAGGATTTATTAGTAAAGGAGAAAGAAATACCTCGTAGAAAATAAGCTAAGGAGCGAACAAAGAGTTGGGATAAAGAAGAAGAAGTAGAAGACGAAAAAGAAGAAGGAGAAGAACAAGAAGAAGGATCTGGTGCTGGAAGTCAGAGGAGGATGTAGAGAAGGTGGAGATGGGAGGGAAGAGAAGGATCTTGGATTGAAGCCAAGACGAGAGAGAGAGAGAGAGAGAGAGAGAGAGAGAGAGAGAGAGAGAGAGAGAGAGAGAGAGAGAGAGAGAGGAGGGCGAAAGTGGTGGTAGAAGGTGGACTTAGAAGTGCTGGCAGATTGCCATTCTAAGCCATTAGCCAAATATTTATATATATTAAAAAGCGAAAATCCGAAGAAATGAAATATTTCCATAAAGTGCGCCGGCTCAGATGATCGGCCTAGGGGTGCATTTTTCGATAACATTGCGCCCATCAGATCCGTTCTGAAGGCGATCCGTCTAGGGTTTAATGTCGATCAGATGTTTTGAAAATCATGACGACGGGCGGGGGAGGGGGGGGCCCTCTGCCTAACCGCTACCGCTGCCCCTTCCCC
>JANJGK010000030.1:19641235-19644126 GCA_039081455.1 Macrobrachium rosenbergii
GCGGTGATTGATACTTAATGAGAGAGAGAGAGAGAGAGAGAGAGAGAGAGAGAGAGAGAGAGAGGGGCATTGGGGTATCTAGTATCTGCTGCAAATGGAATTGCTTGTAATAAATAAATAAATAAATAAATATATATATATATATATATATATATATATATATATATATATATATATATACATACATATATATATATATATATATATATATATATATACATATATATATATATATATATATATATATATATATATATATATATTATAATTTATATATATATATATATATATATATATATATATATATATATATATATACATACATGCAGTATAATATATATATGTATGCATGTATGTGTACATTTATATACTCGTATATATACATTCACATATACATACATACATACATACATACATACATACATACATACATACATACATACAGATCTGCGTTCATTTCATCCAGATCGAGGCAGGTACATAGATTGAAAGTTAATCCAATACAGCCTTTTTTACGTGGTGGTCAGTCTCTTGTTGTGGGCTGTTGTCCTTAGTGGAGAGAGAGAGAGGGAGATCTTGAGGGGTCCAGTATTTCATTTTTTTATTAATTACTATATACTGTGACATTAGCCAAAGTAGTCTTCTGTCCACCGGAGTGAGACCGTTCTTCAGACTCTCTCTCTCTCTCTCTCTCTCTCTCTCTCTCTCTCTCTCTCTCTCTCTCTCTCTCTCTCTCTCTCTCTCTCTCTCTCTCTCCTTTGATTAATATATCTTGGCGTTGTGGCTAAGTCTTCAAAGGCATTCTGCACCTTGTTACTCTCTTCTTTATTTTTCCAAAGTATGTTATCAAAGAGAGTGAGGTGTTCCTCTATATATGCACTTAATTCACAAATAGTCTTGCAATTTTATTTTTGATTAATTTCTTCCATTTCATTATGATTATTATGATTATTATCATTGTTTTCTTTTTATTTTTCGTTTTGTGCAGTGAGGATGATTAAAAAAGGAGTACTGAGAAAGGGGAAAGGAAAAACAATTTCATAAATAATATACAACCAATCCACCGTTCTTGTCTTGCCATAATCCGGTAGAGTTTATTGTACGACATAAAATTAGCATCTCCTGGCACCTTTCTCCCTCCCCCGTCCCTTCCCCCCCCCCTCCCTTCCCCTCCCAGTCCTCTCCCCGCCCTTCCCCTCCCTCCGTCACAGTCTCTCCACCCCTCCCATCCCCGTAACCATTGCCCCTTTCTCCCTCCCCCCTTTGTCCTTCCCAACCTCCCCCCTCCCCCTTGTACTCCCCCCTTCCCTTCCCCTTGTCCTTCCCACCCTTCCCATCCCCCACCATCCCATTCCCATTCCATCCCCCCATCCTCCTACAAATGAGGTGAAAGTTTGGGCTTCTGTTCGGTCTTGGGCGCATCGAACCGTCTCGAAACTGGGTATCAGAATCCTGTTAGAGAGAGAGAGAGAGAGAGAGAGAAAGAGAAGAGAGAGAGAGAGAGAGAAGAGGAGAGTTGGCTATCGATTTTCGTTACTCCGAAATCCCCTTTATGAGCTACTTAAGATTAGGAATTTGCCGTCTTGATGATCACGTGATGATAATGGTAACGGTGCCTTTGCGGTTATGGGCCCGCCGCCGTTAGATATCCCGAGGACTTACTCCAGATAAATTTGACCTTTCTCTCTCTCTCTCTCTCTCTCTCTCTCTCTCTCTCTCTCTCTCTCTCTCTCTCTCTCTCTCTGTTCGGTTTGACGCATTCATTTTTATATATTCTTGGATGCTTACACTAGGTGCTACTATCTCTCTCTCTCTCTCTCTCTCTCTCTCTCTCTCTCTGGTTTATTTTATTCACTTTTATACACTCATGAATTCCTTACACTGGGTGGTATAATTCTCTCTCTCTCTCTCTCTCTCTCTCTCTCTCTCTCTCTCTCTCTCTCTCTCTCTCTCTCTCTCTCTCTCTGCGTTTGGTTTAATTTACCCGCTTTTTTATCTTCATGGATTCCTTATTATGGATTTTATCGCTTCCATGTATTATTTAAATTAAAGTCCTTATGTCACATGTGGGATTTTATTTCCTGAAGTATTAGAAGTCAATAGAAGCTACTGGCACCGAAAACATTTAGGAAGAAAATAAATTATAATGAAATTTATGAGACAGACTTTATTATATTTATTAATATGTTAGAAAGAATATGGTTTTCCGCCCCTTTTTGCAGTTAGTAGCGTATGTTTTGTTTCGATTTCTTAACTGCAATGTATTTACTTTAAGCTCACCAGGGAAAAAATCAGATATCTTGAAATAAGTCTCTCAATATTTATTTTAAGATCTTGCGAAGCTCCGTTATCCCCGAAAGCGAAACACTTCCTGCACTGTAATTTGTGCGGCGCACTGCAAGCGGCATTAAAGGTTCTTTGCAGACTCCCTTCCGTCCACGGCTGCATTGCTAATGGCTCTTTGCTTTTTTAAACGCTATATCCGTTTCCTTTCGATTCCTGGCACCTTGTTGTCCAGCTTCTTTAACTTTGCTTAGCTCCAAATTCAAGTCCTTTTGACATGTACTGTACGAGACAGCTGTGAATCACTGGTTGGGTTAAAGTTTTATAATGACGATAGTGAAGTATCATTATCCTCATTATGTAATCATTGCTGGAAATGATTATCTTCGATGAAGGAGGTATACGGTTCTCCATTACTTTGTTTGTTTATTTGTTTGTTTGTTAGGAGGATTACACACAAAGTTCTCTGTGGACTTGTACGAAGATTTGACCAATGGTTTGCCAGCTGACTGGCAACGACTGATTAGTTTTTTTTTTTTTTTTTTTTTTTTTTTGAGGGGGTAAGAAATAAAGGACATTTCGGGGAATACAGGGCGGGAGTGGTATTG
>JANJGK010000030.1:19644226-19671726 GCA_039081455.1 Macrobrachium rosenbergii
CATTCCACACCCCTTATTCCACACCCTTCACCTAAATATCTGAAATCAGTCATTTATTCTTTTATTTGTTTGCCATAACATTTAAAAATATTCTTTAGTATTTACAGTCGCAATCAAATACTTTATTTGATCAAATGTAAAATAACAAGAACAAGGCCAAGAAACTATAATATTTAAGTCATGCATCGAAATGACAAAGAGGTTTTCTATAGCCGTGTGTGATGGCAAACTATAGGTTTCATACGAAGTCGCAACCTTCACCAGTTAAATCTGCAGATGAAATAGTTTATAGGATTTTCGAATGATATAATTTTGTGCAGAATAATGAATATGATTTTTAATACTGCCTATTTTGAAGAGAAAATCTGCCTTCCAGCTGGACCCGAGATGATAAGGCCTAACACATAGTACATACAAATACCAGAACCATAAAAGATTAAGTGTTGATAAGCACACTTGTCACGGGAGAATTCTTCCCCCACCAAGACATTAAGATATATGAGATAAGAGAATAATAATACTACTATCTAGATACACTGCTGTCAGTCTTCTTGCCTGGAGACAGGGGTCGGAGAATGGTACTGTGTCATAGTTGACACGGTGGGTATGAAGACTACTGACGTTTACGCTGCCTGGGAATTAGGGTAGGCCTGCCCTACCTGCTATTACATGATATTCCTTGGGTGTACGGGTCTTATTACTGATGAGGCCAGGTGATGTCTTCCCACTGGAAGGCAATTGAAGTGCTGATTTCCATTTTTAGTGGTACGATGGTATTGAAGAAAATCCCTGGTACTCAGTTCGTTTCTTTATTACTCATTACATCGTGCCAAATTTCTCCCAGGTCTAGTCTCCCGGACTTGGTTAATTTACATAGTCTTCAGAACTCCTGGACTAGATCCAATTTACATATTCTTCAGGACTCCTGAACTAGGTCCCTGGAAATATTCCTTTTATTTAATTTTATTTCAAGAAAACAATACAAGTGAGTAGTTTAAAACAACAAAAATAACTCTCTATATTGAGAGATCTCAAAAAAAAGTATATGAACTACATACTATGGGAATTGCTTTTCCTTCACAACAGGGTAAGTATAAAAAATGGAGCAGCCCTGGAATCAATTAATTTACAGTAAGGTGTAAATCATTTGATACCCTACTCCACACAGTACTAAATGTTTTATACACAACATATGTCAATGGATAAGACTACCTGAAAGATTTCTGAGAAACACTTAAACTAAAACGAGGTAAAACTAGGCTAAGGTGCCTTTTAACAGGATATAGTCTAGGCTAGGCCTCTTCAGAAATCGTTAA
The DNA here is from genome assembly GCA_039081455.1 of Macrobrachium rosenbergii. Classification (NCBI taxonomy): domain Eukaryota; kingdom Metazoa; phylum Arthropoda; class Malacostraca; order Decapoda; family Palaemonidae; genus Macrobrachium; species Macrobrachium rosenbergii. The sequence continues at coordinate 19,645,543 of JANJGK010000030.1, forward strand.
GGATAGCCTATGCAAAGTTTACATGGTTGATTTTTACTAGGTTACAATAGGCCACAAGTTAGGTTAGTTTAATGAGGGTATAGGCTAAGTCCTATGTAATTAAGTTTTCATGAACTTTTATATATATAGCCTAAGCTATTTGTAACAAAAATTGTCATAATTCCTCATTCAAACAGAATTAGTCTAGGGTAGGCCTTCTTAAATTACTGTATAGCCTAGTCTAAGATCGTGATCGGCAGTGGAAACTTCCATGAGGAGGTAGGGGTAAACCCAAGATACCCTGTCGGACGGCCATTTTGTGGCACCCTTTTGGCACTGGTATCTACAAAAACCTTACATAAACAAAATACTTACAACTATCTTTTTCTAACGTTCTACAACCCTATCAAACGCTAAGTTACAACTCAAACTAACACAGCAAAATATCATGACAACTAATGAATGTGAAGAATATTTCACGACTACGAAAATTTTCACATTAAGGCGTTGCAATCACGTTTGACTGGGCATGCAACAACGCTGCGCTTAAATCTTCGTCTGCTGCTGTTCTTTCATGATACTGATCTGTTCCAACTAATGAACTAACGGTAATATTATGACTTTAAAAGCTTACCTTGCAAGGGATAGATAATAACTTGTATTAATAATTTGGTAAAATAGCCAAAATGAAGGGTGGACCGCTTGACGTCCTTTTCACACCAACGGCGTTCTCGTCCCTTACATGTTTCTTTAGTGTTACCAATATGCAGACGAAAGATTCAGGACAGCGCTCCCACATTCAGAGCGAAAGAAAAACAAAACAAGGGACTGGCTACACTTCTATGCATTCGATGTCCACAACGAAAACGAAAACATTTTACAGTCCCAATCACTCTCACAACAGTAGTATAAAGATATTAGAGGAGGATGATGAATCAATTCCTAAACAAATCAATAATATTTAAAGGAATAATTTTCCCATTACAAAGCTTTTCCCTCGGGGAAGAATTGCTTCATGTCCACTTTAATATCAAGGACAATTTTTCCTAATGGAACCAAACAGCTCCTTAGATGGGTCTGCAACTGTGGAAAACAGGTCTTGTACAGTAGAAACAAGCAACGATCTCAACTAGAGACTAAAGGGCTCTTGCAACAACATAAAACAAGGATATACTTGAGTACTAAATGGGGACACTACCCTATAGGTGTGCATTCAATACAGCTTTCCTAATAGCTTTGTCTAGCCTAATACTGGGGTTGGATTGACTCCACTTACACAGGATGTCACATCACTCTGCAACAAAAGAGTTCTCCACATATGAAGACAAAATTTACTCCTATTGAGGCGTCCTAATGATTATCAAACTCACCAGAGCTCTTGGCTAGAAACGACTCTAAACTTGAATCTCAAAGGGGTTTGGAAAGTGGTGTACTCTATCCTCTAAGATGTACCAAACCAGTACTACAAGAGCAAAACTCTGACAATTTCCTATAAGACAAGACCCATAAGACCATAATTGCACTCCCAACCAGGGCACTATGTGAAATCTTGTACAAAATGGTTTACATCATTCCTTTGTTCATTACCTCAAAACTATAAAGTTTTCACATTACTGGCCATTGTGAATAGAAAAAAAATTATATTTTCATCAACCTTAAACTAAGCAAAAAGAGAACATACAAACATACAAAATTACAGTACTGTACATCACTACCAACATCAGAAAACATGAGTCTCTACTACACTGGGGGAAACAAAGTCTCTCCCCTCAGCAAAAGTCTATGTACATCACCATACAAGAGTCTATATCTCTTCAATGAGACGTGAGGGAGGCACAATATTCCTAGCACCTCTTGTACGAACTCCTTCAGTTACTATATCTGGCACATTTTCAGAGTGCTCTTTCATGATAACTAACCATTCTTCATCACCATGGAATGGCTTTAGTTTATTAGCAGCTCGTTCTACGATTGTATCATCAAACAAATTTTTCAACACATAAGTGTATCCATCTCGCACAACTTCTACCACTCTATAGGGTCCGAGCCACTTAACATTTAACTTTCGACTAGTACCAGGTATTTGAGTCTCATTTCTGACCCAGACTAGTGAATTCTTTTCAACACTCGTATTCACTTGCTTTCGATTAGCTATACTTAAAAATGTTTTTGACCTCTCTAAGTGGGTCTTTTGGATTATCTCATGAACTTTGGCAATATCAGAATCACTCACTTCATCATCAATTGATGGCAATGTTGTTAATATTTGTCTAGCAGGTCTCCTGCTAAAGAAGACATAATGTGGCTGTTCACCTGTAGTTGCGTGGACAGCACAATTAAGGACCCGTTGGGTCTCGCCTAAATAGGTTGGCCATTGATAAGGATGACCCTGACACATGACATTCAACAGGGTCTTCATAGTCCTATGCATTCTTTCTGATATGCTATTACCTTCAGGATAGTATGGTGTGATGAAACCAATGTTTATGTTGTGCTTTTGGCAAAGATCTCTAAACTGTTGTGATGTGAATTCAGCACCATTGTCAAGAATTACACACCCTGGAATTCCGAAATCATATAAATATTTCTGGAAATTCTTACTGACCACTTCTGTAGTCTTATTCCTCAGTGGGTAAAACTTCACAAAGCGTGAATAATGATCAATCACTGTAAGAACATAACGGTACCCATTTGCACCAGACATCATATCTGTCAAATCAATACTGATACGCTCTAAGGGTTTATGTACTGGTGGGAGCTCTTGGAATTTCTGCTGTAAGGATGGACTGTCTTTATGAACCTGACATGTAATGCATTCTTTAACAAACTTAACTACATCAGATCTAAGTGAAGGCCAATAGAAGTAAGTCTCCAGAGCATCAATAGTTTTCCTTCTCCCTAAATGACTAGCAACAGACTCGTGACCAAACTTCAAAGCAGCTTTCTTAAGCTCCTGCGGTACCACAAGTCTTAACTGAATACTATTGTCATGCTTGTCAGCACTCAGATATAACAAGCCTTCATACAGCATAAACTGATGGATGAACGCTCTGGGAAACTTCTTCCTAGGCAATTTTCCTCCTTCTAAGTACGCAATCAATTCACCCCATCTTGTTTCACCTACCTGCTTAGCCTTGTATTCTTCCTTACTCAACCCTAGATAATTGTCTTGATTATTGTGAAAGATTACCCTAACTGGCCTACTTAACTGATCAGCTACCTCATTGTGCTTTCCTGGCCTATACACAACTTTGAAGCGATAATCCTGCATTTCAATAATCCATCTACTCATCCTAGGTGACTTTGTCTTTCTTTTGAATACTGACACAAGAGGTTGATGGTCTGTGTGGATTGTAAACATGGTACCCCAAAGAAAATGATGAAACCGCCTACATGCTAACACTATAGCCAAGGCTTCCCTATCAGTAGTAGAATATCTCTGTTCTACAGGCTTCAATTTCTTTGAAAAGTATCCAACAGGTTTCAAAAGGCCATCACTCTCCTGCATCAGCACTGCACCTACATGATCCAGACTAGCATCTGTGAATAACTGAAAAGGTCTTGTCATGTCTGCTTTTATGAGCAATGGAGCTGTCATAAGGAGCTGTTTCAACTGCTCAAAACTAGACTGACACTCTGGTGTCCATGCAAATGGCTCTTTCATTCTTAAGAGATTGGTTAAAGGGACAGCAACTTTAGCAAAATTTTGTATGTGCTTGCGATAAAATCCACACATTCCTAAAATTCTTCTAGTTTCTTCGACATTAGTAGGAGCTTTCATATTTTTGATGGCACTTATATTGTCAGGACAAGGCTTGCATCCTTCTTTGGATATTATATGGCCAAGAAATTTGACCTCTTTTTGCGGAAACTGACACTTCTTGATGTTTAATTTCACACCCTTTTCACTAAATAATTTGAACAGCTCTTCTAATCTCTCAATTAACTCTTCCAAGCTGGGTGCCCATACTACAATATCATCTAAATAATTCTTTATGTATCCCTTTTTTAGTAATGGAGCCAAGATATTACCTATTACCCTTGAAAATATAGCTGGGCTGCAACTCAAACCAAACGGTAACCTCTTAAACCTATATAAGGAGACTCCATCACTAAACGTTGTCAGATCTCTACTATCTTCATCTAATTCTACCTGATAATAAGCATCTTTCATGTCCAATGAAGCATAAAATTGATTCCCTGATGCTGACTCAACTAACTCTTCTAACCTAGGCAAAGGATGGATGTCAGTTTGAAGGTGGGTATTGACTTTTCGATAGTCCAAGCACATCCTTTGAGAATTGTCTGGTTTCCTTACCAAGACTATAGGACTTAACCATGCAGCTGTGGATGGCTCAATTATATCTTTAGCTTCCATATCCTCCAACATATTTGCAATAAGCTGTTTGGCTTTCTCAGGGTATCTATACATGGGTGACCTAACTGGTTCGGAATCACTAACATTAATATGTCCCTGAACTCCCTTGAATTTTTCTATTTCATTACTCTCCACTATGAAAACTTGGTGATTTTCCATGACTAGATTCTTTAATTGGGCCTGCTGTTCATCATCTAAATGTGACCAATCTTGCTGTGCAATCAAATTTTCCAGCTTTTTCTCTCTAGTGCATCCTTGTTCTGGTACAACACGCATGCTTTCAGGGATCAGCTCATTCCTAATTTCAATCTTTCGACATGTGGGAGTTACTGCAATGATGTCCCTTTCATCAATCTTATTGTAAGTACCTATCAGCGTTCCTATTTTCAACTTAACTACACCCTTTGTACTATTTATGAGAGGTATATGTACTTCCTGATTATCAGTGACCTTAAGGCACAAAGCCTTCGTAGCACCACTGGCTTTTAATTCTGAGGTATATTCGAGTATTGTATCTTTCATTTCATTTACAGACACAGCATAAATACCTGCAGAAGAGGGAGGTAGGATAATTTTTTCTTTAATCTTATCTCATCTACTCCAAGGCTTAATGGCTGAATAGTTTTGAGATTCCTAATTCTCCTTGTGGAAGGTCTCAGTTTAAGAAGCCGCACATGATATGTAATATTATCCCAAATTACTATACCCTTTATATGATCCCATGTTAGACGAGCAACCCCAAGCAAATCTACGCCCAATAGAATTTCTGTATCTAACAAGTTGTCTGGCACAATAAAAAATAAGTGAGTAACAACTCTAGTGCCACTATGAACATCTAAATAAACAGATCCTAGTACTGGTACAACTGCCTGGGTGACTCCCATTAACCTTGGTAAATTTCTCATCTTGGCAGGCTTCAAACCTAAGCTTTCCACAAAGGATTTCTTAACTATACTGGCACAGCTACCTGTATCAACTAAAGCTTCAATCATGTTATCATTAACCACCAGACTGATACTAGGAGCTTGTGCCGGACTTCCTAGTCATTTTATACCTACTTTTCCTGGACATCCTACATGACCTCTCCTACTATTTTGTTGGAAACAATCAAAACAAACTCCCTTGGGAGGATCAAGAGGACAATCAGACAGATTATGGTCAGTCACTCTGCAAAAGGGACAATATTTACTATTACTCTTTTGTTTCTTCATGTTTACTTTCTCCAGTTTTTTATTTAACTCTTCAAGCTTCTTTCTTAAATTATCTAGCTCATTTCTTTGTATTTCCCCCTGTTGAACACCTGTTACTGGGGTTGATGACTGAGGATTCCCAGTGCCTGAAATTGGCAAGACTCTATTCCCATTACTACTATTCATTCCTTGAGCCCTATAATATTCTTCTTCGGCCCATGTCATGAAATTTTCCAACGGAATATGGTCTGCTAGGAAATCAACTAGTTTGGCTTGGGCCTGTGAATTCAGTCCCTTATAAACTTTTGTCTTAAGGAATTTATCTGATGTTGGAATTGGATCATTGGGGAATTTCAAAGTTAAAGCTGAGATTTTACACTGTAATTTATTAATAAAGGAACTAGGAGGCTCATCAAAATAGTAAGTCATGGCAGTAATCTCTTGCCATGCCTGTAATAGAGTGGCTGAGCCAATAAATTGCTTCTTCATAAGTTTCTTAATCTCATCCCAAGGTAGATTATTACCCTGTTTTACTAACGCTGCTGTTAAGAACGTAGCTATATCTGGTTCAGCCCGGGCCATTGCCACTTCTATTCTCCTGTCATCTGAACTAGTGCACGACTCTACCTGTCTAAAAAAAGTACTAAGTCTGTTGTCGGCAAGAACTCCCTTGAGTTCAGAAAGTTTGAGAAGGGCTACATCTTTCGGCTTTAACACTGGTACATTCTGAGGAATTGCTACTGGAGTATTTATTGAATAAAAGTATGGATTGGTATTATTAACCCTTTGATTACGGCCGAGATGAGACCTCACACTTACCACAATCCGGAGGGTTTTCAGACGGTAGTCACCCGTAGCATGCTACCAGACGCACGAAATCGTAAACAATCATTGTAATAGCGTTTGTATTTGTTGTTTTGCTGCAAATTAACCTGTTTTATTTATATGATAATATTGTGATAGTAGCGATCCATGATATAGATATTATGCAATTAATGTAACAACACAAATAAATAAACATAGGATAAGTACTATATATCGGGGTTTAGTGTTGCCAGAGGTATAAGCACTGCACTGATTGAGGATGACAGTCTTCTTTTTTTTTTTGTCATTTTCTCTAATTCTGTTTGAATCCGTAAAGGACAGCTACATCACAGTTGTGTATTATAGTTAAAAATTATTTGTATATTCGTCAGAAAACTAATCATAAAGAATGTTCATCATTTTTATGGTTCCGCTTACTATTCCACTAGCTGGGCAAAAAAAAAAAATGAGAGAGAGAGAGAGAGAGAGAGAGAGAGAGAGAGAGAGAGAGAGAGAGAGAGAGAGAGAGAGAGAGAGAGAGGCGTGACAGAATAAAAATTTTTACCTATGATTTATTCCTTCTAATTGTACATCAATAACATTGGAGAGTAAGTAGACACAATCACAATATTGGTTGCAATATTAACCACATTTCTGGGTAATATTTTTATCAATGATCAAGCACCCAGCTGACAAGGGATACGCAATCTAGAAATTCAGATGAATTCTGCAGTGTTTGAAAAATGGTTTAAAACCCAGCTTCTTCCCAATATAGGGCCATCTGCCATCATAGTGTTGGATAACGCTTCTTATCATTCAGTTCGAATTAATAAACCTCCGACAATGTCTGCCAAAAAGGATGAAGTTAAAGACTGGCTAATAAAAAATTAGTAAAGTTGCAAAGACATTCATGTAAAGAAAATGATTACGTGATTGACAGACTGGCAAGAGATCATGGACATAGTGGTTAGGCTGCCTACATATCACTGCCAGTATAATGCAACAGAACTGATATGGGCGCAGGTGAAATCATACGTGGCAAAGAAGAATCATTTTAAAAAATCAGACCTGCTTCCTTTGGTCAAAGAAGCAATTGAATCCATATCTTCTGACAACTGGGCTAATGATGTGAGACATGCCGAAGATATAAAAAGAGATGACGCTTCAAGAGATGTTTGCATTGATAAATATATAGATTCTTTTGTTATCGATGTAGCATCCTCTGACGAGGATTCTTCATAAGTAATGTCTCCTCATACTTCGATTGTAAATAAATTTATTGCTTTCCCTTGTTGTGTGATATCCTGTTGAACACTGAAATTGAAATAAATTGAAATATAGATCTGTTTTTTCGACAGAAAGTGGCAGAAATATCTTTAAAAATCTACATATAACAGAAATGCCACAGCAGTGATGAGTATCATATGACAGTGCTTTAAAAGCACAGGTAAATCTAATACTGTATAAATGTGTAATATATATATATATATATATATATATATATATATATATATATATATATATATATATATATATACATATAATAGTGATATAGTTTTGAGCTTTTGAATTGCTTTCTTTCGTGCATGCCGTAATCCGTCTTTACCTCCTTGCTGTATCAAGGTTGAATTTTCACTGTACAGCTATAAAATAGCTCATAATAAACATTCTTTAAATATTGTTACACCCTATATATATATATATAATATATATATATATATATATATATATATATATATATATATATATATATATATATATATATATATATATGGGTGTAACAATATTTAAAGAATATTTATTATGAGCTATTTTATAGCTGCACAGTGAAAATTCAACCTTGATACAGCAAGGAGGTAAAGACGGATCACGGCATACACGAAAGAAAACAATTCAAAAGCTCAAAACTATATCACAATTATATGACTTCGATAACAGCAAAGGAACAGTAATAAAAAACTATAGTAGATGACGTAACTCAAGAACATTGCTCAGTACAGCATCCAAATAAACAAAACTGAAAATGAAAGCACATCTAGGTTTCCAAATTTCTTGCATTTATCATTTTCATATATTGAATTTTTTTTTTTTTATCTAAAATTTAAGTGGGACAACAAAACTTCATTCAGAACTTTCTATTATAGTACACGTGCTTGATAACAGGCGCAAACAATGAGAGCTTGAAGTCAGAAGGTTAATGGTCAGTTTAAGAGGGGCAAAGTCTCTTCCTAAAACGGTCGTACTATAGTAACCCCCCCCCCCCCGGCCTTTCTTGTTTACTTGCTAACCTTGTTTACTCTTATTCAATTTTCATCCTCTGGACTTTACTACTGAAGGTAATCTATTTCTTGTTTTGTCATTGTCATTTTTCAATCTTTAAAGCATTTTAATTTTGTAAGCTCTGTTGTCAGTTTTAATTAGTGTTTTTGTATCTTTTTAGCCAGAAAAGATGGGATATGGGTGATCCCGAAGCGCACCTATTAATAAATATATCAATGATGAGCTGACTGTTCTTCCTATCCGTACTCCCTACTATATATATGCATATATGTATATATGTATATATATGTATATATATATATATATATATATATATATATATATATATGTATTTATATGTATATATATGTATATATATATATATATATATATATCTTTCTATCTATGCATCTATCTCTGTGTCTAACTATCTGTTAATACACACACTAACACACACATATATGTATACATACGTATATATTAACTTTATCACATACACAATTGTTCTGTGCATTAACTAAATTACTAAAAGGACCTCATTCAAACTGGATGGTATCTATAGATACCATGCAGTTTGAATGAGGTCCTTTTAGTAATATATATATATATATATATATATATATATATATATATATATATATATATATATATATATATATATATATATATATACATCACGAAGGAAGCAGTAGGGAAAGGCATCCTCATCATCTACAGTTTATTTTCAATGCCGACGTTCCGCGACGAATTCCAAGTCGCATTTTCAAGGCTATAAAATATAATATAATTTGCGAACATCAATAACAAATTAATGCAATGGCAACAGCTCTTTATGTAGTAAAAATATTTAAAACAAAACACCTCATTCCAAGACAAGTCAATAATGAGTAAAAGGAGTTCACTAAAATCTTAAAACAACCTACCTATATGAAAGAAAGAACAAGACTTACATAAATAAGTACAAACAGAGTGAGGAAAACCAGTTGCCCAAACTAGGCTATAAACAATTTCACTGAGGACGATTGAGTATTTAACGACGGCACAGTCTTCCTGATAATTATGGATTCTAGGATGGTTAAGTCGTTGTTGTTCTGCACTCGGCCTAGGATGGAAAAATCCTTGCTGTCAATATAAGTTTTACATAATTTTGAATGATTTCGTATATTTGATTGCTCAGGATTAGTAACCTGCTACCTGTTCTATGACTTATGCCCCTGTGGGAATCTATGCGGACCTTCAACAGCCTCCTCGCGCATCCCACATATGTATATCCCGTGATCACATCCCGGGCAAGTGTACTTGTAAACAACGCTGGACGAAAACAGAGGACTGAGCCGGTCTTTGACTCTGAACAGAGACCCTATTGTAAAGGGATTTTTCGGGATGATTTTCAGGTTTAAAGCTGGAAAACTCTTTTGAATAATGGCTGTGCATTTTCTCCTAAAAGTATCATCATGCACGAAAGGGAAACTTGCATACATCTTTAGTTTCGGCACAGTCGATTCAGGTGTTGCCGGAGTCATTTTCTGTAGTAGCAGTTTATTTAGGGATCTGAAAAAAAGTCGTGATGGAAAACAATTATTATTGAAATATTTCACTAAAAAGGATATCTCATCGTGGAAACTCTTCCAGTTTGACGAGTGGGTGTAAGCCCTATGGAGGAGGGTTAAAATAGAGTTCAGTTTCAAATGAAAGAAACACGAACTATAAAAATTCATTCCCAAACCAGTAAATGTATTTTTTCTATACACACCTGTGTAAAAACCTGAGTCACCTCTGGAAATAATAAGATCAAGGAAGGGGAGTTTGTTATTTACCTCCTTCTCCATAGCGAACCTTATGTTTGGATGTTGTCGGATGACGAACTCCAGAAAGGACTCTGCATGACATTCATGACGAAATAGGGAGAACGTGTCGTCAACATATCTTCGATAAAATAGAGGGCGGAACCTAATGGGACATTCTTCTATTATGCGCTCCTCCAGGGAGCACATGAAGATGTTAGCAAAAATTGGACCAAGTGGTGATCCCATGGCCATCCCTTCAGTTTGTTTATACAAACTGAAGGCAAAGGTCGTGTCCAGCACGGCCAGCTCTAAAAGTTGTTTAAAAAATGTCCTACTAAAATTATTAAAAATTGCATCTTCATCAGTAAAAAGTTTGCTTAATATTATTATTATTATTATTATTATTATTATTATTATTATTATTATTATTATTATTATTATTATTATTATTATTATTGGAGAAGCAATTCCACAGTTATGTATATGTACATATATTTAAAGATAAATATACAACTGTGGATTTGCTACTTCATTTTAAGACTCATGCTACTATGAGTATTTTTTTTATTACTATTATTTTTTTTTTTAGAATATGAATCCAATTCATACGGGACAAGCATACAGGGACCATTGACTTGAAATACAAGCCTCCAAAGTATATGGTAGACAGGTTTTCCAGGAATATTGGAAAAGTTTTCCGTGCGTCTTTAATAGTGTTCTTGAAGACTCTAAAACTTATTTCTTTTCCGAAGAAGAATTTTTATTTAAATAAGACAAGCGATTTAAACTACTCTGTATCCTTCAAAAAATCTACTATTATAATTTGATGCTGGTACCATAAAAAAACTATATATTTATAACTTACTCTGCTATGCGAAAAAACTTAATCATTCCTTGCTGGAGGCAGCCATCTCTCTCTCTCTCTCTCTCTCTCTCTCTCTCTCTCTCTCCTTAATAAGGTGATCAATGGCAATGGAGAAGCCTTGTTAAAACAAAAAAGGTCACTTTTCTCTTGAAGCTGACTGGATTACTGGGCGCTAGTGATGACCATTTCAGGAAACAGAAATTCTTGAGACCACCTTATTTTTAACTATTGGGAAAAATTAACGCACTCAGACGCACAAACCAGTGTATACACACACACACACACACACACACACACACACACATATATATATATATAAAATATATGTATATATACTTATATATACATATATTTATGTATATGTATTTATCTATAATAATAATTTCCAAGTTGATCTTGTCCTCCCCGGGGTGAAATTTTCTAGAAAGCTTTATTGCCACGAAAATAGCATTTTTTTTAAAGAAATAAATGTAAATGTAGCGAAAAATCATCATCATCGTATCCTTTTCCCTCGTCGTCGGGAGGAGATATCTATCTATCTATCTATCTATCTATCTATCTATCTATATGTATATATATACATATATATAGATATATAAATATATGTAGATATACATATATATATATACATATATATATATATATATATATATATATATATATATGTATATAATATATATATATATATATATATATATATATATATATATATATATATGCATACATGTATATAATATATATACATGAATATATATATATATATATATATATATATATATATATATATATATACATATATACTGTATATATTTATATATATATGTATGTGTATGTATATATACATATATATATATATATATATATATATATATATATATATATACATACATATATATATAAATATATATATATACATATATATATATATATATATATATATATATATATATATACATATATATATATAAATATATATATATATATATATATATATATATATATATATAAATATACATATATATATATATATATATATATATATATATATAAATATATATATATAAATATATATATATATATATATATATATATATATATATATATATAATATATATATATATATATATATATATACATATATATATATATATATATATATATATATATATATATATATATATATATATATATATATTTCTCCCGGCGACGAGAGAAAAGGATACGATGATGATTTTTCACTAAATTTTTAATTTCTTTCTTTTTTTTTAAATATTGATGTTTTCGTGGCAATAAAGCTTTCAAGAAAATTTCATACCTTCTGCTGCAAGAAAGAATCATTGTCGCCTGGCGCCGTAATATCTTCGTGTTTTTCCTGCAGTCGTTTTAGAATTCTTCAGCTCATGCATATAGTGCCATCACTCAATAGGTGCACTGACACCAAGGACTACAGTGGCCATCTCAGGGATCCTCCAGGAAGACGTCTTGAAGCCTTCAGAGACAGCATGTGAGCAAAGAAGGCGAAGTTTATGGTTAAAATGAACTGGATGACGAAGCAGATCGACTAAAAGAGATTTTCAAGAGGGAAAAGTACATCACGAGAATGGCAGATAGCTTCAGTCTGTAATTGTTTACTGCTGAAAATATGGACTACTTCGCGGAGCAGTATGAAGTCGAGGTTCCCGCCTTCTGCGATTATTCGGCACCTCTACAGTCGTATTGTCACTCACGGACGCAAGCTCTTCATTCGAAATAAGGAAGGAAATAATCAAGAAGAGAGGAAGACAGTGGAACGGAGGAACTGAAGAATTTATACGAAATAAAAGGTAGAGAACTTGAGGTGTTTTCTAAGCTGATTGAGAGGGGATTTTGGATGCCCAAAATTACCGCTTGGAGCAGTTCTTCGCTCGAAATAAGAAAGAGAAGGAACAAAAAAGAGACGACATCGGCGTGGAGGTATACTGAAGAATGCTGACGAAGAATAAAGTAGATAACCTGAGGTGTTAGAAACTACTTCAAAGATTTTGGATTCACAGAATTACTTTTCGGAGAAGCAAGGAAGAATCGAAGGGATGATCAATATCGTCAGTAAGAGGGAATCTCATAAGTTTATAGAAGACGACTCCTTAAAGCAAAGAAGCTGTTTATGTGCCAGAAAAAGAACTCCAAGTAATGGTTATCGCGATGTTGAAATGATCTAAAACCTTCGAGATTTTCCTTGAAGACATTTTGGAATCCTTCAGTCCTCCGGCTCCTGGAAGGACGAGAGAAATGCCATTCGCGCATGCGCCGAGCTTCAAAGTGTCCAAGAACAATCTCCGAGATGCTTCAAATCGTCTGGGAAGCCTTCGGAGACAGAAAGTGTCAGTTTTGAAAAGTAGGGTAAGAGAAAGCAAAGAGTATTGGTGAGGGGAAGGGTCCGACCCAGAGGCCGCTTCCTTCCTCCAAGGAAGCAGCCTATGGGTCTGACCCTTCCCATGGAAAGGGCCCAAGCCCTTTAAGGATTGGCCCCAAAAGCCTACAAGGCTTGCCAGTCTTTTGAGGGCAGCCTTGAAGGGAAGGGTCCGACCCAGAGGCTGCTTCCTCGGAGGAAGGCAGGTATTCTGTCAGGCTGGGGAAGCAGGCCTGGAGAGGGCCCAAGAACTTCAAGGATGAGGCCCAAAGTCCTCCTAGGCTGGCCAGTCTCTTGAGGGCAGCCTTGAAGGGAAGGGTCTGACCCAGAGGCTGCTTCCTCGGAGGAAGGCAGGTATCCTGCCAGGCTGGGGAAGCAGGCCTGGAGAGGGCCCAAGAACTTCAAGGATGAGGCCCAAAGTCCTCCAAGGATGGCCAGTCTCTTGAGGGCAGCCTTGAAGGGAAGGGTCCGACCCAGAGGCTGCTTCCTCGGAAGAAGGCAGGTATCCTGCCAGGCTGGGGAAGCAGGCCTGGAGAGGGCCCAAGAACTTCAAGGATGAGGCCCAAAGTCCTCCAAGGATGGCCAGTCTCTTAAGGGCAGCCTTGAAGGGAAGGGTCTGACCCAGAGGCTGCTTCCTCGGAGGAAGGCAGGTATACTGCCAGGCTGGGGAAGCAGGCCTGGAGAGGGCCCAAGAACTTCAAGGATGAGACCCAAAGTCCTCCAAGGATGGCCAGTCTTTTGAGGGCAGACTTGAAGGGAAGGGTCCGACCCAGAGGCTGCTTCCTCGGAGGAAGGCAGGTATCCTGCCAGGCTGGGGAAGCAGGCCTGGAGAGGGCCCAAGAACTTCAAGGATGAGGACCAAAGTCCTCAAGGATGGCCAGTCTCTTAAGGGCAGCCTTGAAGGGAAGGGTCTGACCCAGAGGCTGCTTCCTTGGAGGAAGGCAGGTATTCTGCCAGGCTGGGGAAGCGGGCCTGGAGAGGGCCCAAGAACTTCAAGGATGAGACCCAAAGTCCTCCAAGGATGGCCAGTCTCTTGAGGGCAGCCTTGAAGGGAAGGGTCCGACCCAGAGGCTGCTTCCTCGGAGGAAGGCAGGTATCCTGCCAGGCTGAGGAAGCAGGCCTGGAGAGGGTCCAAGAACTTCAAGGATGAGGCCCAAATTCCTCCTAGGCTGGCCAGTCTCTTAAGGATAGCCTTGAAGGGAAGGGTCTGACCCAGAGGTTGCTTCCTCGAAGGAAGGCAGGTATCCCGCCAGGCTGGGGAAGCGGGCCTGGAGAGGGACCAAGAACTTCAAGGATGAGACCCAAAGTCCTCCAAGGCTGGCCAGTCTCTTGAGGGCAGCCTTGAAGGGATGGGTGGGCAGCCTTGAAGGGATGGGTCCGACCCAGAGGCTGCTTCCTCGGAGGAAGGCAGGTATCCTGCCAGGCTGGGGAAGCAGGCCTGGAGAGGGCCCAAGAACTTCAAGGATGAGGCCCAAAGTCCTCCAAGGATGGCCAGTCTCTTAAGGGCAGCCTTGAAGGGAAGGGTCTGACCCAGAGGCTGCTTCCTCGGAGGAAGGCAGGTATCCTGCCAGGCTGGGGAAGCAGGCCTGGAGAGGGCCCAAGAACTTCAAGGATGAGACCCAAAGTCCTCCAAGGCTGGCCAGTCTCTTGAGGGCAGCCTTGAAGGGAAGGGTCCGACCCAGAGGCTGCTTCCTCGGAGGAAGGCAGGTATCCTGCCAGGCTGGGGAAGCAGGCCTGGAGAGGGCCCAAGAACTTCAAGGATGAGGCCCAAAGGCCTCCAAGACTGGCCAGTCTCTTAACCCTATCTGGTGCAAGTTGGGTCTGGGCAGACCCACCCTACGGGATTTTTTTCATTTTTAGATAATTTTATTTAATAATCGTTTTTAGTTGATTCTATGATTACCAAAATATGGGAAATTATTAATTATTTTAATTTTCTTTAGCCCTTTGATTACGGCCGAGATGAGACCTCACACTTACCACAATCCGGAGGGTTTTCAGACGGTAGTCACCCGTAGCATGCTTCCAGACGCACGAAATCGTAAACAATCATTGTAATAGCGTTTGTATTTGTTGTTTTGCTGCAAATTAACCTGTTTTATTTATATGATAATATTGTGATAGTAGCGATCCGTGATATAGATATTATGCAATTAATGTAACAACACAAATAAATAAGCTGCCAGTAATAAAGGAATATTCCAAAATCGGCAATTATTCCAACGGTCACGCCAACCAAATTCGACAAAGTGGAAGGTACAGCGAGCTGAAAACAAAGCAGGTCATTTCTGTCAAAGCACACGTGCATCTCAATATCACCTACATACATACATACAGTATATGTACGAACACACACACATTACTGCATCTATATATATATATATATATATATATATATATATATATATATATATATATATATATATATATATATATATATATGAATCCATGACAACGGCAACAATGATTACACGACACAACAATACATTTTGGACGCTAGCGAATATGGACATTTGGAAGGTGACAATCGTATTTCCATGGCTGAGACGTGGGTGGTACGTGAGATGCCGGAATCCTTTTGATGGAAATGACCGGTCGTTGTTTTCTGCTCTTGCTTACCTTCCACCTGTGTTGAGTTTGGTGGCCCTGAACGCTGGAATACTACCTTGGGAATAGGGCCTGGGATTATCCCTTGTCCTTCGGACAGATTCCAATTCAATGTTTGATTGACGATGGCGGTCAAAAGTCAGGGGGAAAGTGGAAACAACCTCCTTGAATGGAAATCGTATTAGCCGCAAGTAAAAAGGGAGGTTCCAGAATCCGCATTTGTCAATGAAACAAGGAATTGGAGACTGCCAGGGCTTGGGATAATCCCGGGGGCCCATTTTCAAGCTAATATTCCAACGGTCACGCCCACCAAATTCGACAAAGGTGGAGGGTACAGCGGCTGAAAACAAAGCAGTTCATTTCTGTCAACAGGACACGTGCATCTGAAATGCCACCTACGCGCGTCGTCTGTCACACTTGCATGTGACATGTAAACACAATTGCCACCTCGCCACATTCACTAGGGATCAATATTATAAATCACATTGCTGATCAAAATGTGTAATTGTGTGGTGTGCGTATGTGTATGTATATATATACTATATATGTATGTATGTATGTATGTATATATATATATATATATATATATATATATATATATACATATATATATATATAATTGACTATATATACATGTGTGAGTACTTATATATATATATATATATATATATATATATATATATATATATATATATATATATATATATATATATATATATATGAAGGCAATGCCCCGAAGGAAAGAGAAACGAGTCTGCTAAGTAAAGGACAATACGTCGAAAAGCCTTGCAATACTCTGTTGCTTCTCTTCCCTTCGTGGAATTGTCTTTATTTATATATTCATCACGTTCCATATTCTCGTGATTCAGTTATATATATATATATATATATATATATATATATATATATATATATATATATATATATATATATATATATATGTGTGTGTGTAATATATATACAATTAATTACATATATATGAGTGTATATATATATGTATATATGTTTGTGTGTGTGTGTATGTAAAACACAAACACATACTCACACCTATCCCTATAAAAAATAAAAAATTGGATAAATTCCTGTTACAAAAAATGATTAGCCACATATGAACCGTATATATATATATATATATATATATATATATATATATATATATATATATACTCGTATATATATATATAATATACATATATATATATATATATATATATATATATATATATATATATACTCGTATATATATATATAATATATATATATATATATATATATATATATATATATATATATATATATATATATATATATATATATATATATATATATATATTATATATATATATATATATTATATATATATATATATATATATATATATATATATATATATATATATATATATATATATATATATATATTTAATCACTAACATTTTGGAATTTGTTCAATTGTTTTTGAACCAATATTCGGGGAAGTTGTAGGGTTTTGTAGATAATTTTATTCTGTTATAATTTTCTACAGATATTTTTCTTTTCCTTCAATTATTCTAGTGGTACCTGTTTACTTACATCTTATTTTTGAGAAACATCTAATGAAAATGTCAGCAAATGCCGCATGAAAGTTGGGTATTGTTCTTAAGTCCTCATATACTTATATGAGTGATTAAATCAGTGCAACATTTTTTAGGTAATTTGTCCTTCCTTTACTAGGATACTGTTCTCCGGGAGATGTCTGCTTCTGCCAGAGATTTATATCTTTTAGAGTGGTTCGAGGTGGAAGGTTTCTTTGGCAGCTATGCCTTGGACTATAGACGGATGGTCTCTTGTTTGTCACTTTTTCATAAGTTGTATTTTGACATATCTTTCACATTCTCAGTTGATCCCTGATCCCCTGTTGCTGTCGAGAGCAACCAGGTTCGCTGAACAGCAGCATCAATGTGCAGTAAATGTACCTCGCCTTCGAACTTTTCAGTTCCAGGGGACCTTTATTCCTCACGCCTTACGACTGTGGAACAGCCTCTTTACTGAGGATGTGTTGCAAACGGAACTTCAAAAGTTCAAGTGAATGTAATGCATTACTACCCTTATGCAATACATCTTGTATTTAATACTTTGTTTACATTTTTATTTATTTATTGTTAGTACATCTGTTTTCTAATAACTGATCTCCTCTTTCTGTATTTCCTACTACCTTCTGTTATTTCACTCGAATGAACACCATTTTCTTAGGATGCTTGAATTTCAAGTTAGTTACCCCTGTGGGCTTGTTTCATATGGATAGGGTTCATCTTCTGAATAATAATAATAATAATAATAATAATAATAATAATAATAATAATAACAACAACAACATTGTCTATATTCATTAATCTCATGGTAACGGTTATTATATTGTTATTATTATTCTCATATATCATAAATCATCAATACCATGATTATCAGATTTACATTACATCTGACTCATTTTATATTTTATGATATCCAGTCTTCAAAGGACAGAAAAGGAACATTAAACGCAAAATAGTAATTTACTCTCTCTCTCTCTCTCTCTCTCTCTCTCTCTCTCTCTCTCTCTCTCTCTCTCTCTCTCTCTCTCTCTCTCTCTCTCTCTCTCTCTCACTAAAGACTAAAGCCATAATTTGATGAAGAAAATTATAATACGGATGAATTTCAACATTTATTTTTACAAAAATCTTTTTGCTGTAGATAAAAAAACAAAATCAGAAAATGTATAAACACATAAGACTCAATATGATTGGAAGAAGCTTTTATGACATAAGTTGAATGAAATCAAACAATGTGAATAACAAATGGTTATGAATCTGAATATTTAATAAGCTGAACATAATAATCTTGACAAAACTTTTACGACAGAATTCTAGTAATTCAGAAGTGTGTGGTATTCTCTGAAACAAGGAGCGACACATAGTCCTACATTGCAGTCTTTACACATGAAATATGTCTGCTGGCCTTTCTTGGGCCTACGGGATGTATGCGAGCACACACGACATCTTAGTCTAGGTCGCAGTTGTTTTTCTGTTGAGGGAACTGGATCAGGAAAGTGTCTTTCTGTTAGCCGCCTTGGCTGCGTTATTACGGTGCGGGTAATTATCTTGTTAGGTGCTGGAGGGTACCTTTCAATCAACTGCAGAACGACTGACTTAGAAAACTGTAAATATGACCCTTTCTTGCCAGTAACAAATCCATGCAAGTGATGACAGTTTACTAGTATCATATCAAGCAGACGGAAAAATAGTTTTATGTACCATCTCGTGGTTTTACGGATACACTTCACAGAACTAATAAGCATGTCGTTCTTGTCCACAATCCGCATTTTCTTATTATAGTCAACAACGCATGCAGGTTTTTGCACAAATTCCCCTGGTCGACACCTTTTTTCACAGTCTACCATTATATTTTCATGTACTGAAGATAACATATACACTGTCCTGTTATCCTGCCATTTTAAACCTAATATTCCATTGCAGTTTTGAGACGAAATCTCAGATTTGTTCACATCAGGAAATTTAGGCATAAATTTCCTATTTTTCCGGACTGTTCCACATGCTCCTGTTTCGTTGTCGCCCAAATACTTGAGCAGTTTTGGGCTGCAATACCAATTATCGAAATACAGGATGTGATGTTTTCCGAGATGCGAGCCCATAAATGTTTTTACCACAGAACCAGATACCCCTAGATCCTCATCTACCAATATCTCTGTATCTTTTCCAGTATAGATTATAAAATCGACAATATAATCCGTTTTGGCATCACAAAGTTCAAATATTTTCACTCCAAATCGACTTCTTTTATCTGGAATGTACTGCTTGAAACTTAGCCTTCCCTTCCATAACATTAAACTTTCATCTATGCATAAATCCTGGAAAGGTCGAAATTTTTCCCGGAATTTTCTACGCACACTGTCGAGCACGGGTTTAATTTTTTTTAGTTTATTATCTGGGCTTGTTTCCTGTGAATTATCAACGAAATGTAGAACCCGTAGAATTTGAAGAAATCTGTCCCTTGCCATCAGCCTTCTCACTCCTTTTGTCTCGAATGTCTCAAGCGTAGTCCAGTAATCTACGATGCGATGTTTACTTATATGCGACATGATCATAATCACACAAAGGAACCGTATCATTTCCTCCACAGTAACCTGAGCAAATTTTCGCAAATACTTTGGCACTGCATCTCCTAGCGTATCAACAAGGAATCTCTGATAACGGTTTGTCTCTTCAGCAATCAGCCCCATAAATTCGTTGTCGAAAAATAAAAAAAAATAGTCTACTTCCTTTGAATTTTCATTCACATTACATTTCGACGTAATGCCACTGCCACTGCTGTCAAATATGAAATCTCTGGGCTGGAAATTGCTGGCAGCCCACTCCCACTCATCACCTGGGTCACTTCGCTGTCTCCGCCTTCTTTTGACACCTTGGCTTTCATTTGTAGGTGGCAGATTTTCGTCATTTTCACTGTCGGTTGATATTTCATCACTGTCTCTTGTACCAGGACCATAATTATCCATTTCATTTCCTTCTAAATCCGATTCATTTTCATATCCAGAAAATGAGTCGAGAAGGTCTATAAAATAGTTATCCTCGTCGAGAGCTCTTCTCTCGATCTGCCGGCGGTCAACTCGAGGATGTCGTACCCTTGACCCGTCCTCCTGTGACATCTTGATGAAGACTAATGAATTTTAGGGAAACACGTGAATTTATATGAATTCACTGTATGGCAACTGACAGACTGTTACCATATCAAGAAAAAGAGGCCAGTATTTCAATCATCAGTCCTTCACATAAAAGGAAATTACCGGTGCTCGTATACGACACAACAGTGTTCCGGGCCAGTTTATTAAATGCGTCGTATACGTTACAACCGAAATCAAAGGGTTAAATCTGCTATGAGATTATAATATAATAATCTCATGGAAGATTTAAAGAATAAGGTTTAGTAAACGATATAATCTTTCATATTCCCTGATATACTATTCAGTCCTGTGGCCGAGAGTTTCTGCTATTCATGTTGCTGTTTTGACTGAATACGTGCAATAATAATAATAATAATAATAATAATAATAATAATAATAATAATAATAATAGGAAAAAGACCTTCTTTAATACAGTTTTGTTAAACAGAATGGCAGTTTCAACAACATTTATTCTATATAGTAAACGTTCAATTCGTCTCATCAGTTGCGCAAGAAAAGCAATTGATAAGACGAATTGAACGTTTACTATATAGAATAAATGCTGTTGAAACTGCCATTCTGTTTAAAAAAAACCTGTAATAACAACAACAACAACAACAACAACAATAATAATAATAATAATAATAATAATAATAATAATAATAATAATAATATGCTCTGTCAAAAAAAGAATGGCAGCATCAGTGTAACTGATTTTATAACAGATCTTTTCAATTCATCTTACTATTCTCTTTTCTTCAAGGCTGCACATCGGCCAGCTCTTAGCAGATGTCAGCCTTGAAGATAAGAGAATAGTAGGAAGAACTGAAAAGATCTTGTATAAAATCAGTTTCACTGGTGCTGCCATTCTTGTTAACAGAACATGCTTAAAAGTGGTTCTACTCCCTTATAATAATAATAATAATAATAAGTGGTTCTACTCCCTTATAATAATAATAAGAATAATAATAATAATAATAATAATAATAATAATAATTTAAAAATACTCATAGTAGGATGAGTCTTAAAATGGAGACAGAAACCCACAGTTATGTATATGTACATATATTTAAAGATAGAACTGTACAGTTTTATCTTGAAATATGTATGTATATATACATAAATGTGGATTTGTTTCTCCAATCATCATCATCATCATCATCATTATTATCATCATCAAGACGAAACCGTCATTTCCAGTTGGACTTTAATTTCGGTTTTACCTCGATATTCAAAATATTAAATTCGTCGAGCAACGTTCATATAAAAAAATAGGGTTCAGATTCCAAGTTAATCGTCTGGTCTTGCATTTGAGTATCTGACTGTTGTGAAGATCACAACAATTGTGGAGAAAAAGAGACTGCAGTCGCCATAGCTCAAGTTTGTCAAAGTCACGTCTTTCAAGCCTTAGGGTAAACTACGAGTATCTGGTTAAGAGTTTGTCAGACAGTGTGAGTCGACTGTAATCTGGAAGAATGTCAGTAAGGAGCAAAAAGGAACTTTAGAAAGTATTCATAATTTAGCATAAATGATATGTAAATTTTTATAGTACCTCCTTACAAACAAAAGCACTGCCACTCTATGAGGATAGCGAGAAGATTATGAAGTACAGATTGTAGTTAAAAGATGCTGTCATCGATAATTTTAAGAGTTTTTCAGGAGGTGTACTTTCTGTTTGTGCCACGAGAAAAGACAACATTTCTAGGGAAAACCTCTGCTGGTCAAAACTAATACAAGACAAGTAAAATTTGCGCCGAGGTTGCTTCAGCGCAATCGAGTTTTCTGTACAATGTATAATTAAGGCCACCGAAAATAGATCTGTCTTTCGGTGTTCTCGATATAATGCTGTATGAGCCGAGGCCCATGAATCTTTAACCATGGCCCGGTGGTGGCCTGTCCTATATCGCTGCCAGATGCACGATCATGGCTAACTTTAACGTTTAAAATAAAACTATTGAGGCTAGA
This sequence comes from Macrobrachium rosenbergii, assembly GCA_039081455.1. Lineage (NCBI taxonomy): Eukaryota > Metazoa > Arthropoda > Malacostraca > Decapoda > Palaemonidae > Macrobrachium > Macrobrachium rosenbergii. The sequence continues at coordinate 19,668,461 of JANJGK010000030.1, forward strand.
GGGCTGCATTGTGGTATGTTTGATGATTGGAGGGTGGATGATCAACATACCGATTTGCAGCCCTCTAGCCTCAGTAGTTTTTAAGATCTGATGGAGGATGGACAGATAAAGCTGGCACAATAGTTTTCTTTTACAGAAAACGAACAAGTATTAAAAGCTCTCTGTACTAATATTGATCTTTTTTCACGCAAATGTCGTAAAAAAATTTTACGTGTATCTTTCTTGGCTTGGCATTTTTTTTTAACTTAATACTATGTCTAGTTGTCATATTTAAGAAAAAAAAATATATCTTAGTTTAACCAGACCACTGAGCTGGTTAACAGCTCTCCTAGGGCTGGCCCGAAGGATTAGATTTATTTTACGTGGCTAAGAACCAGCTGGTTACCTAGCAACGGGACCTACAGCTTATTGCGGAATCCGAACCACATTATGTCCGGAAATGAATTTCTATCACCAGAAATAAATTCCTCTAACTCTTCATTGGCCGCTCGGAGAGTCGAACGCTGGGCCAACAGCGTGCTAGCCGAAAGCTAAACCCACCCCTCCAATGAAGAACTGCCATATTTAAGAGCAAAGACTAAGTTTAACTGCAAGGGGAAATTGCGCTATACCTTCGCGATCCCCCTTCATTACCCATCAGCATCCCCAGGTTCTTTAAAAAAAATCGATGGGAATCTTCCTATGTGATAGAAATTACAACTGGGAAAAAATGAAATATTCTTCCAGATTATCTCTCTCTCTCTCTCTCTCTCTCTCTCTCTCTCTCTCTCTCTCTCTCTCTCTCTCTCTCTCTCTTCGTAAGTGGTACAAATTACAACGTTAAAATAATATTTTTCCACATTATTTAACAATCTCTCTCTCTCTCTCTCTCTCTCTCTCTCTCTCTCTCTCTCTCTCTCTCTCTCCACCCCAGTTACCCAACCAAGTGACACCTGATCAACTGGTATCGCTGCACGACATTTAATTATCGTCTCATGTCTTCATATTTATACAGTATAAGCCCGGTCGAGAGAGAGAGAGAGAGAGAGAGAGAGAGAGAGAGAGAGAGAGATTCATATTAACTTCTAATGTCAGTTTGTTATCCAAGCTTTGCAATTATCGTTAATGGAAAAACACGTCGAATTGTTTTTAATCTTCCCTGTATTTTAATTATTCCCGTTCTTCGAATCGTGTTCCAGTTTCCATTATTATTTTATTGAATTTTGCCTTTTCACAGTCCGTTCTCATTCTCTTTCCCTTTTCCATCAAAGGTTCTTTTTTTCACTTACCTCCTGGTAATATTCTATTTCAGCTCGATTTTTCCTCCAGTGTTTTCAGAGATTTTTTATTTCTTCTGTTCGGTTTTATCTCTCAATCCTTTCAGTGCTATTCTAATTTCGAAATGATTTTCTCTTGGCCTTCCTCTTTTATTTTTCTTTCTTTTTGTCGTCAGGTACCGAAAAATATGAGAACAAAAACGCGTCCCAACAAATTTTGTGACATTTTCTGAGGCAAATCTTAGTGCAACAGTTTGCTCATATTTTAAAAAATGGTAACATATCGTGTTACTTACTTCCAGATTTTCGAAATGTAATGTGTCTTTTTTTTATTTTAGGGAATAAAAATCAAAGTTCTCTCATTGCAAAACATTTCGAAAAATTTGGTGACAAAGAACACACCGTCATCAAAATATACGCACTAAATGATTATTCACTTCAACTCTTCGTGCGTAGATAAAAACAGAATATGCTAGCACATTATTCTTGGCAAAAAGACTGCGCGATTCTGGCATAACTTGTGGAAGTTGTCACACACACACACACACACACACACACACACACACACACACACACACACACACACACACACACACACACATATATATATATATATATATATATATATACATATACATATATGTGTGTGTATATATATATATACCTGTGTGTGCATACATAACATTATATATATAGATGCAATAGAAGAATTCCGTGGAAAGCAGAGTTGAATAAGCAACAGGTGGACCAGTACTCGGGTAAACAATTTGTATTGCAACTAGTTGCGAGGCTTTAACATACCTCATCATCAGGCACCTAAAAAATAAATAGAATTTCTAAAAACACACACACTAAAATACGAATAAAATGAAATGAAATACATCAGAACTAAATGTCGAGAATTCAGATTGAACACTGCTGTTTAGTTTAAACTTTAAAAGGAATAGTCAAGGGAAGAATAAAAGACAATACCAAGATAGTCACATAACTAAGGCAGACACAGTTAAAAACAAAACAACTCAACTGACAGTTCATTATTACAGAGCGATGGATGGTTTTCCTCTGATGATATATAACGTCTCAGTTGTAGTTAGCTCCATTCTCTATCAGAGGAAAACCATCGATTGATTCTGTTCCCACGTAAGACGAAAATGCACAAGCAGTTCCTTAATTCAGGTAAACTTCGCGTTTTACTTGTTGCCACCTTTCTGGAATTCCCAAGGTCACTGCGGGTATCATGTTCTGAAAACCAACTTTCCCATTGATTCTCGCTTGTCGCCTCTGCCTGCTCCCTGGCAGCGATATTATCTAAGAGACCTTTAAGACATTCTCTCCCTTTGACATGATGACATCTTCGTCTTTTGATCTGAAAGGCATTTGTTATTTGTATTTTTCTGAATTCATTAATTTATTTTTTTAACTTTATTTATGAAGTTTATTAATTTATATTTTTTTTCTTCTCTAATAACTGATCTCCTTATTTTTTCTTTCTAATAACTGATCTCTTCTGTCTCTATTTACATTTACATTTTGTTAATTCTTTCTAAAGAACACCACGTTCTTTGGAAGCTTGAATTTCAGGGCAGTGGCCCTTGTCGGCATGCTCCTTATGAATAGGATTAATTTTCAGAATAATAATAATAATAATAATAATCAGTAGAAAATACCTTCTCGTTGAAGATCTTCGTTTGCATTTATCATTAGTTACAATTCCCATTGTGTTTGATCTGTGTTTCTGCCACATTCCCTTGCACTTTCCATAGTTACCAGTTTAGATTCCTCTTCATCAGGTTTTCTCCTAAACAGAGATGAGTATTTAATCTGCTCCTCCAACTGCGCAGTTTTTGCTCACCCACCGTCCGCACACCAAAAGTTTCCTCCCGCGGATGATTCTTATCCCCACAAACACTTGGCTCCCTCGAATGAACGGCACTCATAAACACTTCACACTCTCCGAGGTCTGCCTTTTCCTCCTCTGTGCCTTGAAATCACAGTTGCTTGCTCGTGCGA
>JANJGK010000030.1:19674226-19681726 GCA_039081455.1 Macrobrachium rosenbergii
TCACCCCACGCTGTGCACTGTAGGCATTACTTCAGGTTCTTTGCAACGTCCCTTCGTCCCCTTGCTGCAACCCGTTTCATTCCTTTTACCGTACCTCCGTTCATATTGTCTTTCTTCCTTCTTACTGTCCACCTTCACCTAACAATTGTTTCATAGGGCAATTGCGCGGTTTTCGTCCTGTTTCGACTTTAAAACATTCTTTACCCTCAATTTCCCTTTCAGCGCTGAATGACCTCATAGGTCCCATCGCTTGGCCTGTGGACCCAATTTTGTATTCCAGTTCCAATATTCCATGTCATGAACTGGTAGAAGATATTATAAGAATGCAACCGATGATGTTTGATAATTTATTCCCCCCTCAGAGTAGATTTGTAGTAGAGATGCAAAGTTCTCTTTCGCAACTGACTGATAGATTACACCAGTTTAGTCATTGATTTCCGGTGAGGGGCTTTGCTGTTTTTCATCTTGAGGGATGCAGCCTTAGCTGGTTATTAATTTATAACTATGACAGTGTCCCCTTTCCGTTTAACTGGCCGAAGAGCGAGACATAAAAAGCTGTCAGATAAGAGCAGATCAGCCTAATCTCCAGGTCAGAGGTAGATGTAACTGTATAAGAACCACGCTCCTTTACTTTTGTCATTGGTCTTTTTTTCACAAATGCTGAAGATTTTATGTTTGTGTTCTGATGAAATACGGTTGTAATCTCTAATAAGAAAGTTAACGGAAACGCCCACAAGGAATGAATTTTTGTGTACTTTTTCCAACGAGCCACGAAGTCTAATTAGAATGTTTCCGCTAATTAATACTGTATCAGATAGAAAGGAAGTCGTTTATATATATATATATATATATATATATATATATATATATATATATATATAATATATATATATATATATATATATATATATATATATATATATTTATATATATATATATATATATATATAATATATATATATATATATTTTATATATATATATAATGTATGTGTATAAACATATACATGTGTGCGTATGTATGTATGTGCATGTATTTGCGTGTGTGCGCATGTCCATACGCAGTTTATGTTTTTTCCCTCGCCTGTACCACAAAATCAAAGCATAGTACTGTAGGGTGCCACACGGACCCACACTCACCGTCATCTCACCTGGCTCGCTAATCTCGCGACGAGACCTACGCGCGTCAAGCGCACATGGACAAGAAACACAGCGGATGTCCCACATTCTATGTACATTTATTCGTATTCATATTATTGTTCTGTTAACAATATTATTCCCAACGTAAGCATGTCATCATTCCGGCTATATGTATCCTAACTTCAGTCATGTTTTTTATACCGATTTATGTGTTTTTCCACCCTCCAACAAACACAGTTGCACTTTGACCTCTGTTTGTCCACCTGGTGTCAGGCGCTACATTTCCGCTCGCAAGAGCTATTGACCTGTCTGTTTGCTGTGTGAAAAAATGAGTAAGCTCGAAGACGCTGCCTCCTACTCACGCCGTCGCTACAGTACTATCTCCCCATTCAACCAGTTCTTGACAGATTCAGATACCAAGCTCATGGACCAACTTTCCTCTAGGTGGACCATGGGATTAAACAGTTAATTCCTTTACGGGCGGTGAAAGAGGGTTATTATTTTCTTTGCAGCTTTTGGTAAGAAACTGTGTGCATGTGCAGAAGTACTTTTACTTTTTAGTAAACATTGCCATACACGCACGCATGTTAGTATCCTGGAAGCCAAGGTGGAATTAGAGGAAGCGATGGTTTAATCCACTCTCCTTTACGGAAGTTGAGTACGGGTGCTGAGTGGGAGTGAAAGGAAAACCACGTTGAAGCTAGTGAGATGAAGTGCTTGCGTAATATATTTTGTGCAAGAAGAAATAAAATGGCGAGAGATTTGGTAAAATTGTGAGGATCGGTGAAAAGATGTGTCAGGGTTTTGAGATGGTTTGTATAAGTATGAAGAATGAAAGATGATAAGCTGATGGAAAGAGTAATATAATTCAGAAGCGTTAGGAAGGAGGAGGAGAGGAAATCCTAGCGCTGGATAAATGGACTGAAAGAAGTTTTGGTAAGGAAGCTTCTTAAACTTCCAGAAATCGCAAGAGTATGTGCAAGATAGAGGTGAACAGTGCAGTGTATGTGTAGGAGGTTCAGTGTACTGTAGATGAGCCTTCTTTGTAGGTTTACGAAGCGTTTAGTGTTGTGGAAATTTCCGGCACAGGTGAAATATTATACTTTGGAGTTTTCCTTCTGCATACTAAACGTCACAGAGCTATAATTTTTATTAAGGCAGGTGGTCAAACGTTCTGTAATGGGACATTTTAAGAAATAGTAGCGAGTGTCAAAGGCTATTGCCTATAAATGATTATGAGCCATTGGTAAAACGCTAAGATTTCCTGTTATAGAATACTGTGGATAAAAGTGAGGACACACGCTTAATCATCCGTAATGGAAGATAGTTATCTAATTGTTTTCCAGAGACATGGACTTTTTGCTTTTAGATATAAACGGAATATGAATCTCCAAAGCAAAATAAGTTATTTGTTTATTTAAAAATATCTGTATTCATACACCTATGGTATTTACAAATTGCAAACAGATCCCATTTTCTTTCGTCAATCTAGAAAGTTTCACTCAACTTATGGAGTCGTTCATTTAACCTTTCTTTATTTTTCAAATCCTTTAAATGACCACGGACCTATGAGCCTATAGGAACCCATCACATCATAATATTACGTTATAAGAGTAACACCTTATTATGTTTTCGGTAAGTGAAAAAAATTTTTTTTAAGTATCCCCCAGATGTCGCTGATGTCCGGAAGTGCAAGTGCCACGGTGTTAATGTCAAGGCCTATCATTTATGTATTGCGTAGTCCCCAAGGCAAATGCGAACTGATAATTACAGGAATATTACCAAAAATATTTAATAGAGGATAATCTGACGTCAAATATTCAAGCGTTTGTTTCGTGTGGTTTTATTTATTCTTTATGTTATCATTTAGTCCTTTCTTAGTCCCTAAGGCAAATGAAAACTGATAATAACTGCCGCTTGAATATAACTTATATTTAATAGATAATAATCTGACGTTCAATACTCAAGTGTCTGTTACATGTGGTTTTATTATGCATGTTATCATTTAGTCATTTCTTAGTCCCTAAGGCAAATGAAAAGTGATAATAAATGGTGCTGGAATATAACTTATAATATTTGATAGAGCATAATCTAACGTTGACTATTCAGACCTCTGTTTCATGTGTTTATATTCCAAACGCGTTTTATTGCTTTATTTCTGTCTCAGCTTAAGAGTTCACATATACACTTTCGTGCCAAGACGTAGTTGTGTTTTATTTATAGCCGTTATGTGACTCGAGGATATGCAGTATTGCAGTTTTAATATTGCTAATGATGAAAGCATCACTAAATCACAATTACTTTACGAGTATCAGTTCATGGGAATCCATTAGGATTATCATTCCAGATGATTTAGTTCCAGCCATTGATTAATTACGTTATAAAACTCATGCACAAGCTTTGCCCTAAAGGCAAAGTGGCTGATCAGTGTATATTACGTCTCAAGCATCGTTTTCATTGTTTTAGCTGAAAATTTACCGTTGTTTCGAAAACTGAATTCAGGAAAGTAGATACAAAAGAGCGTGTGCACCTCTCTCTCTCTCTCTCTCTTCACACACACGCGCGCGCTCACACATTTTCCATATAATACTTTCTTTGAGCGTGTTAGCACTCTCTCTCTCTCTCTCTCTCTCTCTCTCTCTCTCTCTCTCTCTCTCTCTCTCTCTCCACGTGCACACGCACACGCGCACATATTTTCTATACAATACTTTTATTTGTTCAGCATCCCTTTCTCTTTCTTCTTCTTCTTCTTCTTCTTCTTCTTCTTCTTCTATTATTATTATTATTATTATTATTATTATTATTATTATTATTATTATTATTATTATTATTGATAAACTTCTATTCCAGTGGAGGAAGCCGAAAATTTTCATCTTGTTTAACAAACATGCGCCGAATAGATTACCCATGTATGAAAAAATAAAAAAAAAAAGCATAGAAAATAACATACCTGTTTTCATTCAGTAACTATTTATGTAGCTTTAATAACAAGTAACAGTAAATAAAATTGTTTTTTAATTAACAGCAGGTAAGAAAGACACCCATTTGTAAGTGGGTGCAGGCATCAATCGAGGTCAAGGTAAGGGTATATGCCTCATCAGCAAAAACTCTCTGAGAACCGGAATTCTCTACCCACTGGGTATCTTCTTATGTAAAATGAAGGGAAAACAAGTAAAAAATGCGCCGAAGTTTCTTCGGCACTATCGAGTTTTCTGTACAGCGTATAATGCTGTATGAAACTCTCAGCCGCGGCCCATGAAACTTTCAGCCACGATTCGGTGGTGCCCTGTGTTGTTTGCACTTATAGCGGTGCCAGACGCACGATCACGGCTAACTTTAACCTTAGATAAAATAAAAAAAACTACTGAGCCTAGAGGGCTGCAATTTGGTATGTTTGATGATTGGAAGTTGGATGATCAACATACCAATTTACAGCCCTCTAGCCTCAGCAGTTTTTAAGACCCGAAGGCGGACAGAAAAAGTGCGGACGGAGAGACAAATAGCCATCTGAATAGTTTTCTTTTACAGAGAACTAAAAGTTATGGTAAAGAATCGTAATAACGTATGTTTTGCAAATCCACAATTATGTCAACAAATTGTAATATTGACAAAATCTGAAAACTGCTTTCAGCTTCCAGTTTTCAGTTTTAATCAGTATTACAATTTACTGATATGATTGTGGATTTTCAATGAACGACAATTTAATCACGACATTGTGAATGTTATTTAGCAATAATCAGTTCAGTGATCTGGAAAAAATATTTTAATAATAATAATAATAATAATATAATAATAATAATCCTAAAGACATGAAAATGGGATCGCTATTGATATTTTAAGTTAGTAAGCGCAAACCGAATTCGATTCGGATGAAAGTAGCGTCCTCTGCTAGGTCTCCCGGATACCACGTCAAGAGATTATTCATCAGGATGGTTTCTTCCTCCTCCTCCTCCTTCTCCTCCTCCTCCCGCTCTTCCTTCTCCCCCCGCTCTTCCTCCTTCCCCCCATCTTCCTCCTCCTCCTCCTCCCCGTTCTCCTGCTCATTAAATTGTCCAGGTATTATGAAAGGCAGACCCGAGAGTACATTGGCTAGATTTGTGATTTTTGCTCCAGGTTAACCCTACACTGCTCTTACATTTCTGTCTTGGTCTGAATCGTGGACTTACTTATAAAACGGTGAAGTGGCATCCTGGTTTCAATGGTGTGTGTATATATGTATATATATATATATATGTATATATATATATATATATATATATATATATATATATATATATATATATATATATATATATAAGATATATACAGGTATAGCCTATGTATATATAAATATATGTATACATTATATATTATATATATGTGTATCCAAAAATGAAGCTGGAGTGGGCTCATCAGCCTATTCAAGTGATAAAACTATCCAAATGGGCCTTCCTCTAATATCATCAGTATTTACAGCTGAATTAACAGCCATACAATTGGCTCTCAAGATTATAATAAAAAAAAGGAATTCCTTCAGCACTCATATTGAGCGACTCAAGAAGTGCAATTGAAGCAATAGGATCATTTAAATCAAATAATCACCTTGTCCAAAATATCCAACGGGAAATACATCAGTTAATTACAAACGGCCTTCAGATTCAAATTTGTTGGATCCCAGCCCAAGTAGGCATTGAGGGTAATGAGAAAGCAGATAAAGCTGCTAAATTGGCTTGTACAATCCCCCCAACTACTACGAAAGCCCCCATATCAGACTGGCTAGCATCAGTTAAACCCTTAATTTATAGGGATTGGCAAAATGATTGGACAAATATACCCCCTCAAAACAAACTAAAACAAATTAAGAACGAAGTTAAAAAGTGGCATTCTTCTACCCAAAAGCAAAGAATTAATGAGGTTATTTTAACAAGACTCAGAATAGGACACTCCAGACTCACACATGGTCATCTGATGTCAACTCCGCACACAAACCCAATAACTTGTGAAAGATGTAACATCCCAATAACAATCAAACATATCTTGATTGACTGTCCCAGATGGCATCATGAAAGAAATACTTATTTACAAAATAAATCAATAAAGGATATTCTAGCAGAAGGTAATAACTTTTCAATTAATAATATCATTCTCTTCTTAAACAAAATTAAATTGATAAGTAAAATATAATCTTCCCCCTTTTTTCCCTTCATTTTTTTTTTCTCTTTCCCTCTTGATTTTTTTTTAATTCCCCCTTTTTTTTATTATTTATTTATTTATTTAACTACTTAATTTTTTATGTACTCTTTCCCCCCTTTTTTTCCCAGCCCGAGAAGAACCCTAAAAGAGTTCAGAGGTCTGGTTAAACAAATCATTTATAACTTAACTAACTATAGTATATATTAACGTTGAAAAATTACTTTACAATAATAAGCGGATATTTAAATCGGCTGTTACTGGTTAAACCATACGTGTGGTATCAATATAATTTAGACTTTTATTTTCTCTTTTACAATATCGTATTGTATTTGATTAGAAGATAATGTAGTTCAAAATTAAAATAAAGGAAACCCGCTCTTTATTAAGAAATATAAATGAATAAAAAAGACAAAATACTGAACAGTATTCAGTTTTCAGAACCTAATCTGGTCAGTAACAAACGCGATGAGTACTTGTATTTTCCTTTCGTGCAAATACGTACAGTTGTTGTACATTTGTTTCCCTAGTCATTTGCCAATAAATTCATTACCTTTAAAAAACCTAGACTCTCCCATCCATTTTTCCACCAACCATACAAACATTCATGGTTCCATCTTCCATTTACGCTCATTATCTTATTTTTAGTAATTTTAGTTTTCTGTGAAAGAAAATTATTGTGCGGGTTTTATCTATCCGTCGGCACTTTTTTCTGTCCGCCCCCAGATCTCAAAAACTACTGAGGCTACAGGGCTGCAAGTTGGTAAATTGATCATCCATCCTCCAATTATCAAACATACCAAACTGCAGCCCTCTAGCCTCATGAGTTTTTATTTTATTTAAGGTTAAAGTTAGCCATAATCGTGCTTCTGGCAACGATATAGGACATGCCACCACCGGGCGGTGGTTAAAGTTTCATGGGCCGCGGCCCATACAACATTATACCGAGACCACCGAAAGATAGATTTATTTTCGGTGGCCTTGATTATACGATGTACAGAAAACTCGATTGCGCCGAAGAAACTTCGGCACATTTTTTACTTTTTTATTTTCAGTTTAACTTTCAAACTGGTTTTTCCAAGTTTTTGCAGCTTTTTTTCACTGTCACTCATTCATTAGCCATTCCATGCCAAATTCATGAACCCTGTTTTCATCTCACGAGTTTGAACCTACTCCTTCTGTCATTGCCGTC
>JANJGK010000030.1:19691726-19704226 GCA_039081455.1 Macrobrachium rosenbergii
TTTTTAAATACTTAATTTTACATTGCATGTTTGTAGGATTTAAAATCGCAGGTTTGAGTTTTGCATGTTTAGATGAGAATGAAGGTTATTATTTGTGTATCAACACTACCCAGCATTCTCATAAAATTGTTACAAAGCATACAAAGGGGCGTGAAGTAGTTACATGTATGGGTCTAGTGAATGTATGCGTGTCAGCATCACATAAGCAACGGAAGTCATATGGTAAAAATGGCCCCTTGACAAATAGGCCACATCTGGATGACTTCCTTTTAATAAAATGGTACTTGGTTCTCTTGGAAATGATGTCCGTTTTTGCTCTTGTTGTTTTATACGGGGCTGGATTATTTTTTTGTTATCGTGTTTCCGTCTGTAATTGTAAAGATTCTGTGGTTGTCTTCAGATGCTAATTTGATATCTAGGGAGAAATTGAGTTTATAGCAGTTTTCCATCAGTCGATGTATTTAATTAATTAATATATATATATATATATATATATATATATATATATATATATATATATATATATATATATTAGTCAGTCGATGTTTTTAATTTATATATATATATATATATATATATATATATATATATATATATATATATATATATATGTATATATATATACAGTATATATTGCATTAATCTTTTTTCCTAAGGGAGTTAGGTTACTTTGTTCAGATATAATTTGTATTCACTCCGAATTCTTCTCGTAGGATTTTGTATTTTATGGTATTCATTTATTTGTTTTCTACTTAAATCAACAACAAACACTTCAAGAGTTATATTTTGAGGAAATATTTTCATGCTTTTTATATAAATCTTTGTACTTAGAAAAAAAATTACGGTCAGAAAGGTGGCGTAGCCTTAGCATGAAATATTAGTAAGAGATTTTAATTGTACTCGTGATGTAAATTGTGTAAAAATTTTTACACAGCGGTTTTGACCTCAAGTGTAACGGACATTTCGACGATATTGAAAGGAAGACATTTTCAAATCTACAGCTATGTCTGGAGCGAGCCATTGCCTAGTACAGCACACCTCCCATCAAACGCGCACAAAGCTTTTTATGGAGAAGAGAAGGTTCGTTTCCTTTGTCATTGAGTTATATTTCCCATTCTTTTAGAGACGCCCAGGAAGCTTATTCTATATTGGAATTTTTTTTTTTTTCTTTTTACTTTGACTCTACGAGGCCTACGCTTAGATGGATTGGGGGTTGGAATAAGCCTAAAAGGAATATCACGGTTGCGTTATCCGGACATAAAGGCTATTTAAGGTGGAAAGTTGGATGGAAGTGAATCCATTCAGTGCTGATGTTCAGTAATAGGTATGAACGTATGTCAACGTTTACATTGTTCTGATTATACACAGAATGTTATCTTTAGGCTTTAGACTGTAGAATTTACCAATTACCTATATCTTGATCATTATGTTACGAACACAATGATATTTTGTGTATTATTTCGATTTCCATCTTTAGAAAAGAGAGGCAGGCTTGTGTAATACAATTTTTTTATTAATAGTATTAAATGTATTTTGGGCATTTTGTAACTTCATTGTGCTTTGCCAGAAATTATTATATACTGTATTTATAGGCCTATGTATACATAATGGGGGGGCGGTTGTTTGAGTTGAATATCATTGAGCTCTCTCTCTCTCAGGTAAAATTTATGCCTGTCGATTTTGAGGTAGGTTCGAGGTACGGTATATACCGCGTAACATGCACTATATATATCCATTTTAGTCTCCGCTACATTTTTTTCTACCTTCCCTGTAACTCGGCTTCTAAACCAGCTACATAATACTGGCCAGGTGGCGCTAAATTGAACGTTTTGCACTAGATGGGGAGAAAACAAAATAAAAATGCGAGGAAATAGGTGTTATTCTTTTGCAGGGCTGGACCTGGAAAGAGAGAGAGAGAGGCTGATTTTCATAGGAGAGACCAAGAATACAGCAACATTTTTGTATAATTAAGGACATTTGATGGTACCTTGGAAAGAGTAGATTGCTGGAGGGAGAGAGAGAGAGTGAGAGAGAGAGCGAAGGAGAAAAGTTGTTTATTTTTGGTGAAGGAGAATTTACTGTTCGAGGTTATTTTATGACGGTGTAGGGTAGAAATATCTTCCTTTTTCAGAGGGAAATGGAAGATTGTATTTTCCGGTAAGTGGTTCGTAAAGCAGTCAGATTATCTAGAATTAGACTTAGCTTTAAAAGTTGAGCCACATATTTTTTTTTTTTTTTTCTTTTTGGCTCCTGCCGAATTTGTTGGAAGCGAGCTGTCTGTTCATACCGTGGTTATTTATATGCTATATTGCTTTAGTTTATTTCTGCGTGTTGGGGGCTACTGAATTCTTTGGTGTTTTCCATTGTTACCTGTGCGTGATCCTGTGTTTGTCTATTTTTGAAGTCTGTTTTTGTTTTCGTTTTAACATTTTTTTTCGTTGTTAAATTTGCGTCGTGATGCTAATCGACGTTTGTTTTGTAAATATACTTACACTAGGCGTATGTTTGTGTTGTAACACAAGGTCATATAAAACTAACATTAAAAAAGCGTGCTGGTACAGAGGGAATTAGAACGGGGGTGTATTTTTAATTAATTTTTTTGTCATATTGGACCTACCGGTTTTGCGTATATTACAATGATTGCCGCTTTTTTGGGTGGGGGGTGGGGAACGGGCGCAGGAGAATAAAATGTTAGAGTGTAGTAATTGGCTCTTTGTTTTAAATTATTTTTTTCAATAGCCTCTTTTTGGGGTGCATGTTTTATGCCACACACTTATAGATTACCATTTAACTGTTGTGACATACATTTACATTAAGCCTTTCGAGATTAGGCCTAATTACTACTTGTAATTTTCTCTTAAGATTTGAGTCTTGTCTTTTTACTATTCTTAGGAAAATTAGCCATTATTCACCCTATATATATATCTTTTATTGTTCACAAATTTATACGTGCTATGAGGCCATTTGTTCTCCTTCCCTTCTGGACTTATCTTTTTAGTAGGCCTAATGAAAATTAGTCCAAGTTTGCTTAACAGGTCTCTCCTCTAGGCTTATCTATTCAGTAGACTTGAAGAAAATTAGTCTAAGTTTGCTTGATATTGTTTTATGTTGAAGAATCTGTATATGGCCTCTCTCTCTCTCTCTCTCTCTCTCTCTCTCTCTCTCTCTCTCTCTCTCACATACACACGCACAGTAAATTAGTATCCTATCCCGAAGTAATGACACAAAGCCCCCAAGTAGATTAAAAGTAATTGATTCCTTACAAATGATTCCTGATGAATTGTGCGGTAGATTCATCAGCTTCTTCATCGTTAGCTGCGATTGTAAAAGATTAATTTTCAGGGAAAAACTACTCTCATGGGATTGATTCTTCCATTAGAATAAGGAGGAGTGAATGTTAGTGGGTGAGATAAATGATGTAGCACATCATTAAAGAGTAGATTGAGCTGAGAGAGAGAGAGAGAGAGAGAGAGAGAGAGAGAGAGAGAGAGAGAGAGAGAGAGAGAGAGAGAGAGAGAGAGAGAAGGGTAGATTACTTGTCAGTAAAGAAACTTATATTTTCCAAACAGGAAAGGCATGGCGTATGGTGTAGCCTATAGGAGCTTTCAATATAACCTGTGATGCCTAACCAACAGTATTTTTAAGGTTCCTTTATAAGCCTAGTACTATAGCCTATGTACTTCATGAAGTGAATATGAAGATAGATGATTATTCAAAGGAACGCCGATGACTATTATAACAAAAATTTAATAGAATTCAGGACAAGATACGGAACCTTGCAGTTCTCCAAGGAATAGTGCTTAGGCCTATCAAGCGACGATAATCTGAGCTGGGTTACTCTTCTTTCATACAGCGTCTGGTAACTTGAATGCGGCGTGGATATGTCAGGTCCCATTTGTATCTGGCTTGAGTTTTCCCAGGTTTGGACGAGGAAAGTAACTCAAAAACGTAGCTCCCTGTAGAGGGGTAGTGCCATCAGTGAACCTCACGCGTTGCACTGTAGGCGCTACTTAAGGTTCCTTGCAACGTCCTTTCGACCCCTAGCTGCAACCCCATTTCATTCCTTTTGCTGTACCTCCGTCCATATTCTCTTTCTTCCATCTTACTTTCCACTCTTCCCTACAGTTGATTCATAGTGCAACTGTGATTGTTTCCCTGTTACACCTTTAAAACCTTTTTTACTGTCAGTTTCCCTTTCCGCGCTGAATGACCTCATAGGCCCCAGGGCTTGGCCCTTAACCTATATTTCATATTCCATTCCATTCAAAACCCAGTCTCGTTTTTCTGATGGGTGATATGGACTCAATAGTTTTAGTCCCTTTAGTCTAAATATATATTTCTTTATTAGGCTTATTTGTTCTTTTCGATCATTCAGTCAGAATTTTTCCATATTTGTTATTTTCCTTCTTTCAGCCTATTGTTGTACATTATTATTTGTTCTTTTGTCGTATAGTGTATGTTTGAGCATATTAGCTCCACAGGGCAGGATGTGAAATAGTCGGTGATTTTGTAGGGATCAAGTTCGAAATGTCGTTATTGCTGTCTAGTTATTTTCCAGTTCATGTGCTTGTGTTGCTGAAGAATTTAGTGAGACTTCTTGCTTGTGTTACACATACGAAGAGAGAGAGAGAGGTACATGAACAAAATTCTAATTAATGCTTATATATATGCTTAAAAGTTACAAATATGCCGTGATATAGTTATCAGTACTGTCAGCTGAGACCTGAAATATGTGCTAAATACACGAAAGTACCTGGTACTCTCGTTTCTTTTTAAACATTTCCAGTGGCATCAGCTGACACATACAAGCATACTTGTGTGTGTGTGTATATATATATATATATATATATATATATATATATATATATATATATATATATATATATATATATATATATATAAATATAGTATGTGTGTGTAACTTACTTGTTGCAGTTTTATCGCGTCCCTTCAGATTGTTTTTTATTGATTTTGAAGAAAACAAGAGTGCAACCTCATTGGGAACTTGATTGAGCCTCTCGTCAAATAAAAAAAAGTAAAGTTTTCCGTGTAATGCTTAGGCTAGATCTTGGTACATGTAATACGCCTTAAGACATGCCTCATAAAACAGACCTAAGTTAAGCTTTGGGATTGAGCTGTTGGCAGATAGTCAGGTATGAGTGACAAAAAGGGTCCCAGAGTTACCCCCCAAAAAGGTTGGCACGAATTTTATGGTAAACTTCTGGTGACAGGTGAGGCTCTTGAGGTCGGTTTTGATTTTTTTTTTTATTGGCTTGTAGGCTATACATGGGATTTTTTTTTTATTTTGTTTCTTTACCCGATAAGTTATAGCAAGAGAAAAAGATTCAAGCTCGTGGACTGCTTTGAAACCTAAATGTCAAGATTTTAAAGGACTTGATTTTGTATGAAATAAGATTTTGCATTTTGGAATAGTTTCTGACTCACTGTAACTCTCTCCCTCTGTCAGTTTCTATTTACCTAGTCATTCCTCTTGGGGGAAGATACTCTTTTTTAGCAAAACGATCTAGTCACTTTCAGATAAAAATGCCGTTGTTTTGTAAATTTTAAACGGGGAATCTTGGGGACGAGATAGTAGTGGATATGACTCTATGCTGTATGTAATCTAGAACTGTTGCAGTTGCATGTCCCAAAATTTGCTTTGGGCTAAACCTACTGTAATTCTATTACCGTACAAAATAGTGTTTATCTTAGGAGCGAATTCAACATAAGACTCGTAATCTGTATATTGTTATTTTTACCTCCGAGTTTGGTTTATTTTTGCATCAAAAGATTGTTGTTACAGAACTGAGCGCCATACGAGTTCTTACAAAAAAAATTGATAAATAACTCCCTGAGAATTTGTTTCATGAGGGCAGAAGTCTAGATAAATTCTTAGAAACCTAATTATGCCAAAATAGTATTAGAACAATATCGAAGAATTGTTTCTGCAGTTTCTCCTCGCTATTCCCCAATCGCGAATCATTTATTCACTTCCCATTTTCTTATACTCGATTTTCTTATATGTATATAATGCCCTTTCCCCGAGTTTTCACGTCGCTCCATCCATGGAGATATCAAATCAGCAAGGAGTCATAAGAAGCCTTGTCTCAGACTCACTTTTGCAGTAGCCTAAATCAGTTTCTCTCTTATTTATGTATTTTCACATATTTTGCTGTTATACACTAACACACACACATTTATACAGTGTATATATATATATATATATATATATATATATATATATATATATATATATATATATATATATATATATATATATAAGATATATATAGTTTATGTATATTATATACATATATACCGTACCTGTGTGTGTATATATATGTATATATATATATATATATATATATATATATATATATATATATATATATATATATATATATATATATATATATATATATATATATATATATATATATATATATATATATATATAAGTATGCTCTGCCTAAACGCCATTTTTCTGAATTCAAATTTGTTAATCTCGTAAATGAGCGGAAAGTACAAATGCAAGTTGATACTTAAAAAACTAGCCTGACAAAAAAAGACAAAAAAAACTAGCCTGACAAAGTGGCAGAAGAAAGTAGCGACCGTCAGAAGGAAATAGGTGGGTTGAACGTGGCCAAGAAGACTTCTTGGAACCCTACTCTTTCATTAGGCTGCCATAAAAAAAAAAGAGGAAGGGGAACTTAATATAAAGTTAGAGAAAAATGGTGCTATGGAATCCCGGGGCCTAGATGGGTGTAATATTTCATGGAGCAATCACTCTCTCTCTCTCTCTCTCTCTCTCTCTCTCTCTCTCTCTCTCTCTCTCTCTCTCTCTCTCTCTCTCTCTCTCTCTCTCTCTCTCTCTCTCTCTCAGGGATCAACCTGAGAAAGGAAGCTTTATTCAGCTCTTGGGAATTCTACTGTTAGTTGTTTGCTATTTATATATAGCTATATCCTCTCTTTATGTACCTACATAGCCTATATACTGTATACACACACACACACACATATATATACAGTATGTATGTATGTATATATATATATATATATATATATATATATATATATATATATATATATATATATATATAAAGAACAGGACCTCATTTAAACAAGAAAAAGCTACAAGCTTTCAAGGTCTTTCTGTCCTTGAAAGCTTGTAAATTTTTTTCAATAAAAATCTCCTTTAGATGTCATCCTGCTTAATTAATCAAGTTATATATATATATATATATATATATATATATATATATATATATATATATATATATATATATATATATATATATATATTAAAGAGAGAGGTAGTCCAGTAGTTAGGGTACGGTATTCGCCTGATTAGTAAAAAAAAAAAAAAAAAAAAAAAGATCCTGGAGTGTATTACCCCTTGAGCCGGGACCCTTTGGACACTCAAATCCCATCGAGCCTCTCTTCATTCAAGAATTGAATTGGTTACGTGGTAGCTAATTGATTGTGGTGGTGGTCAAATAACCTCATCCTAAGAGACTATGTAAAACCCAAAGACTAACATCAGCTCTAGCCGTCCCATTTTAATGGGAATAGTTTCCGACAGATTATACTGAAGTGTAGTTAGCCTTCATGCATAGATCATGAACTATGCATTAATAAACTTTTTAAAAACATTGTAATTCATTTGACAAAAGATAAAGAAAAAAAATTTAAAAAATATAAGAAAGAACAAATCCTTCGTGCCAGCCCTGTGAGAGCTGACAACAGCTCGGTGGTCTGGTAAAACTATTTAATAATAATAATGATGATGATGATGATGATACACATGTAAATATTATATTTATGAAATTTGCTCGTGAGATGATTTGTGGGAGAAGGTGCTCTTGGCATGGCTTCCGTGAACTTTTTGTCTTAAACCATCGATCGGTTTTTCTGTCTAGAAGATTGCACGTGAAAGTGATTATAGTTTTATCTATTTACCAGACAATTTATGATATTCATTAACACTGTACCCTTTTTATCTGGATATAGGCTATGCTCTAAGGATTTGTTTTCGTGTGGTAGCATCTCCACAACTGATGTTTGTTATTTTTAGTTTTCTGTAAAAGAAAACTGTTGTGCCGGCGTTGTCTGTCCGTCCGCATTTTTTTATGTCCGCAGTTTTGCTGGTCTGCCCTCAGATCTTAAAAACTACTGAGGCTAGAGGGCTGTAAATTGGTATGTTGATCATCCACCCTCCAGTCATCAAACACACCAAATTGCAGCCCTCTACCCTCAGTAGTTTTTATTTTATTTAAGGTTAAAATTAGTCATAATTGTGCATCTGGCAACGTTATCGGCCAGGCCATCACCGGCCGTGGTTAAAAATTCATGGGGCGCGGCTCATACAGCTTCATACCGAGACCACCGAGAGATAGATCTATTTTCGGTGGCCTTGATTATACGATGTACAGAAAACTCGATTGCGTCGAAGAAACTTCGGCGCATTTTTTACTTGTTTCTTAATATAACCAACTTGTATTCTTAATAATTCCCTTGGGTGAGTGAAGGACATACTCCAGTCTTCCTGTTCTGTACTTGTGCCAGTTGTGTTGCTATGCTTTATATCTATTGCTTCGTAGCAGCTGCAGCAGCAGCAGCAGTAGTAATAGTAGTAGTAGTAGTAGTAGTAATAGTGGTAGGTGTCAGAGTTGAGTCGGAGAATTTTTATTTTTATTTTTTTGGCAGCCTCTCCCGTGCAACATGCTATTGTCACTAGGCGTGGCCCATGCTAGTCAGCTGTTGTCTCATATACCTCTTTGCTTATTTACTGATAGTTGCTGTTTTATGATTTCTTTTCTGTACTTTAGCTAGGCCTTTGTTTCGGAATTAGCATTTCCTTATTTTTCTACTGATAGGCCTAGTTGCTGTATTATATTATTTGTACTTCAGCTGTATTCCGGGGTAAACGATTCCTTATCTTTCTGCTGGTGCACTAAGATCAGAATTATTTTTTGTACACTAACTAGGCCTATATTCCAGAGTTATCGTTTCTTTATCTTGCTGTTGGTGCACTAAGAATCAAATCACCCTGGAGCGCAGTAGGTACTCTGCGGTAAGATACCAGTTTTGTTTACCATTCTTTTAACGAAAGTGACTGAGATTTTTTAGTCATTTTTGTGTTCAAGTCAAGTTTCTTTACTCAGTCGACATGCCGAGCAGGCCTACGCGAACAAAGACAAACAAATCTGTGATGAAGAACTTCCTTTCCTTTGCCCCTGCTTAATAATTCCTTGTTTACCTGGTCGGATTACATGATCAATCCCTTTAAATGGCTGTACTCTCTCTCTCTCTCTCTCTCTCTCTCTCTCTCTCTCTCTCTCTCTCTCTCTCTCTCTCTCCGTGTAATAACATATTTCACTGGCTCCCTTAATATTGCTCTCTCTCTCTCTCTCTCTCTCTCTCTCTCTCTCTCTCTCTCTCTCTCTCTCTCTGTAGTAGTTAACCTATTCCACTGGCTCCTTTAATATTGGTCTTCTTGTTATGAAAAGTTCACCCATTATCCCCTCACCGCCCCCCATTACTGCCATAAAAGTTAAAGTATTGAATTAGACTCGCTCTCTTATTTTTAAGTTAACCAGTCTGCCCTCTCTCTCTCTCTCTCTCTCTCTCTCTCTCTCTCTCTCTCTCTCTCTCTCTCTCTCTCTCTTTGTGTGTGTTTAAAAAAGTTAAGCCGTAAAATTAGGTGTACGCTTTTTTTTTTTTTTTTTACATAAGTTGATCCATTATTATCTCTCTCTCTCTCTCTCTCTCTCTCTCTCTCTCTCCTCTCTCTCTCTCTCTCTCTCTCTCTCTCTCTCTCTCTCTCTCTCTCCCCGTTTAAGAAAGTTAACCTATAAAAATTAGGCGTATGCTTTTTTTATATAAGTTTATCCATTTCTCTCTCTCTCTCTCTCATCTCTCTCTCTCTCTCTCTCTCTCTCTCTCTCTCTCTCTCTCTCTCTCTCTCTCTCTCTCTCGTTTATTTGAAAGTTTACATACTCCCTCCCTATAGGCTTACCGATGGCGAGCAGTGTCGTAAGAGGAAGGAGCTTATTACTTATAGCGTTATGATACTGATGTTCTCCTCAAGTGTGGCATTTCATAAAATTTGTATTTAGGCCTACCCGGAAAGATGGTACTTAGTATTGATCGTGCGTGATCAGCTAGGCATAAGCTACATGTCACAGTTAAGTGTATGGCGTTTGTATTGGCATAATAAATTTCACTTGTTCCCGGAATCGAAATGCTAAGAATGCTTTCTTGGTGTGTCTTGTACCAAGAACCAGACTGGTGATCGATACTAGATTCATTCTATCGTGAAATTACTTTAAACTTTTTTTTTTTTAATATTGAGTCTTTGATTTATCTGCAGGAGTGACTCACTGTTTGTCCTCCAGCTCACTCTTTTTTTTCTGTGGCTTCATAAAACATGTACGAGGCCTACTTAGTAGGCTGTTGCTCATTGTTTGAATGTGAGTGTTTAATAAAAAAAAAAAAAAAGTAAATGGTAAACGACAGAGTAATTTAACTCACAAAAGGAATTTTTTTTTTTTTTTTTTTTTTTTTTTTTTTTTTTTTTTTTTTTTACCAAAATGGTTTAGAGAAAATTGTAACGTTTTTCACGCCAATTTCAGATTACATTGTGTGCGCACGTATCCTGTATTTTATGTTGTTCGGTCAATT
Organism: Macrobrachium rosenbergii; assembly: GCA_039081455.1. Taxonomy (NCBI): domain Eukaryota; kingdom Metazoa; phylum Arthropoda; class Malacostraca; order Decapoda; family Palaemonidae; genus Macrobrachium; species Macrobrachium rosenbergii. The sequence goes on from JANJGK010000030.1 coordinate 19,702,410, forward strand.
TCTTATTGTTATCTGTTTCCTTTATTCCTTCACCTTCATTTTTGTGATTATAGCACTTTTCAGTTTCTTCACTTGCTCTATTTTCGTTCTTTCTCTAGTCAGTGTTTTCCCTCTCAGTAGTTTTTCTTTTCATGTGTTTGACCAGCCATTCATTTTTGTATTCTCCATTTCTAATCATTCCTGGTCTTTCCAATCGCGTTTCTTTCCACCAATTCCCTTTACCTCTTTACTCTTTTCTCACACAAAGGCTTTATTCCTTTCCTCTTTTCCTCTCTGCCTAGTTACTTTTCCCTTATCGTTCTTTCCGTTTATTCTTTTTCCAGTGTTCCGTTTTCTTCCCTCCTTCGTTTTTATGGGAAAGAGGGATTCCGGGCGATCTGGCTAAGCTTTACTTTTGCGTTAAAACTCCAAAATGAGTTTTCAAGAGACACATAAACGCTGCTAATTTTGATGCCAGCCTCCCTAAATGTCACGTGAGAGTCATAAACACGAATTTTTTATTCGCATGCTTAGGCCAGAAAGCATAAAATTGTAAAAAGGCTTCGTTAGGCTTACGGCGCAATCTTGGCGCGCGGCGTGATTTCACATTTAGAGGGCGATTTCGTGGTCTTTTTATGCGCAGAGTTTTTTTTCTTGTTTTACGAGAATGATTTCCCCTCCCCTCCCCCCCCCTTCCTTGTTTGATTGCGTCTTGCTTCGTAGCTGTTTTTTATGGGGTATCTGTACAGGATATGTCATCTGGTGTCGTTCTAGCTGAGCGACTGACGCTGGTAAATTCCCTCCAAGTTAGAAATTATCACGTGTTTTAGGCCTAATGATGTGAAGTTTGAAAGTCTGGTTGTATGTTCATTCCGTCATGCAATGGTAGCATCGCCGTAGATGCCTAAGTTTTTTTTTTTTCCAAATCTTACCAAGAATGTTTTTGGTAGATGCCTAGGCTTTTATCAGCTTTTACCAAGAATACTTTTCTTTGTGTAGTAGTTATAATATTTCTCACATAGATTTTTAATTCCCGAAAAGTGCTCTTGTTACTGTTTTCTTTAACATAAATTTGTATATATATATATATATATATATATATATATATATATATATATATATATATATATATATATATATAATATATTTTATATAGATTTCCTAATAAGATCTGTTATTAATAAAAGCTTTGATCCACATCAACATTATATTGAAATGTTTCAGACTTTAGTCCTTGTCCACTAACCAAAGTTGTTTCGTTAGGCTATATTTCCCCCTTTAATTTCCCTATCTGCTGTTGTTTCAAGAGTTTCATTTTTCGGGCCTTAGATGCTTTTGATTTGTTGTGCTTGTCATTTCCTTCTGTTCATAATTCCGTTTCGGAGTGGTGCTTATATTTTGGTCATTTTACACGTTTTTGGGTTATAACCAAGAAATATTTTCTTTATCGATTAATATTTATTATTTGGTTTTTATTCTTAAATTCACGAAAATTGAGGGAATATTTACTCCATTATCTTATACAGTATTCATTATAAAGCTTGGTGGATTTGTATAGTATGATTAACATATATAGCCTATGTATACATACACACACACACACACACACACACACACACACATATATATATAATATATATATATATATATATATATATATATATATATATATATATATATATATATATATATATATATTGGGAGTGTGTGTGTGTGTAGTGTAAATTCAGAATTGGAGAGAGAGAGAGAGAGAGAGAGAGAGAGAGAGAGAGAGAGAGAGAGAGAGAGAGAGAGAGAGAGAGAGAGGAATCAAACAAATAACTGTATAACTTAAGCAA
>JANJGK010000030.1:19706106-19708606 GCA_039081455.1 Macrobrachium rosenbergii
CTTGGTCTTGTATCCAATTGTGTCAGAGTTGTCTCGCGGAGTTTGGAAGAACTTCCTGATTGTGTTCTGGTTGTGTGTATTTGTTTATGCATAAGAGCTCGCACATGCGCGCGCATTCGCGTGCGTGTGTGTATGTATTTTGAGTGCACGGGAAGGGAAGTCGTCTGGCTGTTTTGGAAGGAGGGGCGGGGCGGAATGGGGAGAAGGGGGGGGGGAGGTTTTGATAAGCGACGCCTACTAAAAACTTTTTGGTAAAAGTGGAAAGAGGCCGACAAGGAAAACAAAGCTTCGTGGACTTGCTGAGGAAGTGGGGTGGGGAGGGTGGGGGGAGAGGGTAGGGGTGGGTATAGATGGGGGGGAAGGTATGGCCTAGATAGAAGGCGGAACAATGTGGGGGTGGGGGTTGTATCTTACGGAGATTATAATGAAGAAAAAAAAATAATTCACTGGCAAACTGTTTTCCCGGAAATGTTATTGTAACGGAGACTTGTGTTTTCCTGCGCCCTTTCAGAGTGTATAGAGAAAGAACGCTCAAAAAGCTTTCGGTTCTCTTTCTGTCCAGATCTTTTTCGGGGTTAAGAGAGAAGTGGGACATTGTTCGAATGGGAAAGATGACCTGCGATCTAAATAAAAACGTTTTATCGTCGTAAAAGGTATAACCGTATTGAGATACAAAGCGGCTGTAAAATGTAACCTTATTCAGAGGCAGAGCGGTTGTAAAAGATATCTTTGTTGTGATACAAAGCGGTTGCAAAAGTTATCCTTATTGAAATACAAAGGTGTTGCAAAAGATAACCGTGTTGAGATGCAAAGGTGTTGTGAAAGATATAACCTTATCGAGATACAAAATGGTTGTAAAAGGTATCCGTATTGTGATACAAAGGTATTGGAAAAGATAACCTTATTGAGATACAAAGCGTTAACGTTTTTCTGAATTATTCGGCATGATAAAATTCGACCCTATATAATCAGGAATTGTACAGTGCCGAAATGTAAATTATGCAGTTTTAATTACCCTTCTTTTGCACGTCCTTTCATGTAAGGTTACCAACAATGATGTCATGTGGTTTACAGTACAGCAGTTTTATTGGAGCATGATCAAAACTTGATCATTTTAGTTTTAGTTTTCTGAAAAGAAAACTATTTTGCCGGCTTGGTCTGTCCGTCCGCACTTTTTTTCTGTCCGCCCTCAGATCTTACAAACTACTGAGGCTAGAGGGCTGCAAATTGGTATGTTGATCATCCACCCTCCAATCATCAAATATACCAAATAGCAGCCCTCTAGCCTCAGTTAGTTTTTATTTGATTGAAGGTTAAATTTCGCCATGATCGTGCTTCTGCAACGATATAGGATAGGCCACCATCGGCCATGGTTAAAGTTCATGGGTCGCGGCTCATACAGCATTAAACCGAGACCACCGAAAGATAAATCTGTTTTCGGTGGCCTTGATTATACGCTGTAGCGGCTGTACAGGAAACTCTATTGAGCCGAAGAAACTTCGGCGTATTTTTTACTCGTTGTCTGGATTGTTCTCATATTTTAATCAGTATTTCTACTCTCTTCGCATAGTGCTTTTTCTTTACTTCAAATTTGTCTTCATTCCAATCTTAGAAGTTCTTAGCATCGTATACCGAGAGCACGACAAGAAAATTCTCATGTGTATTTCTGACTACGTAAATATGAATTTCATATTTAATGTGCAGAGTTATCTGAGCAGCAGCTCCTGATTTGTGCGGAACTTATCATATGTGTTTTGAGAATTATCCTAGTGATTACTTTTTTTTTTTTTGCAGCATTTATAATTCATTGTTCCGCAGGTCGTAAAATGTAAATGATTATGACATATCTCTTTGTTACCTTGCCTTTTGATATTAAAAGTAATTTTAGTATAAAAGTATATCCTGAGAGACAAAAAAACAGGTAAAAAAAATGCACTTCGGCGCAGTCAAGTTTCTGTACAGCTTATAATCAAGGCCACCGAAAATAATCTATCTTTTGGTGGCCTCGGTATTAGATTTATTTTACGTGACTAAGAACCAATTGGTTACCTAGCAACGGGACCTACAGCTTATTGTGGAATCCGAACCACATTATAGCGAGAAATGAATTTCTATCATCAGAAATAAATTTCTCTAATTCTTCATTGGCCGGTCGGAGTGACATATAAGTAGCAATTTTACTTGAGTTTCATAATTCATTCCACTTTGGGAGAACGCACAATTTGCATAAAAAAAGGGAAATTTTTTTTAGGTACAGTTTAACAAATGTCTCTCGGTCACATCCAGCGCAGGTGCCCCTTTTCGATGTAGGTTCGAAATCACTACCTAGAAACAACTATTAATGGTTTTAGGAATGTCTTAAGGAAAATGTCGATATAGTAACTTTGCACCGTAAATTGGCTTTTAGAAAATATAGTTTATCAACAATTTTTTTATTTGTGTAGAAATAATTTTATGAACGTTAAGTGTGGAAGAATTTAACGGCTCGGATGGGCTAAAT
>JANJGK010000030.1:19713606-19728606 GCA_039081455.1 Macrobrachium rosenbergii
CTCTCAGCATTTCATTGCATTGTTGACTCTCTCTCTCTTTTCCTCTCCGTCAATTTCGCGTCCATGATTCATCCGGCGAAAGGAGTTTAATCTTGTATTATATTCACTCCGGCCGTGATGGGCTTCATTCGTCATATTTACGAGTTTTTTTTTTTTTATTTATGCGCGTGGACGAGTTTTTTTTTTTATGTGCGTGGACGAATTTTTTTTTTTATGCGCGTGGACAAGTTTTTTTTTTATATGCGTGGGCGAGTTTTTTTTACGTGCGTGGACGAATTTATTTTATTCATGCGCGGGAACGCCACAGGAATTCAGACTTCTTTTTTTTTTACAACTGCGAAGTCTTTCACTGTAGGCCCATTGGGGACCTCACATGGGCCACTGTAGGCATTACTTAAGGTTCTTCGCAGCGTCCCTTCGGCCCCTAGCTGCAACCCCTCTCGTTCCTTTTACTGTACCTCCGTTCTGCTCTCTTTCTTCCATCTTACTTTCCTCAGCCCTCTCCTAACAACTGTTTAGTAGTGCAACTGAGCGGATTTCCTCCTGTTACACCCTTAAAAACCCTTCTACTCAAATGACCTCATAGGTCCCAGCGCTTGGCCTCTGGCCTGAATTTTGTATTCCAATTATTATTCCAAAACTCATCGTTGGGATTGCTCCTCCTCTTGTTTGCATCACCGGATGTGTTTTCATTTGTTGATGATGAATTCATTGTTGTGTCTTTATTTATTTCCATTATGATTGACCTGTCATTTCGTCTTGATCGATCGGTGTAGATATTTTTTGTCCGTCACGACATTTACTTATTCCCAGTCCGGAAATGCTGTTAGTCAGATGTGGCATGCGATTGCCTATTTTCGAGGTCACACAATAGTGGCTACCGTCATATCAAGTGAGCTCCATAAAAACTTTTGTGTGAGTTTATATCCATATATATATATTTATATATATTTATATATATATATATATATATATATATATATATATATATATATATATATGTATGTATATATATGTACTGTATATATATATTTATATATATTTTTTATTTATACATATATATGTATATATGAATGTACTGTATATATATATATATATATATATATATATATATACATATATGTATATATATATATGTATATATATATATTATATACTTATAAAAATATTAAGCTTAAGATCCAATTCCCTCCACTTTGGAAATACACCGAAGCTTAATGTTTGTGAATATAAAGAATAATTTTCGCGGCGTATGTGAGATATACATATACATATATATATATATATATATATATATATATATATATATATATATATATATATATATATATATATATATATATATATCACATACACCGCGAAAATATTCTTTATATTCACAAACATTAAGCTTCGGTGTATTCCCGAAGTGGAGGGAACTGGATCTTAAGTTTAATATTTTTATAGGTATATATATACATATATATATACATATACATATATATATATGTACTGTAAATATATATGTATGTATACATATATATATATATATATATATATATATATATATATATATATATATATATATATATATATATATATATATATATATATATATATGTATATATATATGGATATAAACAAAATTTGTTATGGAGGTTTCCATATATATATATATATATATATATATATATATATATATATATATATATATATATATATATATATATATATATATATTTATTGATATAAACACACAAAATTTGTTATGGAGGTTTCCATATATATATATATATATATATATATATATATATATATATATATATATATATATATATATATATATAATCAGAAAGCTACAAACGTCCTTTAATATCCAATGCACTCTACCTCGGAAATAATATATTTTCATATATGTTACCGAAGGGGAATTTTTAGTTGATAATAAGTCCACCGTCCCGTGGGGTCGAACCAGCGACGGACGAGGAATCAGGACTACAGTGACACACTAACCAGTGGCCGACTGGTTAGTGTGTCACTGTAGTCCTGATTCCTCGTCCGTCGCTGGTTCGACCCCACGGGACGGTGGACTTATTATCAACTAAAAATTCCCCTTCGGTAACATATATGAAAATATATTATTTCCGAGGTAGAGTGAATTGGATATTAAAGGACGTTTGTAGCTTTCTGATTGTATATGAATCACGGTGATGTGATAAATAGTCATATATATATATATATATATATATATATATATATATATATATATATATATATATATATATATATATATATATATATATATATATATATATATATATATATACAGTATATATATAGTGTGTCTGTCTCTTTTTCATACATATTTTGAACATAGGAATACTGTATTTATATAAATACTTGTTAAGTGAATGAGATTGTTCCTAGCACAAAGTATCATGAAAAATCATCTTCCACTTTATCCATCGTTTTCGTGAAGGAAAGCCTTGGTGGATGATCTACCTTATTTGTTTACTTTTTTTGTTTAGTTGAGATTTTGTGGCGCCATCTAACGACTCAGGTTTTGTCTTCGTTACATCACTTGCTATGGAGATGACTCAATCTGCTTAGGGTAACATGACTGCAGAATTTGAAGTTGGCCGTTCGTTCTGTGTTTTCCTTTGTAGAAAAGCTCTCTGGAAGTCACTGCATGTATAATCTGTAGATACCTGTAATTTATAAGCCCCGATTATCTCAAGCTATGTTTTGTAATCCTGTAAGATGTAAGGTAATCTTTGTATTTTAGCAAGAAAGTATATAACTGAAGGAAAGTTAAATTTGCCTGACTTGACATTATTAGGCTAGCAGACATTGCAGTGGTCCCTTTAGTAAATTTCCACATTTGGATAGAGCGCTGTATACAGGTTTGATGTACATTCGTACAATTTACGGCAAATCGTTACAGAATCTGATTTAAATATCATTTATAAAATTTATAAAAGGTGGCAATATCACTTTTGAAATTTATATGAGTAATTTGCTTATGCCTTTCAGCTGTAGGGCAATGGCTTAGGTCTCTACGTAACTTTTTTCATTTTTTTGCAAAGAATGTATTAATAAATCGCTCCTCCCCTCCGTTCCTTTGTAGATCCGTTTTCATTATCCGTATTCATTATCCGGATTCGTTATCTGGATTCATTTTCCATATTCATTATCCGTATTCATTATCCATTTTCATTATCCGTATTCATTATCCATTTTCATTATCTGTATTCATTATCCATTTTCATTATCCGTATTCATTATCCATTTTCTTATCTGTATTCATTATCTGGATTCATTGTCCGTATTCATTATCCATTTTTATTATCCGTATTCATTGTCCATTTTTATTATTCATATTCATTATCCGGATTCATTTTCCGGATTCATTTTCTGTATTCATTATCCTTTTTCATTATCCTTATTCATTATCCATTTTCATGATCCATATTCACCACCCGTATTCATTATCCATTTTCTTTATCCGTATTATTATCTGGATTCATTACCCGTATTCGTAAAAGCCGGGAGGTTTCTAGGTGGTTGAAGTTAATTACACTTCTTGATCTTCTTCCCAGGCGGTGTAATTATACACAAGGATTACAGAAACACATTTGAAGTCGACCTTGGCTTATTGTCGTCTGCGGATGCGCCCCGCGCGTGCGTTTGTGTATGCGTATGCATGTCTGTGTCTTTGGTTAGTAGTGCTGATGATGTATTGCCTCTACGTTTGGTCAGTTATATAACATGCCGCTTTTTAAGAAGCGACAGGTTCATCAGTCGCAGTTTTTTCGCTCGGTACCAGACCTCAAAAGTCTTCTCCATCTCTTTACGAAGTAAAAATATTGCCTGTCTACATTTGGTCTTTTCACCATCAGAAAAAGACGGTAATTTGTTTAATTCTCCATAGCAATTAAAAATGGTCTGTTTCGATCCATTCATCACCCTCCCCCCCAAAACAAAATGTTTTCATCTTCATTATAAAACGAGTAAAAAATGCGCCGAAGTTTCTTCCGCGCAATAGAGTTTTCTGTACATCGTATAATCAAGGCCACTGAAAACAGGTCTTATCTTTCGTTGGTTTGGGTGTAATGCTGTATGAGCCGCGGCCCATGAAACTTTACCACGGCCCGGTGATGGCAAGACGCACGGTTATGGCTAAGTTTAACCTTACATAAAATAGCTACTAAGGCTAGAGGGCTGCAATTTGGTATGTTTGATGATTGGAGGGTGGATCATCATCATTCCAATTTGCAGCCCTCTAGCCTCAGTAGTTTTTAAGATCTGAGGGAGGTCAGAAAAAAGTGCGGACGGACAGACAAAGCCAGCACAATAGTTTTCTTTTCAGAAAACTAAAAATCATATCAGTCCGATTCGGTCTTTCACCATTGAAGTAATTTTGGACAGCTTGGTAGTCTGTTTAATTCTCTGTAGCAATGAAAAATAGTCTGTTCCGGTATGCTCATCACCACAGAAAATTTTGTTTTATTCATCTTCTTCTTAAATAAATCATATCGGTCCGATTCGGTCTCTTCACCAGGAAAGTAATTTTGGCCAACTTGTTAGTTTAATTCTCCATAGCAATTAGAAATGGTCTGTTGCGGTCTGTTCACCACCCCCTAAAAATAATTTTTCGTTGTCATCATCACAAATAAATCATATCAGTTCGATTCGATCTCTTCACCAAGAAAGTAATTTTGGCACCTCTCGGTATCTTCAACATACCAAAAAAAAAAAAAAAAAAAAAAAAAAAATTGGTGCCAATTTGTTTAATTGTCTTTAACCATTTTCTTCATCATGACAAAAAAAATCATAATATCCAGATTCGTTCTCTTCAACAGTAAAATAGTTTTGGCCCCTCTCGGTATCTTCAACATTAAAAAAAAAAATATTGGAGCCAGTTTGTTGAATTGTCTTTACCAAAAAACTTTTCCTTCGTCATAAGTAGAAAAAAATACTGGCTTGATTCAGTCTTTTCACCAATAAAGAAATTTTAGCACCAGTCGGTATCTTCAGTATACAAAAAAATAAAAATAAAAATATTGGTGTCATTTGCTTGATAAGTCTTTACCACGAAGAAAAATCTATTTTGTTCATCGTGATTAAAAGAAAATCGTACTGGCCCGATTCAGTCTTTTCACCAATGAAGTAATTGTGACGCCTTTCGGTATCTTCAGCATACGAAAAAAAACCATAAATAAAAATATTAAAACCATTTACTTGATAAGTCTTTGTCTTCGTTAACAGTGGCCCATTTCTTCAAATTACCCACTTTCGGAACTGGGAGCGTAACAACATTTTGATTGGCTCATTCGTACCATTGCCTCGAATAAGTCCAATTAAAACATCGCTGTCCAGCCTCATAAATTGCCTTTAATTGGTAATGTTCAATTACGGTATAAAAAACAAAAAGAAGGAATATTGTTTTAAGGGGAAACTGATGAATGTTTCACTTGTGATTGATTTGATCGAGTCATTACATGCATTTGGGATGTGGAAGTCTGTAATTTAGAAGGAAAAAATAATGGATAAGGCGGAAGCAGATGTGTATGTATATTTATGTAGGTTTGAAGAATGCATTCAGTTGTTTTATAGGCTTGGCTTTATGTATTTATGTTTCCGTGAAACGCTAATCTCTCTCTCTCTCCCTCTCTCTCTCTCTCTCTCTCTCTCTCTCTCTCTCTCTCTCTCTCTCTCTCTCTCTCTCTCTCTATATATATATATATATATATATATATATATATATATATATATATATATATTATATATATATATATATATATATATATATATATATATATATATATATATATATATATACTGTATGTTAGAAGTAATCAACGCACAATCACATGCGGAACAGAAACCAATTTCTGACTCACATCGGGATCGAACCCAGGTCTTTCTATTGAAAGGCAAAGGCGCTACCAACCAGACCACACAGGTTATCAAAAACACACACATATATATATGTATATATATGTGTATGTATGTGTATATAAAAAATGGTAAGCGAGGAGTCTATTTCATCTGAGCGCATCCTTTTATCATATGCAAAATACGTATTCAGATCCCTTTATTCATGGTGATCCTACCCTCTATCAAACAGTCTGTATTTCCCCATTCATAGTATAAACAGTCGAAATAGGATTAACCCCTGTTGATATCGGATTGCTTACTGTGTGTTTTTATAACATGGACTCCAGTTGTTCGGTGACACGTCACACGAAAAACTAGATTGATAGTTCAGTTTTATTCAACCTTACTTTTTCTCTTTATGATGATATTAGTTTCTGACGCTAACTGGGAGGAGAGGTGTTAAGAAAAGGTCGGCTTCAAGGTCTCCTTTGGAACTCTTGAAAAGAGTTGAAAATAGATGTATCACTTGGAAGTTTCGGATAAGGGTCAACGTCTAGGTCTTGCCTAATTGTGAATTGCCGGAAAAAGGTCAACCTCTTAGGTCTTGTTTGTGAAAAATGTCAACCTTTTAGGTCTTGTTTGTGAAAAAGATCAACCTCTTAGGTCTCGATTATAAAAAAGATCAACCTCTTAGGTCTTGGTTATGAAAAAGGTCAACCTCTTAGATCTTGGTTATGAAAAAGGGCAATCTCTTATGGCTTGGTTATGGAAAAGGTCAACCTCTGAGGCGTTGGTTATGAAAAATGTCAATCTCTCAGATCTTGGTTATGAAAAAAGCCAACCTCTTAGATCTTGGTTATGAAAAAGGTCAACCTCTTAGGTATTGGTTATGAAAAAGGTCAACCTCATGTCTTGTTTATGAAAAAGGTCAACCTCTTAGGTCTTAGTTATGAAAAAGGTCTCTCAGGTCTTGGTTATGAAAAAGGTCAACCTCTTAGGTCTTAGTTATGAAAAAGGTCTCTCAGGTCTTGGCTATGAAAAAGGTCAACCTCTTAGGTCTTGTTTATGAAAAAGGTCAACCTCAACCTTGGAACGGTTGAAAACAGGTGGACTTAGATGTATCACATGAACGTCTCGGAAAAGGATCAACCTCAAGACCGTGGCAAGTTGTGAATCGCCGGAAAAAGGTCAAATTCTAGGCCTTGTTTATGAACTGCTAAAAAAAGGTCAGCCTCTAGGTTTTGTTTGTGAACTGCTTAAAACAGGTCAATCTCTAGGCCTTGTTTATGGAGTGCTTAAAAAATGTCAGCCTCTAGGGGTTGTTTATGAACTCCTCAAAAAAAAGGTCAACCTTCACCTCGTATGAGAAGATCCGTGATAGGTCAACCAGGAATAAGGGTCAGTGTCAGTGTTTCAGAATCCAGTTTTTTTTTATTCAGTTTTATTTTCCTATACTTTATTTTATTTTATTTTATTTTATTTTGTTTTATTTTACTGACAGCTAAAGTTCGTGCCTGGCAATTCGGTCTAAATGCTGCTTCATGAAAATGTTCCCTCCCATTAATCCTGGCGAATACTGTGTGATGGATGGAACCATTTGCCACTGCATTTACGGTTATGATGGATTTTTATCGATTGTCTCTGGAAATATTGAAATAAATATATCTGCCTACTATCATAAGTATATATATATATATATATATATATATATATATATATATATATGTATATATATACATATATATATATATATGTATACATATACAAGCCTAGAGTGAATGGCGAAGAACACAAATTTTAAATTTAATGTAACAGATATGACATAAACTATGATTTTTTAATATAATAATTAATATAACATTTTATATATATATATATATATATATATATATATATATATATATATATATATATATATATATATATATATATATATATATTAAACATATATATGTTATATTTAGTTAATATTATACTCAAAATTTATATTTCATGTCATATCTATTACATTAAATTTAAAATTCGTATTCTTCCTCATTCTTTAGGCTTGTATTTGAGGGAGTGAGCTGCCTCAAAGAAATAAAAAAAATAATAATTGTAATTTCGTAACATAAAGAGTGAGCGAATGTTAGCGTCAGCGAACGCCAGCGAACATCAGCGAACGTCAGCGAGCGTGAGTGAGCGCAAGTGAGTGTCAGAAAACTTAAGGAGGAATGAGAGGAAGGGGAGGGAGCAAATAATAATAATGATATAATAATAATATGTTTAATACTGTATACGAAAAAGTTGGCCCCTAAGGCAGATTGATTCTGCATACTACTTAGAGCAGAGGTGTCGGAGTTGAACAAGATGAGCGGTCGTACGTATGAGAATAAGCCTACGTTCGCTGCATGCCAGGTTTCGCTTATCTACGAAAACGTTGGTCCAAGGCAGATTGTGTCTGCATACTATATAGAGCATTACTTAAGATTCTATGCAGCCTCCCTTCGTCCCCTAGCTGCAGCCGTATTCATTCCTTTTACTATACCTCCATTCATAGTTGTTCTTCCATCTTACTTTCCACCCTCTTCTAACAACTGTTTCCTAGTACAAATGCCAGGTTTGCCTTTTGTGACACCTCTATAACCTTTTACTCTCAAATTCCTTCAGCGCTGAATGTGACCTCATAGGCCCCAGCGCTTGGCCTTCTGCCTAAACTGTATACTCTGTTCTATTCTTGGTGTCTTCACGAATTCATTAGAGATTAGCCAACTTCATATTTCACCTACTTTGAGTTCGAGTTTCGGGTGGAACAGGCTCACTCATTTTCTTATCGACATCGTTAACTTAATGGGTCTCTTTTTAATTAAAATGGGTTTGGGATGTCTGCCCCGCTGAATTAATTAAGCAGACTTTCCGAGCTCAGCAAAGTTTTGCTGGTAAATTTATTAATTCGCCCAAAAAATGAGAGAGAGAGCGGTAATGAATAATCCATTTTGCGACATCCTGCAGTTATATGGGGGTACTGGTATTGTTATCATTATTATTCATCAGATTTTGTTGCTCACTAAACTGCATGAATCCTTCTTTATCTTATTTTATTGTATATCATATTATTTAGTTTCATTTATGTTTTTGCTCATTTATTATTTTTTTTTTCTATTGTTGTTACCGGAGTCCTTCGAATTTCAAAGGCTTTCTTGCAAGTGTTTATTAAAGGGCATTTTAGGCTAATTGTCACATTTATTCAGTTGTAACATCCACCACCCCCCATCCCAGAACCCATGTTACCACACTAAGATAGTTCCTCATTGGATAGGTTGGTATCGTTCTCGGCTAGCACTCTGCTGGGCCCGCGTTCCGTTCTCCGACCGGCCAATGAAGAATTAGAGAAATTTATTTCTGGTGATAGAAATTCATTTCTCGCTATAATGTGGTCCGGATTCCAAAATAAGCTGTAGGTCCCGTTGCTAGGTAACCAATTGGTTCTTAGCCACGTAAAATAAGTCTAATCCTTCGGGCCAGCCCTAGGTGAGCTGTTAATCAGCTCAGTGGTGTGGTTAAACTAAGGTATACTTAACTTAACCACACTAAGATAAAAAGAGATATAGCCTCAATAACTCCCCTAGAAGACGCGCAAGAAAATAAAGTCAGTAAACTAACTTCCCATAAAGAACCATGTTATATAACCTAGAACTACCCCATCGAACTGTTCGAAATGGCTTATTTAATCTGAGATATCCTGATTATATTCCATTTGTTACCCCCTAAAATTACACCGGATTTCCAGACTGTACGTTCCAACTGTACTAAGTCCCAGTTTCAACTGTAATAAGTCCGTTCCTACTCTACTATACTAAGCCCCAATACAAAATTTCCCAACTAGATCATGAAAATAGAGGGCGCACTGTAATCTAAAATAGCCACACTGAACTGTCAAGTTATTAGCATTAAACTCTTCAAAAAAAATGCACTAAACTATTTTAGTATCCCGTCCCTCCCCCTAAAGGGTTGCGACACTGAGTTTTATATAACAGTCGCAATAATCTTAAGCTCTTAATTCCGAAAAATGACTGCGTCAAGTTCCTCCAAAAATAGTCAGTCTAAGTTCCTAAAACAGTAAAGTACAAAGTTCCCAAGATAGTCTCGCCCAGCTTCGAACATAGCCACACTAAGCTTCTCTTCTCAGTTTAGTGGTTGACTGAAATGCCCAGGCAATTACGACAAGGTTTGCATAAAGTCTTCATTCATGTCCTCTTTGGATTTTAAGGCTTTCAGTGGAAAACGTATCCAAAAAAACGTTAGGAATAAAGAAGACTAGACGTCATTGCAACTTGAGTTTAGAGATTTGCTGTTAACATCACCAACAAGTAAGTTGGAGAAGTCCTCAAGTTATCCTTCCATTTTAAAGATTTTCTCGACGTGGAATAGAAAGGAAAAATGGAAAACAGAAAAAGAAAAATTATTATCGGAATTTTTTTAAGGGGGTCCCTTAAGGTATATATATGTATGGACGAAGGGGAAGGTTGGTAATGGAATCCTTTGATGACTCTGATTAAGCAGCAGCACCGAGAGAGAGAGAGAGAGAGAGAGAGAGAGAGAGAGAGAGAGAGAGAGAGAGAGAGAGAGAGAGAGAGAGAGAGAGAGAGAGAGAGAGAGAGAGGTGTCAGTATCGTTTTTCTACGAGAAAGAGAGTTCATATTGTAAACAAGAGAGAGTTTTCCTACCTATTTCACGAAATAGAATAAAACTTTTTGTACACTAGAGAAAGAAGTGTGGGGTTATATCTTCCGCGCGAGAGAAAGTTCACCTACCCCTTCCATGAGAGAGAGAGAGAGAGATGGTGATTAGATGCTGCTCCATATCAGCTTGCAAAGGCCGTCTGTGCCTGTGATTGCCGGCTTCATGATGTATATAATCAAACATACTTGTTACTCAGAGTAATGAAGACGCAGTGTAGCGTAAAAAAGGCAATTTCGAGACGCGACTCCATGATGGCGGCGACGGGTCGCTTCCGAGAGAATATTAATATTCGGCAATTTGTAGATTTTTCCCATTTGGCGGTTTTATACATCAGGGGGAATATTGCGAGTGTATGCGCTCGAGAGATGTTATTGAAAATTGGCACATATTCAAATATTCGTTTTTGGAACGAGTCTACAAGTGGCCATTAACTTGCAGACCAGGATTCGACGGAAAAAAATTAAACGAGTGATGATACAAATAAGTATGGAAAATTTAAGGAAAATAGAATAAATGGAATAATAAATAAGGTTGAATACATTAATATTTAAGCACCACGTAACATGGCAGTATAATAAGGCTATATGAGCTAAAGGCGCAGAGTGCCTTAGTGATGATAATTAAAAGAATAATGAGATTAATAGTGTATTGAGGAATTATGGTAATGGTACCAAGTAATAATTATCTTGATATTATCATCACTATTATTATATCTTGTTCCATTAATCCTAATGGAAGCTGATTATTATATCTTGTTCCATTAATCCTAATGGAAGTTGAGCTCACCCAACCAATAAAAACTGCGGAACGGGACCATTAATTAAAAAACACTATTAGTAGCATGAGTCTTGAAATGGAGAAACAAATCCACGGTTATGTATGGGTACATAAATTCTCTACAGACGGCTTTCGGGAATCTATTCGGTTCCTCTTTTCAGTCTCAATCAGATTGAAAAGGGGAATCGAACAGATTCCCGAAAGGTGTTTGTAGGGATATGTACCCATAAATAAGTGTGGATTTGTTTCTCCATTATTATCATTGTTATTATTTCTTGTTCTGTTAATCGTAGTAAAAGCTGAGCTCACCCAATCGGTAAAGAGTGCGAAACGGGATAATTAAAATAACATGATTATCATTGTTATTTAATTCTTGTTCAATAATCTCAGTAGAAGCTGAGGTCACCCAATCAGGAAAGACTGGAACGGAATAATTGAAATAACATTATTATTATTATTATTATTATTATTATTATTATTATTATTATTATTATTATTATTATTTCTCGTTCCATCAATCGTAATAGAAGCTGAGGTCACCCGACCAGTAAAGACTGCGGAACGGGGTCAAGCAAACAACCATGGCCCTTGCTGGTACCGTTGGCACTGCCTGCCTGCTCATTGGGCTAATTGAGATTTGCCGAAACACTGTACTGTCTCCCGTTAAGTCGTAGCGTCTCCTCAGTGGGCGAAATGCCTCCCAAATGGCGTGTTTGGGAGCCTTCTTTGTGAGTGCTGTGGTGAGGTTTAAGGGCGTCTCGGGAGAGCTTAAGCCAAGTGAGAAAGGTAACTTTGGGATCCTAGGGGCTTTAAATCCCATTCCCCTCCTCCTCCTCCTCCTCCTCCTCCTCCTTTCCTCGTCGTCTCCTTCTTCTTCCCCTCCCTCCCCTTTCCTCCCCTCCCCTCCCCTCCCATTCCCTTCCCTTCCCTTCCCTCTTCTCCCTTTCCTCGTGTTCTTCCTCCACTCCCCTCCCCTCTTGCTCTCAATTTCCTCATCTTCTTCTTCCTCCCCTCCCATTCCCTTCCCTTCCCTCTTCTCCCTTTCCTTGTCTTCTTCCTCCACGCCCCTCCCTTCTTGCTCTCCATTTCTTCGTCTTCCTCCTCCGCTCCCCTTCCTACCGCCCCCCTCTCTCCTCGTCTACCTCCTCCGTCTTCTTCTTGGTACTCCCCTCCCCACCCTCCCCCTTTCTCTCCTCTTCGTCTTCCTTCTCCTCTTCTCTTCTTCCCAAATGAATTCATTCCCTCCTCCAGCATTAGTTTTCTATAAGCTGTGGGAATTGAGTGACTTTTTCAGTCTTATTTCGTAGATGAATTCCAATTTATCCTTATCTCCAGACATTACGTATCTTAAATTTAAAGTTTTCTCTTTATTTTTTTTTCAGTTTCCGTATATTCTATTTCACAGACAGCAAAAGAGAGCAGTGCAGTATAATTCTTAATTATTGTGCAAGGGTGTCGTTATTGAGCTTGAAGAACTTCAGTTCAATCGATATAAAATTGGTGTATTTTTGCAATTCCATATTTTATTTTTTATTAACAAATATTGTTGTGACATAGCAACAATTTCTCTTCGGCTTGTTCATATCCTTGAATTTTCCTTTATTATTATTATTATTATTATTATTATTATTATTATTATTATTATTATTATTATTATTATTAGAGTGAAGTCCACGCTGATATACTTGTTGAAATATGTTAAAAGATTTAGTGAGAGATATTGAAGATTGTGCCGTTCTGGTTGTTGATCTCATCTATTCTTTTAATAAATGTAACAAAGTTCTTGTGGATTTCAGCCCTCATTTTGATAAGTAAGGTGGAATAATAATAATAATAATAATAATAATAATAATAATAATAATAATAATAATAATAATAATAATAATAATAATCCTTTTCAAACCTAGAATCAAAAAGGTAAGACTCGTCTTTTACAATTCACCTGATTAATTATGTTAATTAAGATAGCCATCTATGTATGCATGTCCTTGTTAATGTACACTGAAATATAGTTACCTTTAACGTGTATTCGTAATTTCTAGTTTTATGTGACAGTTCAGGCAAAACCAAGTTCAAGCGTGAAACAGAGATCCCCTTACTTACATTGCATATATTTATTTATTTATTTGTTAATTTATCTTCTTTTTTAATGAGAGATCTCGTCTTTGTGTATTTCCCATTACCTTCTGTTACTTCTTTCTAATGAGCACCATATTCTTTGGAAGCTTGAATTTCAAGTCAGTGGCACCTGTGGGCTTGTTCGATATGAATAGGGTTCATCTTCTGAATAATAATAATAATAATAATAATAATAATAATAATAATAATAATAATAATAATAATAATAATAATAATAATAGGCAAATACGTTTTCCATCCTTCTAAGTGAAATCTGTCATGGTATTATACGTGACTGCATGTCCAATTTTAAATTTTCTGCTATGTATTGAACCTGTATTTATAGTCCAACGTTGCAGGTATGCCGATACTCGAGGCTACCCCATGAACTTTACCTCCCATGCCCTGATAGGTCACTGGTTACCTTGTGGACAGACTGAAGCCCCTGTGTTGTACCTACAGACTGAAGCCCCTGTGTTGTACCTACAGACTGAAGCCCCTGTGTTGTACCTACAGACTGAATCCCCTGTGTTGTACCGACAGACTGAAGCCCCTGTGTTGTACCTCGAACCAGAGCAGCAAGTTAAGAGGGCACGAATGGCAAAGCAATCGTGGTTATTCCCAGGTCTTAGTAAGTTGGACCATGACTAACTTATATGGGTCTGCACTCAACTAATGAGCTCTGTCGCTAGGTGAAAGTGGGTCCTGCTGATGACGAACTCACAAGTGGCCTGGGATCGCTTATAACTCCAAATGTTACGTGGAACTTGGATTACGGTCCTTTCCGTTTGTCTGTGTGTCTCTCTGCCTGGTTGTATGTTGTGAATTCATGTACGTATGTTGTATACGTTTCTTACAGTTGTAGGTGGTTTCTCCTAGCAGGGGGTTATATTACAGAAAAAAATGTATCTCTGCCACATTTATACTTTAACTGCCTCATTTTTGGATGAACCCATTGTGAAGTGAAACGCCTACAACATTATTTAACTTTAGCAGAAAGATTGATCGTAAGCCAGTTAGCCGACGTGGATGTATACATAAGGGTTCTCCATATAAAATTATTTAAAAAATGGGATTTGCTCATTTCCCTAAAAGATCAGTTTGTTTTAACGCATTCAACAAGTTTTCAAGTAATAACATTCCCATCACTACTGAAACTTGAGGGTGGTTGTCCAATGCACTTTATAGTGTTAAACTCTGCGGTATTCGATCACCAAGTTTCACTTTGCTCGACCCTTCAGGTGAAGAGTTTATAAGGATTACCTCGCCGAGCCAAACCGTTTTCAATTGTATGGTGATGTTTCTTTTTATTTGTCTATTTGTTTTGACGGAGTACTGAATACTCACGCCCCGTTATTTTTATCCCCTCTCAATCTCCAAAGCTGCAACCGTCAACAGTGATGTAAAAACAAGATACATAATTCAATGTTGAGGCGAACAGAATCACAACGAGTTGAAGTAAACACTACCATATGACTTGCCCGGGGGATCGAATACATTTTTTCTTAATTGAATAACAAATAA
>JANJGK010000030.1:19731106-19733483 GCA_039081455.1 Macrobrachium rosenbergii
AATAGGGGTGCATCTTCTGAATAATAATAATAATAATAATAATAATAATAATAATAATAATAATAATAATAATAGTAATAATAATATCGTTTGTCTGTCTGTCTGGGTCTTCGTCTATCTGTCTAGGTCTCCATTAGTCTACTTGGTCTGCATCAGTCTGTCTGTGTCTGCATCAGTCTGTCTTGGTTTGCATCAGTCTGTCTGGGTCTGCATCAGTCTGTCTTGGTTTGCATCAGTCTGTCTGGGTCTGCATCAGTCTGTCTTGGTTTGCATCAGTCTGTCTTGGTTTGCATCAGTCTGTCTGGGTCTGCATCAGTCTGCCTGGGTCTGCATCAGTCTGTTTGGGTCTCCATCAGTCTGGGTCTTCATCAGTCTGTCTGGGTCTCCATCAGTGTGTGGGTCTGCATCGATCTGTCTGGATCTCTATCAGTCTGTGTTGGTCTGCATCAGTCTGTCTGGGGTCTACATCAATCTGTGTGGGTCTGCATCAGTCTCTCTGGGTCTCCATCAGTCTGCCTGGGTCTGCATCAGTCTATGTAGGTCTTCATCAGTCTGTCTGTGTCTGCATCAGTCTGTTTGGGTCTGCATCAGTCTGTTTGGGTCTCCATCAGTCTGAGTCTGCATCAGTCTGTCTGGGTCTGCATCAGTCTGTCTGGGTCTCCGTCAGTCTGGGTCTTCATCGGTCTGTCTGGGTTTGCATCAGTCTGTTTGGGTCTCCATCAGTCTGGGTCTTCATCAATCTGTCTGGGGTCTTCATTAGTGTGTGGGTCTGCATCAATCTGTCTGGATCTCCATCAGTCTGTTTGGGTCTGCATCAGTCTGTCTGGGTCTGCGTAAGTCTGTCTGGGTCTACATCAATCTATGTGGGTCTGCATCAGTCTGTCTGGGCCTGCATCAGTCTATGCAGGTCTTCATCAGTCTGTCTGGGTCTGCATCAGTCTGTTTGGGTCTCCATCAGTCTGAGTCTTCATCAGTCTGTCTGGGTCTGCATCAGTCTGTCTGGGTCTGTATCAGTCTGTCTGGGTTTCCATCAATTTGTCTGGGTCTCCATCTCCCCCCTTGGTGCACACCAACTCGGAATGAGTCATCTCCTGTGCCCTCATTCCCCCGCTTGATTGATTTCCATCAGCTGTAATTTTGCGGGGACAAGTCTCTCTGCCTTGACTCGATTTGGGAGGACGGGCCTCTCTCTCTCTCTCTCTCTCTCTCATCTCTCTCTCTCTCTCTCTCTCTCTCTCTCTCTCTCTCTCATTCATTCAATTTATAAATGGCCTCTTTTTCCTTTTTGTTAGTTTTATGTTATTTTCAGTTGATTGTTATGTTTTTAATTAGTTCATAGCTGTTCTTCATTATTGTTGATGGTATGGTGTACTTTAGTTGTTAGGATCTCTCTCTCTCTCTCTCTCTCTCTCTCTCTCTCTCTCTCTCTCTCTCTCTCTCTCTCTCTCTCTCTCTATATATATATATATATATATATATATATATATATATATATATATATATATATATATATATATATATATATATATATATATATATATATATATATATATGAATTTCTCATATGTAAAGAACGATAAAAAAACTGAACGGAGAGAATGTACAGGCAAAATTAGCTATAAATAATTACTAATATATATCAGTTAAAATTTAACAACCAATGTTAACTTCGGCACAAAAAAAAATTTATGATTTATTTGCCTACATTTATTTTTGTACTTATGTAAGCGAGAAAAATTTTTGTATCTGCTTTCTACGTTTATTGGTTTGTAATATATATTCACAGAATGTGTTTTTGTATATGATAAATACACGAAAGCTTTGCACGGAAACTTTGGTCTTTTTTTTCGTAGATTTTCAGCACGCCCTCCAGTCATATTTACTGTAAATGTTCAACAGTTCAATGCTAAAAATATTCCTGAATTGATATTTATAATGTATACAATATGAAAATATTTCCAAATCCATGTTTATAATACACATACAATATATTTTTGTATGCTATGCATAGAATGCTCAGTGATGATCCAAGACTCATTACTTCGAAATGAAACTCATATTTATTGAACAATACGTTGCTTCTCTTACCACGCCCTTAGCTCCCCCTAGACTTTTCCAATCTTCCCCCTCCCCCCAGAAACAAACCGCCGTTGCTTATAGCGTCGTCCCTAAGGCACACACACACACACACACGCACTCTTGCATGGGCGTCATGCATTCGGTGTGCCAAACTGAGTCAATATTTATATTGACACTGCACTCGCTTTCATTAAACATTCGTATTTGCATCTGTATAGCTCATTAGCATAACAATAGGCTAGCTTTTCCCTAGTAGCCAATTCGTCGTGACAGCGCAAATATTATCATGACTGGCTTC
>JANJGK010000030.1:19733583-19758409 GCA_039081455.1 Macrobrachium rosenbergii
CTTTACATTTAACTTTATATCTTAGTTTATTTTTAGACAGTTTATTCGCTCTCCAATTTTTTTTTTTTTTTTTTTTTTTTTTGCCATGCCATGCCCACTGCATCACCCTCCGAGGAAAAGTTTTGACACTTCGGTCTATTATTTGATGCCTATCCATCCATCGCCTACAAAGTTTTGACTGTGTTTTCATTCAAATTGTTCTCTCTCTCTCTCTCTCTCTCTCTCTCTCTCTCTCTCTCTCTCTCTCTCTCTCTCTCATACACGCACTTTATATATTATATATATATATTATATATATATATATATATATATATATATATATATATATATATATATATATATATATATACATTATATGTATATTATATAATTTTCTTAATTTTATTTCTTTCTTCGCAGTTTGCCGTATAAAACCTTATGTGGTTTTCAGCCCCAATTTTCTCTCTCTCTCTCTCTCTCTCTCTCTCTCTCTCTCTCTCTCTCTCTCTCTCTCATACACACCCTTATATATATATATATATATATATATATATATTATATATATATATATATATATATATATATATATATAATATATATATATATATATATCATTGTTTCTTAATTTTATTTGTTTCCTCCAGTTTGCCTATATAAAATCTTGTGGTTTTCGATCCAATTCTCTCTCTCTCTCTCTCTCTCTCTCTCTCTCTCTCTCTCTCTCTCTCTCTCTCTCTCTTCCTGTTTCCCGAGATTCCGTAACTTTCTCTCGTTTAAGAAGTTAGGCCATGGCATTCACTTACCCATGACTTCTGTTTTTGGCATAATCGAGAAAATTATTCATTCTTTTAGTTTTTATTTCATTTTTTTTTCATCCAGTGACATTATTATTCCTATATGCTTAAAATGTTTTGGAAAGCTTCTTTTTATTGTTATTTTTATTTTGTTTGTACTTTGAACTGGGTGTTTCGGTTTTAAATTTATGCCATAAAATCCAGTTTGTTTTATGGAGCCGTCCCTTTTTGCAAATAATATCCAATTGTATCAAGTAGACAATTACTTTTACAACCAGTTTTCTGTTATAATTAATGAAATTTTATAAGAAATTTATAATGATTTTACAGCCCAGTTTGTATTCTGTGATTGCCTCTTATGGTTGCTTGTGTGGCCGTTGCTGTACATAATGTAATCATACCTTGTTTTTCAAGCCTCTCGTGCAAAAGACTTTAGATTTTGGAAGTACACGGGAACGTTTGAGATCCGCCCCACCTTTCGTGGACTCGATCCAGATCCAAGGATCCTAGCGCCTGATTTTTATTCCAGATCCATCGACCTCTCCTGTCTGGTGGAGTGCTCCACCCTCATCCAGAGGCATGACTGTTTGTTTTCTAATCCAGTTCCATCCACTTCTGCTTGCAGTGTAGGTCTCGATCCTGATCAAGGTACATTACTTCCTTCTATCTTGTAGTCGAGATCCACCCACCTCTGCTTTCAGTTACAGTCTCGATCCTGTTCCAGAAACATTACTTTCTGTCCTGTCATCCGGATTCCCACTGGCCTTCCATTTCAGTGCAGGATACGTTACTGATCCGAGACCTGTACTGTTTGCTTGAATCCAGATCCATCTAAGTTTCCTTTCGGCTCACGGCTCGATCCTGATCCGTGACCCTGAGATTTCTGCATGCGAATTTTGGTTAACCTGCTTTACATCTCTGCCACCTCTTTTGCTTTAATAGAAAACGCCTTGGTCGTCACGCTCACTCATTTCCACACTGCTCTCGTCGATAACCCCTGTTTTTGTGACACCGGTTGCTCGTCTTAATTGTCAAAATTGGCTCTGTTCTCAAGCGTTTGTATTTGACATTTGGACATTTTCCCTCCGTCTGGCACAGCGCCAGCGTTGCAGACATGTTTATTTTGATCTTTTTCGTTTTGCTGGAAAAGGAGTAGAATTTAACCGTTATTGTTTTATGGCTCCCCCGTGTGCAGGAAGGGGAAGAGTAAAAGAGATAATAAAGAAGAGATGATAAATTCCTCATAAAAGCGATGTCATTGACACCGAGAGAGAAAAGGGTGTAGAAAAACAAAATATTTGGCAAGTTCTCAACTTAAAAAGACTCTGGCAATGTGCAGGAATGTAGGTGGAGAGAGAGAGAAGAAGAAGAAGAAGAAGAAGAAGAAGAAGAAGGAAATACTCATCGAGAGAGAGAGAGAGAGAGAGAGAGAGAGAGAGAGAGAGAGAGAGAGAGAGAGAGAGAGAGAGAGAGAGAGAGAGAAGAAGGGAATACTCATCGAGAGAGAAAGCGGTATAGAAAACAAAATTTTTGATAAATCCTCGACTTGAAAGACTCCAGCAATGTGCAGGAATGTAGGTGGGAGAGAGAGAGAGAGAGAAGAAGAAGAAAGAAATGGTTATCGAGAGAGAGAGAGAGAGAGAGAGAGAGAGGAGAGAGAGAGAGAGAGAGAGAGAGAGAGAGAGAGAGAGAGAGAAGGAAATACTCATCAAGAGAGAAATCGTTATAGAAAACAAAATTTTTGATAAATCCTCGACTTAAAGACTCCAGCAATGTGCAGGAAAGTAGGTGGAGAGAGAGAGAGAGAGAGAGAGAGAGAGAGAGAGAGAGAGGAGAGAGAGAGAGAGAGAGAGAGAGAAAAGCAAATAGAGATCTACCTTTTGATGCGACAAGGTGTATAATACTAAAAGTTCGGTTAAGGTAATAAACAGAAGTTGCTTGTCGCATGCATTTGTACTTACCCGACAACGCGCAAGCACGCTCCTGCCTTTACGCTTTCACTCCCACGAAACCCAGATTTTTGGGAAACTGTCTTATGAAAGTACCCCAGAAAAGCGAGGCGCAGTCCCTTTCATAAAAGATGCACCCAGAGAATTTTGTATGTGCCTGAATCTGGGGTGGTTTTGTAAAAGCGAAAATTTTGTTTGTAATATTTTTTCAAAGCCTTGCCTCCTGTAGTTGTTAGAGCCTTTTTTTATTTATCCGGAGTATTCTCTCTCTCTCTCTCTCTCTCTCTCTCTCTCTCTCTCTCTCTCTCTCTCTCTCTCTCTTTAAAGTAAAAATTACAGTTTTTAAATAAATCTGGTATTTACTCGTAAAAGATTTACAGACATTGTTCTGGCATTTTTAGGAAAATGGCATCTGCTAAATTATTAGAACTATCTCTCACTTCTGTGATTTTCTCGGCAGGATGGCAAGTAAAAATTTGTGAGTGTGAGTGTAAAAGAGAGAGAGAGAGAGAGAGAGAGAGAGAGAGAGAGAGAGAGAGAGAGAGAGAGAGAGAGAATATGCAATTACATATAAAATTCATAACTTGACTCTGGTATCATATTGTTACGGGCGTGTTTGTGTAAGAAAAGTGCTTGTAGCACGCTATCATACCCTAGGATTCGAGACCACTTATGACTTTTGTTCTACGAATTCTGGCCGATTCGCCATTCGTTTCCACTTCTTTAACATTTATAAGATAATAAGAATGAGTTCTCGACCTGTAGTTGGGATTTTCGAATTTTTTAAATATATTTGTGATTTCTGCTTAAGCTGTACTGTTTTCCCTTTTTTTCCTGGAGATATTCCAGAAGAGTAATTATTGTTTAGAATATGTCTCAGAGATTTTTTCAGTCCGGGAATCCATACGAAGGTTATCTTTCTCGAAACTATTTTGATATATGCAAGGTAGGCAGGGCAGTTGTGTTTGCGTGTGTGTTTGCGTGTGTGTGTGTCTTGTATATCTGTGCGATTATTTATATATTAACAGCTTAGTAAGTGTGAACTGCGTCCATAGGTTAATGTCATTATTTTCCCGGCATGCTTACATGTTGGTTTTAATCACTGAATAAAAAAAAAAGAAAAATCGGGGCCAAATTATATGTGTGCATTGTCTATTTTTTGGTCGTTCACACCCATTTTTTTGGCGCTCATACAAAACACACACACACACAGTTCTGTTTATTAATAATGTCTGGGCATAAATAACTCTGTGACATGTTTTGAGCTGGAAATTTTGGTGGCGGTAATAATTTTATTTCGGTTTGTGGTTAATTAGATGCTATGCAAACTTGATATTAAATTCCGATTGCAGAATCACAACTCTTGTTGTCTCTGAAAACATTAATGCGGCGACTCCTGATTATCTCTGTTGCATGATGCCGCCATTGCATGCAATTTGCGGGATAGTAATCTGTGCTCATAATTGCATTTTTTAAAGCATGGTTACCTCCCTCTCTCTCTCTCATCTCCTCCCCCTCCCCTCCCCCCTTGACCCCACCTCACTTCGACCGGTGCTGTGGGCTAGCACAGTGTAGTGTCTAGCGTAGTTGATTACTACTTGGATTTAGAAACTCCTATAGATTTTGACTTCATCCTGCTTAGGATTTTTGATGAGTCAGCTATAAATTAACAAGAGGAAATTATGAAATTGTAACTTCAGTTGAAATGGAACTAACGGGGCGGTTTTGTTAATTCTCTGTGACGTTTGCAGCTCGAGTGTCAAAGGTTGAAATTTGACAGTAGAGAGAACTTACGTGGTTATATTTAAGGAATACGACATCAACTACATCCCAGAGGCATTTTTCTGTAGTTGGCCTTTGCATCTAAAACAAGATTATTGGTTTAAGATTGTTTATTTTGGGATAAACCAAGTACCACTGTCAGTTTTCTTAAGCCATAACCATAGACACGATGTTGCGATGTTACAGTAGCATAATATTTTTATATAAATGTGTTAATTTTCTATTGTTGGTAGTATTTTTGGGAGGACTCAAACAGATATTAGAGATAATTTTCTATTATTGGTAGTATTTTTTTTGGGGGGATGGGGGTTAGTGGTACACAGGATTTTTTGGGTAGATGGGGGTTAGTGCTACATAGGATTTTTTTGGGGGGATGGGGGTTAGCGGTGCAAAGGAGACCAATCCTTTGTAGTGAAATGGCATCTGATTTTGCAACTCCCCGAATGACTGAGTGCTTCTGGGCCAGAATCGCATCCTATAAAAATATTCATCGCATACCTTACAGTATATATAACATCGCTGATGTCCCTGTGGTGGCGTCACTGAAAAGTCGGTGGTTCGAGTCCACCTGGTGACGGATCGCTTGTCACTTATTAATTCCCCCCTTCGGTTTTATTTCGAGGTTGAGTGAGTGTGATATTAAAGGACATTTGTTGCCTAATGTTTGTGAGTATGGGAGAATATCATGGTATATGTGACAAAAATTCATATTCCTATGTAGATAAATTTTTGTTACATTTCTCTTAATGGTGACCAGATATTGAAAATGAAGATGAGAGTGAACATGTGACTGTTTCAGAAATTATTATTATTATTATTTTTATTATTATTATTATTATTATTATTATTATTATTATTATTATTATTATTCAGAAGACGAACCCTATTCATATGGAACAAGCCCGCAGGGGGCCATTAATTTGAAATTCATGCTTCCAAAGAATATTGTGTTCATTAGAAAGAAGTAACTGAAGACAATGGGAAATACAGAAAGAACAGATCACTTATTAGAAAAAAGAACAAAATAAATTAACTGATTAATAAATAAAGAGAAAAAACGTAGATTATTAAAACACAAGGAGAATTGTAAAAAGTCCTTGCTGCTTGTCGAAACAAGGGTTTTAAAAACGATAGAGCTTAAGATATTAAAATAAGAACATACATTAACAAATCATTAAATAAATATAAAAAATCTAAGTTGTTAAAATACGAGGAGAATTGTCAAATTCTTGCTGCTTGTCGAAACAAGGTTTTAAAAACGACAGAGCCTAAGATATTAAAAAGAAAAAATAAATTAATAAATAAATAGAAAAAAATCGTCAGTTATTAAAACACGAGGAGAACTCTCGAATTCTTGCTGCTTGTCGAAACAAAGTTTAAAAAACTACAGGGCCTAAGATATTAAAGGGAAAAAATAAATTAACACATTAATAAATAAATAGGAAAAAAACGTAAATTATTAAAACACGAGGAGAATTGTCAAATTCTTGCTGCTTGTCGAAACAAGGTCTTAAAAACGACAGGGCTTAAGATATTAAGAGATATAAAGCATTAAAAATAAATAAACAGAAAAAGACGTAAATTATTAAACCACAAGGAGAATTGTCAAAATGTTGCTGCTTGTCGAAACAAGGTTTTGAAAATAAGAGAAAGCTTAAGATCATCCGAGTGGTGAGAATCCTTCGTGAAGTAATCCGTTCGGATGTCGTGTGTCTCCATTGTAATATCTCTGACGCTCGCCAGGTAATTTCCCTTATCCTTTGTCAAGATAATCTCCCCTTCATGCTTTGCTTGACGATCTGGGGTTATAGTGCAATCGTTTGAGAGTTGTTTGTATGTTTGTGTGTTTTTCTTTGTTTTGAGGTCATTCGTCCCAGGGTGGACACCTGTTGAAAGTGACGCGAGAATTAGATTAGTCGTCTGTAATTGTCTTGATGTAGAATGTGTCTTTCAGAGCTGGCTTTGTATAACTGAGTGTTTAGGGGGATAGAAAATTTTATTGGTTTGCGCGCTTGTGTAAATGGGGAATGTGAAATGTAAGGCATAAATGTTTGCATGTGTGAATGTGGATGTGTATGTATTTGTAAATAAATGAGTATATATATGTGTGTGTATACATGTGTATATATATGTATGTATGTATGCATGTATACATATGTGTGTGTGTACGTTTGTGTGTGTGTGAAGATTACTTGGTTTCCGGGCGTGTGTACATGCGGAATATGAGACATAGATCATAATTATTTGCATGTATGTGACTTTATATATCTATATATCTATCTGCCCATCCAGCCATCCATCTATCTATCTGCATATATATATACACATATATATTTATATATTTTATATATATATTTATATATTTTATATACATATAAATGTATATGTATTTGCCTACAGTGTCAGGTTTCAAAATATATTGAAGTAACATCAGCTAAGGATAAAATTTCTTGTTAGAATTATACATGCGGTATTTTCAGCATTTCCGTTTTGAAATGTTCTAGGAAAAATTAGGAAGTAATTGAGGACAGTGCAGTTTCATCTAAACATTTTTTTTTTCTTACAGTTTCTGCATCCAAACTCCAAAGGTTTCTTCGCAAGGGATATCGCGAATTGTTCGTACACGGGGCAGTTTTTATTTTCTCTGTTATGAATCCCCGAAGTGAGTCGACTAACAGATACAGTTGAGTTTAAATTTCTCTTCTGTTTTTACGTAACAAAACAGAAAAATGAATTTATCGTAAGCGGTTCCATCTCTACGCTCAACTTCTCCTGCCCCCTCCCCTCCCCTCCCCTCCCCTCCCCTCCCCTCCCCTCCCCTCCCATCTCATCCCCTCCCCTCCTCTCCCCTCCCATCTTATAACCTCCCCTCCCCTTCCATCCCCATCCCCTCCCCTCCTTTCCCCTGCCCATCCCCTCCCATCTCACCCCTTCCCTCTCTTTCCCTCCCCTCTCCCCTCCTGCACATTTTCTTTCCCCCTCCCCTCTCGCTTGTTCCCCCACACCCTCGCACCCTTCAAACATTTTAGATTACCGAAAGGCTTTCGGGTTTTTAAAGGGTGAGAGGGTGGTGGGGGGTTGGGGGTGGGGTTTGCAGGTGAAACGGCCTTTTTTTAAAGGGCCGATCTCAAAGGGGCGGGCCTTTGAAGTTCTTTTCACATCAAAGGATGTTTTCAAATGTTGTTGTTGTTCTTCTTCTTCCCAGAAGTTGAAAGAAGGCGGTGTGTGGAGTGGAAAACAACCGAGAATAAGAAGTGGTGGCTGGGAAGGAGTAGCGGGCGCATGCGCGCTTGAGAACGCTTTTGTTTTGCTGTATAATTGAACGCAACATCTTTCCACAGAAGCGGATAATTGGCCTTATGAGATAGATACTCCCGTCACGGACGTCCATCTCAGCAGTACGGACCTTGGTAGTATCACTCACATATTCTCTAATTAGATCGTATTGGGAAGGGGGTGTTTACGTAAATGTCTGTAATTCAGTCTCATAATATTACATTCTTTTAGCTCCGAGATTTTTATTGGTATTTCTTCAACAGGAATTTGCTACACTTTTGATTTCCATAAGCCTACAAATCCGAGAGCTTATTTGTGTCATCTGAGAGAGTTACCTATTCAGATAAAAATATCAACAAATGGTAAACATTCATGCCTTCTAGTTCCAAAACCACATTATCAAATTCTCTCTCTCTCTCTCTCTCTCTCTCTCTCTCTCTCTCTCTCTCTCTCTCTCTCTCTCTCTCTCTCTAAATGGCCATAATTTATCTCCCATATAAAATGGTAATGGACAACTCCCAGATGGAGA
Organism: Macrobrachium rosenbergii; assembly: GCA_039081455.1. Classification (NCBI taxonomy): domain Eukaryota; kingdom Metazoa; phylum Arthropoda; class Malacostraca; order Decapoda; family Palaemonidae; genus Macrobrachium; species Macrobrachium rosenbergii. The sequence continues at coordinate 19,741,893 of JANJGK010000030.1, forward strand.
TGAAATATCTCCCCAAATGGTTATGCATACTTTACCCTTCTAATGAAAATTCTTATCTTATTAAGAAGAGGGGGACGGATCTCCAGAACTTCGCTTGAATTAAGAAAATGGAAATGAGAGGAAAAAGGAAAGAAAAAATAAAAATAAAAGAATAAACGCGTAAATAAATGAAAAGGGTGATACGACGCTGAATTTATCTGACAGATTAATTTGGAAAACTTTCTTTGAATTATCAATTAGTCAGTGCGAGAATTTCAGTAAAAATCTCTCTCTCTCTCTCTCTCTCTCTCTCTCTCTCTCTCTCTCTCTCTCTCTCTCTCTCTCTCTCTCTCTCTCTCTCAGCACTCAAAACTTGGCGTTCCAGCTGAGAAACAAAAGATTAATTACCATATAGGATAGTTGGAAGCTAATGCAGTGATCAGAAGCAAAAACAATTACTGAATATTATCACACAGTGATAACAGAATGCGTAAGGGTCATAAGTAAAAGTAGTGCTAAGAAAATAGAAGAGAAGTCAGTAAGAAAACATGATAATGACAACGGAATGAAATGCAGCGAAATTTAAGTCCCTACAATATTCACTCAAAAGGTCTTATTAATTTTGCTCATCATTGGATCAGTTTTCAGAACGAGAGAGACAGAGAGAGAGAGAGAGAGAAGACGAGTGGGGAAGGAGGTAAATAAGCATTTTCAAAGCGGGTTCAAGATGTCTCGAAAATTCTATAGCTTGGGAGACAGGAAAAGCCCCCCCCCCCAAAAAAAAAGGTGGGGGTTAGGAACAAAGCAGTCTCTCTCTCTCTCTCTCTCTCTCTCTCTCTCTCTCTCTCTCTCTCTCTCTCTCTCTCCTTTGTATTTTTATAACTTATTTCCATGGTTAGGAAACCACTCCCAAAAGTGGGGGCCGGGTGGCAAGGAATAAAGCACTCTCTCTCTTTCGCTCTCTCTCTCTCTCTCAATTCCCCCCCCCCCCCATATATTTTTATAACTGTTATTTTCAAGGTCAGGAAAATATCCCGGGAAAAAAAACAGGCGAAACCTCACTTGGCCCCCCACGTCAGCCTCCCTTAAAGGGCGAAGGGAAACTAAGATCCCAGAGACTATTTGAAAGGAATAGAAGCCCAGAGACTATTTCAGAGGACCCAGCAGTAGTTATGGGCGCCATTGATCAGAGGTCATACGAATCTGAATATGAAAGGCGGAGGAGGGCGAAACGTTGATTCATGGCTGCCGTAAGCAGACCGGAGATGGGTTGACTAAGTGATTCTTTTGTTGGGAGCTCAAGTGATATTTGACGTATGTACAGCATTGTGAATATATGTAATGTGTACTGCTGTATGTATGTAATACTCATACATATGTATATATATATATATATATATATATATATATATATATATATATATATATATATATATATATATAGTGTATGTATCCTCCAACATAGTTCAGCAGAAATGAAACGAATTTCGGAAATAAGAGGAAACAGGGAAAGCTGATGATTCCCCGTCCTCTTTTTCACATGGCCGAATGTTATAACGCTCTTGGAATCAGGGAAATTTGGAAAGTTTTTGAAAGAATGTCGCTCTTATTTCAAAAATATCCTGAATACTTTTGCTAAGTCCAGTCCTCTCTCTCTCTCTCTCTCTCTCTCTCTCTCTCTCTATATATATATATATATATATATATATATATATGTGTGTGTGTGTGTGTGTGTGTGTGTATGTGTATATATATATAAAATATAATCAGTGATTCGTGAAAATGTTTTAGCAAGAAAGAAATATCCCGCGAATAACGCTTTTATCTCGAGTAGGTTATGTGCAAACGGGAGAGGGGGAGGGAGTAGGGAAGGGGTAGGGGATAGAAGGGGAGGGGGGAAGGGTAGGAGGCTGTTGCCTGGGGGTCATGATAAATCTTGGCTCCCTGTCGGGAAATCAGTCACGTCCTGGTCTTCAGTGGGCCTTCACGTGCCTCACTTGTCTTCTCCGTGTAGTTTTTTTTTTTTTTTTTGGGGGGGGGGTAGGCGGGAGGAAGGGCATGGGGAATCCTCCTTCCCTCACCGTCCCTATCGTGGGGCATGCTTCTTGCCCTCCTCCTTCTCCTCCCCCCCCTTCCTCTTCCTCTTTTACTTCATTCATTTCTTCACCATTCTCCTTCCCTTCCCTTCTATCCTGCATACACCCTTCCCCCGTCCCCCTTCCCCCCCTCTTCATCTTCTTCTTTCATTTCTTGCCCTTCCTCCTTCCCTTCCCTTCCCTTCCCTTCATACACTCTCGTGTGGCGGCGTGTTCCTCCCGAACGCGCTTCGATGCTCATCTGTTTTCGAGCCTCGTATCGGAGCCGTGATTATTAGGCGTCTCAGCCCCTCAGGGGTAGGATCGGAAACTCTATTTGTGGACTTAGATACCTTTTAGTGGGTTGTTTTCGCACTGACCTAGCACTTTTGCCTTCACTCGCTGGGGGGGAGGGGAGGGGGGAGGGTCTCCTAACGGAGTGGGTGAGGGAGGGGGTCGGGAAGGAGCGAAAGAAACAGGCCAGTCAATTTTATGATTTGGTCCGAGGAGATCTTTTTTGCCTTCGTTTAGCTGAAGATTGCTTTCATGCAGTTTGCTGCAACCTCGCGCACGTACACACATACGCATGTGTGTGCAGTTTCTCCTCCTCCTCCTCCTCCTCCTCCTCTTCTTCTCCTCCTTCTTCTTCTTCCTCTTCTTCTTCTTCTTCTTCTTCTTCTTCTTCTTCTTCTTCTTCTTCTTCTTCTTCTTCTATTCCTGCTTTCGAAAGCGGGCGAAGATCTCTGCTTCGTCGACGAATCGATGAAAACACTGTGTTGAATATTTTATGATGTTGAATTATTGAGTGACGATAGAGCACTTTGTTGTTTATCACGATTTTTGTTTTTCCTTTCTGCCCCCCACTTTTTTTTGCCTTTTTTTTTTTTTACTCTGCTTTGTGTTTGTTGTGTTGGCAAAAAAATGTTTTCTTGCTTTTATTAGCGTGGGAAGTATTGCATAGTTCCATTTTTTTAGGGGGCAACAAAGCTGGATTAAATTGTTAATGACATCAAAACTGAGTTATTAGGTAAAGATTTGCTTATTATCTCTAGAGTTAATTTTTGTTTATCTACGTACATCATTCTTCCCTAAGTCAACCTGATTATTCGACTCTACGGAGTTGCATTTTTATTTTGTCTATGTATACTATCCTTCCCAAATTCAACCTGTTTATTCGACTCTCCTGAGTTAATTTTTTTATTTGTCTATGTACATTATCCTTCCCAAAGTCAACCTGATTATTCGACTCTCTGGTGTTGCACCTTTATTTTTATCTACGTACGTTATCCTTCCCAAAGTCAACTTGTTTATTCGACTACCCGGAGTTATATATTTTTTTTCTATGTATATTATCATTCCCTAAGTCAACCTGATTATTCGACTCTCCGGAGTTACACTTTTTTTGTGTGTGTGTACATTATTATACCCCTAGGAAAACGTCATCCGTTGTTTACGTGCGTCATTATCGCGCTTCCCCCATGTTTACCAATCTCCTCTGTAAAGTCCATACGATATCTTATTAGTTTTATTTTCTCTCTCAGTTAATAATATTGTTGTTTTGTCGATAAACAGAAAGCTCTCTTTTCAAATGAGGAGGCTGCAAAGGAGAAGACAGTGGATCATGCATATATCATGCTGTAGCTTCTGAGTCATGTTGATTGTATTAAAGATTGTTCAAAGAGTACTGAAGCTTGTTCCTTTTTCGAAATAAGTTATTACTGGTATAATATTGATGTTTTTTCGTCGATAAGTAGAAAGATCTCTTATAAAATGTGGAGACTTCAAAGAAGACAAGGTGGCTATTGGTCATATCAGGGTATAGCTTCTGAGTCGAATTTATTGTATTAAAGATTTTTCGTAGACTTGAGATTGTTTTTTTTTCAAAATCTGTTATTATTATTAATATTTGTATTGTTGTTTTTAGTCGGTAAGTAAAAAGGAGCTCTCTTATAAAATGTGGAGACTGCAAAGAAGACACAGTGGGTCTTGCATATATCATGCTGTGTTTCTGAGTCAAGTTGATGGTATTAAAGATTATTCATAGACTGGGGATTGTTCCTTTTTCGAAATCTGTTATTATTATTAACTTTAGTATTGTTTTTGTCGATAAATAAAAGTTCTCTTTTAAAATGTGGAGACTGCAAAGGAAAAGACACTGGCTATTGCATATCTCATGCTGTAGCTTCTGAGTAAGATTTATTGTATTAAAAACTGTTCAAAGACTTTGAAGATTGTTCCTTTTTCGAAATCTGTTATTATTAATATTAGTATTGTTTTTGTCGATAAATTAAAAGAAGCTATCTCTTAAAATGTGGATACTGCAAAGAAGACACAGTGGATCTTGCATATACCATGCTGTGGCTTCTAAGTCGAGTTGATTGTATTAAAGATTGTTTTCAAAGACTTTAAAGCCTGTTCCTTTTTGCAGCTTCCCCTAATTGTGAATTTTTCCTCAGTTGCATTCTCTAAGTCAATATCCATGCGGAACTGTTTCCTGAGATATCAAGGAAATAGTAAGTAGGTTTCATTTACTTGTACAATAACTGTCATTGTTATTTTTATCAGACTTTTCACTTATAACTTTGGCTTTGATTATAGATGTTGAATATGAAAGATGGAGAGAGGTAACTTTGGCTTTGATTATAGATGTTGAATATAAAAGATGGGGAGAGGTAAGTGGGGAGGGGTGGGGGACGGTGGCAAGCAAACCTTTCGAATTCTCTGTGAAAGAAATCTCACCTTCTTTGTAGCTTGAATTGTGCAACAGACTAGGGAGTACTACAGTATTAGGCCATTATACAACGCTAAGTAATGCCCCGTTGTTCCCCCCTATTTTCGTGACGCAGAAAGTGTAATGCAAATAAACATTTCAGCTGTGGGAACATAATCTTCTGTTTTTTTTTATTTTATTTATTTGTTGTGGTATTACCTTCTTCATATCATTGCTGCCTCGACCAAATTATCGTTCGCATCAGTTGGCTCTAATCTAGACGTTTCCCGTAGGGGAGTAGTGCCGTCAGTGCACCTCACGCGGTGCACCGTAGGCAATACTTAAGGTCTTAGCAGCGCCCCTTCGACCTTTCATTCTTTTTACTGTACTTCCATTCATATTCTCTTTCTTCCGTCTGACTTTCCACCCTCTCCCAACAGTTGATTGATAGTGCAACTGCAAGGTTTTCCTCCTGTTATACCTTTCAAACCTTTTGGTGTCAACTTCCCTTTGAGGCCTGAATGACCTCACAGGTCCCAGCGTTTGGCCGTTGGCCTAAATTCTGTACTCTATTTTATTCTGATCTAGTCGATTTGGGGATGAGGGTGCTAGCTCCTTGGTAATATCTACCACCGAATTATTATTATTATTATTATTATTATTATTATTATTATTATTATTATTATTATTATTATTATTATTAAGATATAAACAGGTAAAACTGTTTCTTTGCCACTGTTTTTCCTGTCATGCCAGCAATGCTTCCTGGAGGATCCATCTGTATCCTACATAATCGTCCATGATTTATTCTTCTCTTGTGTCTGGCTGTCAGGTTAAAGTAGGACCTGGTTTTAGGTTGGACGGTGGTTGAGGGAGGGGGAAGTATGTGTTTGGGAAGAGAACGGGGAGGGGGAGGGCCTGGTTTGGTGCTGGGCTGTTCGAAAGTGATCGGCCTTTGCGATTTTGTAAACTCCTGCAGTCCCTTTGCGATTATGATTTCCGACAAGGAGCTAATTGGCTTCCTGTGTGAGGAGAGAGAGAGAGAGAGAGAGAGAGAGAGAGAGAGAGAGAGAGAGAGAGAGAGAGAGAGAGAGAAGGCGACATACAGACTTAATAATGAGTTTAGATTTAAAGGTGACGAGTCGGAGTTTAACATCGTTCGTCTTTGTTAAAATTTTGGCCCACGAATATTTTTGTTCTTTTCTGAAGCAGCGGTTCTTGCTTCATTTACGTTTATACAGCAGAGATGTTTTTTTCTTTACAATTCTGTTTTATTTTTAAAAAGATCATCCCTCATGGTATAATGTTTTGGTTATATTTCTTTGCCGTGTAAGATTTATAAGGCATTTGTTATATTATTTTTCACTGTAAAATTTCCTGTTTTACATTTTTCCTCTTATTCCTTTGCCTTAACAATATCTCCACTAGGAAGAATTTTTTTTTATATATATTCATTCTTTATTTCTGTCACGAGATTTTTTATACACTGATGCCGATAAACCCCAGGATATGAGAAAAGGGTTGAACATGGAACAAACTTTTGCAATCTGGTGCAAAAGTGCAATGATTTATGAAAATATTGCTTCGAGTCAAACACAAAAAAGATTATTTCTCGAATAGGATTTATTCCTCGTGAACTTTGATGTTAATTTGAAGTTAATTTTTATGCTCATAAATTTTTATGCTCGTACGGATTTAACCCTGCAGTAAGCTTGTAATTAATCACAATGTTTTTTTATTTATTGAATTAAGTCATGATCATGTTTATAATCTTTGTAGGAATTAACTTCAGTGTTTTATTTTTTAGGTTTAATTTATGATCTCATTAATCCGATAGTCTTGAGGAGGTTAGTGCCATTCGTGTACTTCACATGGTGCACTTTTTAGCCTTTTACTTTACCTACATTTCCGCTTCCTTTCTTCAGCCTTGCTGTCCAACTTCTCTAACTGTTACTTCTTATTGCAACTGTGGGTTTTCTCCCAGTCCCGCCTTTAGATCCTAGTTCTTCAAGTGCTTTTTTTTTATCTCTTATCTGGCTGTCCAACCACTCCAACTCACCACCGTAAGCTCTGAATGACCGAAGGGAACCCAGTGCTTGGCTGGACAGCTTTAAATTTCGTAAAATCAGAATAAAATCTAATCCGATGAATATCTTTTATCACGGTCTGTCATATAATACCTCTTATAAACTCAGATACCATATATATATATATATATATATATATATATATATATATATATATATATATATATATATATATACAGTATATATATATATATATATATATATATATATATATATATACCATATATATAATGTATAAATATACATATATATATATATCATATATATATTTATATATATTGTATATATACATTATACATATATAATATATAGTATATATATATTGTGTGTATATATGTATATATATGTGTATGTATGTGTGCATATATATAATGTGTGACAATTTAATGCACTAATGCACGATTTAGTTTAGGAATGAGCAGCCACAACGTAAGTCATAAAAACGTCAAAACCTAATAACAAAGAAATTTCACATTCTTTAATTAGAGAAACAGGGAATGAATTCTCATCGCTTTTTGTAACGCAATGATCGGCGCCGTGACAAGAATTTTGATTTATGTGTTCTGCTTAATTTTTCCGTCTTCGCTGTTTGTAGGTGTGTTTTTATATCCACCAGATGTAGGACCTCGTCGGAATTTAATTCGCCCGATATATCTTTATAGGATTAATTTTAGACCAACTTTATATGTGACCGTGCTGCATTTCCGTTCTCCCCCCTCCCATTTATCGTTTCATGTCTTTTATATCCCCTTATATCCATCGCAGTAGTTATTCACCTACTGCATCTCCTTAAGGTTTATGGTATATCCCTCTCGTATGATGTTGTGTTTGAATTCGCCTTCAATAACTTTTCAGCCTTTGATATATACAGTATATATCCCCCTGTGATGATAACCTTGTAATTCACTTCACCCTCTACATCTTTTTCTATTGGCTTTATATCCCCGCCGGTCATAAACGAGTTATAAAAGAATTCCCTTTGATTTCCATAGCAGAAAGGCTTCATTTTCACCTCCTGAACTTTCACAAAGCAGTGCAAAAAAGTTTAATCGTGATTGGCATATCTCAAACTCAGCGCGAAGTTTGGCGATTTTGAATGACAGCGAGATAATCATAAATAGAATTTCCCTTTCAAACGCTGTGTGTTGTTTTGCTTATAAATGAGAAATGAATTCATGGACGCTTTCGCCCCGAATTCCCGATTTTGGAGTGTTTTGAAAAATTTTTTTTTTTTTTTTTTTTTTAGAGAATATCCCATATTTTACGGAAGAAGGAAGTGTGTAGTAATTTTCAGATTGCATATAAAAACCCCATATATATATATATATATATATATATATATATATATATATATATATATATATATGTGTGTGTGTGTGTGTGTGTGTGTGTGTGTGTGTGTGTGTATGTATGTATGTATGTATGTATATATATACACAGTATATTATATATATATATATATATATATATATATATATATATATATATATATATATATATATATATACAATATTTATGTATATATACATACTTATATTTATATAAAGTTGAAAAATACTCACATAAAGAAAGCAAAAGGACTAAAGAAAACTATTCGAAATCTATCTAGTAACCCTACACATTCTCATGGAATAGTGGTGTTGGTAAACACCCATTATACAAGAAACTGTATCAAATTAGCAAGCAATTACCGGGTAAGGGGCCCATTATTATTTTTCTAAACCCTGATGATAAAATATGATCCAAAAACATATAATCTATGTTAGTCGGTTCCCGCGAATCTCGGAATACATTCATGCTAGTTGTTGCATAAGTAATTTGTTATGTTTGTTATAGATGGTTAATGGTTAATATCAGTAAACAGAGATGCATTCAAGACTGAATGTGAATGAAACTAAATAATAAATACGTAATAAATATGTATTTAATAATAGCCCCATTATCTCTTTTTTCCATCTTTTGCCATTAAACAAATACCTTCTGGACCACTGTCACTAATATTAATTAGAAAAATAAAATGCCTAGAGTTATTGTTGAATGCGTGATATTTTTCAAGGGTTTTGATGAATCTTCAGTAGAAAAATGCACATCAGAATATGCCATTTTTACTTATGTATTTAGTGTTTATGACATCATGAAGAGAGATTGCATAACAAATTTTTAATTGAAGTAAATGCCGACTCTAAAGTCAGATACGTGAAGCTGCTTTTTTTTTTTTATTAAAGAAGCTATCTACCATAACCTTCATTTATTATTATTATTATTATTATTATTATTATTATTATTATTATTATTATTATTATTATTATTGAGGAGAATCGAACAGGTTCTCGAAAGCCCTCGTTTGTGTGTGCGTGTGTGTATATGTATATATATATATATATATATATATATATATATATATATATATATATATATATATATATATATATATATATATACATATATACATTTTATACCATTGTGGACTTCTTCACCATTATTATTATTATTATTATTATTATTATTATTATTATTATTATTATTATTATTATTTGTTGCTCTTGTTGTTTTTGGAAGAAGGAACCGTAAAGCAATTATTCCATGAATCTCTCGGTTATTGTCACACCCTTATCGCTTGGCTGCACGTTAATGTCTACTGTTGACGTTTAAGGGGTTGTGAGGGGTTGAGGGGAGGGGGAAGGGAGAGGGGAGCCGGGTAAGAGGATAGATGACTTGGGTCATCCCCGAGATTTCCCGGAAACTGGAAATAGTCTCAAAACACAATTATCGCCGGACATCTGGGCGCAGCTTATCAAGTGCTTGCCGCTGATTGGTGGGCGCCGCGACTGCTCGCCCGCTGATTGGCCGAGTGCCGGCACATAAATTGGCGAAACCAATCAAGCGACAAAATTAAATGTTATATTTATCTGTTCATCCGTCGGCGGTTATGTCACGGGTGGTCCGCAGCGCCAAATGCGATGTGTCAGCCAAATTTCGCTCCGTATGAAGAATTAGGTGGCTAATGTCGGCTCTATTGGTACTTCGGAAAACGAAGCCTTTTTATTTTATGTTATTCCAAAAAGCGGGTCGCGTGATTTATCGGGTAGCGCGCGTAATGAATCAGCGGCATTAAATTTAGATAATTTGGCCGCATTTTGCCGTAATGATTTGTTTATCAAAACCATTACGACAGCGCGCCGTGGTTGTTGGTGTCATTAGAGGTCAAATCATACGGAAAATACAATTTCTGTGGATTGTATAATAAAGTTACGGCGCAGGTTATCTGTTTCGGATGGTTATATTTATTCTATTTTTTTCCAAGTATTTAGTGTTACTCTTGCAAAAATTTTTTAATTCAGTTTTATTCTCTATACACACACATACATACATACATACATACATACATACATACATACATACATAAATGCAAGAGGAAGTCTGTTTCTTTGTATGTACACTGAAACAGCTGTACATGGCAATGAAAAACTAGTCCTCACTTGCAATGTTTCATGAAGAATCTGCGGATGGTCCTCATAGTTTGCAAGGTTTACGTTAACAGTTGTGTATTTCAGTTCAATTATTACATTATTAAAAATACTGTTCATATTGGACATATGGCTGTAGTCAAGACATTAGATAATAGGACTACTGTAAATGCTATGGAAAACTTGTGTATTTCTGAAGTGAAAGATCATTTTTTGCGAATATTTGATAGTGTTTTATGTAGCATAATATTCTTTTGTTAAGAACAGTTCTGAGCCATTTTCAGATACGTGGAGTCTAGGTCATTGTGCTGATTATCTATCTATCTATATATATATATATATATATATATATATATATATACTCTATATATATGCATGTATGTATGCGTATATATACGTGTGTATGTGTGTATAATGTAAATATAAAGTATTCTTAGGGGCTTAACGTTTCGTATCAAATTGGTAAGTGACCAAGTGTTCTCTTAAATTGCCATCCATATTTCATTATAATTAATAAAATTTCACAATACTTATTTAATCTTTTATCGCTTATTCATTCACATTTATCATCTATATTTCCCCTCCCACTGAGTCGGGATGGGAGAACCTCGAGAGGCGTTGACTGAGGCCTACTGCAAATGGTAATCGACGCTAGAGGATGAAGGGGGGGAGAGAGAGAGAGAGAGAGAGAGAGAGAGAGAGAGAGAGAGAGAGAGAGAGAGAGAGAGAGAGAGAGAGAGTGAGAGAGAGAGATTGGGTGGATGGGGCATAGATTGAAAGTGGGGTGGGGGGCGTTAGTCCGGACTTTGATGGGGTTATATAGTCGGTTGGGGTAGGGGGGAGGCCATGACCGATGGGGGATGGATTGGTATAGGTTAGAGGATGGTTTCGGGGGAGGGGGGGCGCAGATGGGGTGGTAGGTAGCTGTGAGGGGGAACAATTCAATTTCACGGTGACGTCAGTGCGTTCTGTCCAATCGGAAACACGAATTGTTGTCCAGAAAATAGGAAATAAGATTGGGAATTTTGAGGTGCGTGATATTTATATTTGTTTATTTGTTTCTCGTTTTAGCTTTTCTGCTTCCTTTTTTTTGTATTTTTTGTTATCAGTTTCCTTTAAAATATTCCGACAAAATGCCAGTCGCATTTTTTACGAACATTTCGTGCGTGAGCGAGAGAGCATACGGGCTTATGCAACCCTTCCGTTGGTGAATCATTTATGACTTGATAAGGATGAAAGCAAGAGAAAGGGAATTAAAAAAAAAAAAGTTATAGCACCCTTATTGCAACTTCACATTAATCTGATATTCCTAAGATTTTATTTTACACTGCGTCGATACCCAGTACATATTTCATAGCAACGGGACGTATGCTAAATGATGCATCCTTGGGAAATCTGTGTCGTGTATCGGGAGTCTTTTTTCTCCGAGAAGGGTTCAAGAAAAAAATAAGTGGTCACGTTCTGTTGTGAACTCTCAGCGTTGGCGGTTTTATTTACGATGTTTTTTTTTTATTTTTTATTTTCCTCTTCTTGAATAGTGGCATAAATAACGGCAGTTGACAGGTTAATTATCCTTTGTGGAATACAGGCGGGCTTGGTTTATTCATGCTGAAGTCGATGCGTTTATTTTATTCATAATTTATACATTGGATCTAGTGTTGGCTGAATGGAATGAATGGATGTAAAATAGTTCTATGGAGACGGGTTAATAAAGATATAATTGCTGTTTCTAAAGGTTGTTTCAGAAAGATTAAAAACTGTTTTTTAAAATGGTCATGAAAGGTTGTATCCAGATTGAAAGCTGATTTTACAAAAAAAAAAATTATTGGATAAATTCACTACTTTTTATTAGTTTTCTGAAAAGAAAACTGTTGTGCCGGCTTTGTCTGTCCATCCGCACTTTTTCTATCCGCCCTCAGATCTTAAAAACTATTGAGGCTAGAGGGCTGCAAATTGGTATGTTGATCATCCGCCCTCCAATCATCAAACATACCAAATTGCAGCCCTCTAGCCTCAGTAGTTTTTGATTTTATTTAAGGTTGAAGTAAGCCATAATCGTGCATTTGGCAACGATGTAGGACAGGCCACCCCCGGGCCGTGGTTTAAAGATTCATGGGCCGCGGCTCGCACAGCATTAGACCGAGACCACCGAAAGATAGATCTGTTGTCGGTGGCCGTGATTATACGATGTACAGAAAACTCGTTTGCGCTGAGGAAACTTCGTCGCATTCTGTCTTGTTTATTATGTATTTCAAACTGGTTATGACAATAGAAGTGATACTGTCGAGACTGAAAACAATTTTTAGAGTTATAATTTGTTTCTGAATGAATGAAATTGATGGTGGAAAGACCGAGAAGTGTTTGTAGATTTAAAACTGAGGTAATTACTTAAAAATTTAGCTGTGTTTGAAGACCTGAAACTAGTTTTTAAATGAATGACAGCGATGTCGGAAAACAAAAGAACTGATTTTTGAAGGTTAATAAAAACATTCGCAGTACTGAGATTTTGTTCCCAAAGATTTACAACTCTTTTGAAAATAATGGAAAAATTGGTAACATTGATTAAGGAATTGGAAAGATCAGAATAATATTAGAAAGATTACAAAGAAAAATTAAGCAGTCAGTATCGTAAAAAGAATGAAAATACTTCTTTGAAGGTAAAAAAAAAAACTTTATGAAAGCAAGATGAACTGATGATGAAAAAAGTCAGATTTTTTTTGTATGATTTCCAAGGTTTTGAAGAAACAGAGTTTTTTTAAGTTTTGTTTTTTTAAGTTTCTTTAAAAACTGGTCTTCCGATCAGTGGCATTATGAAACAGCGGTTTTGGTCTGTTACTTGGAAGGGTGACCACTGACGAACACTTAGGGAGTCCGTCGGTAACGGCAGCGGGTCACGTGAACGTCGAAAAGCGACGAAAGCCCTTGTTTGATTCATCATCATCATTATTTTATCATCATGGTCACAATTACTTTCAAATCATCATATCATCCTCATTATCACTATGAGAGTCAAATCATCCTATCATTATCACTATCACTTTCAAATCATCATCATCACCATCACTATCACTATCAAATCATCATCATAACTATCACCACATTCAAATCATCATCATCATCATCAATATAATTTTCAAATCATCATCGTCACTATTAGTTTCAAATGATCATCATCATCATCACTATCAATTTCAAATCATCATCATCATTATCAAATCATTATCATCATCATCATCACTATCACTTCCAACGCCGAGTGACCCGCAGACCACCTCTGATTGCCGATTAAAACTTCATCGAACAGCGCAAAATAATGACCCTCTCTCCTTTGAGCGTTTTCAGCTCACTTCATCGGCAGCATTTCGGCTGCAGAGTAGCAGATAAATGCTGCACAGTAGTAGATAAATGCTGCAAGTTAATTGATAAATGCTGCATAGCAGTAGATAAATGCTGCACAGTAGTAGAAAAGTGGTGCACAGTAGTAGCTAAATGCTGCACAGTAGTAGAGAAATGCTGCACGGTTGTAGATAAATGCTGCAAGATGATAGATAAATGCTGCACAGTAGTAGGTAAATGTTGCAAAGTAATAGATAAATGCTGAACAGCAATAAAGAAATGCTGCAAAATAATAGATAAGTGCTGCACAGTAGTAGATAAATGCTGCACAACAGTAGATAAATGCTGAACAGTAGTAGGTAAATGCTGCAAGGTAATAGATAAAATCTGCACAGTAGTAGAAGGTAACAGATAAATGCTGCACAGTAGCAGATAAATGCTGCACAGTAGTAAGCAGATCGCAGTCTTCTTGATTTGTTTGGGAAATGTTTCTGGTGATTAAAAAAACGCCCGACAGAATTATGTTCGGAGTTTAAATTGGAACGGTATTTCCCTAATGCATCATGGTTAGTTAAATTGCAACGAGCGATTATGGTAATGGTTTTTTCTTTTTGGGTGGTGCTTTTACACTGGCTAGTTTTTTTTTTTTTTTTTTTTTTTTACGCGTAGAAGTATTTGGTTATGCGATTGTGTGTTGCTCTAGTTTCTGTAGACGGAGTTTTGAATGCAAAGCTTGTAGAAGATAGAACTTTACTACTACCACTACTTCTACTACTAGTAATGTTGCTGTTTTTTTTTTGTTTTTGTTGTTATTGATGTTGCTGTTACAAGAGAATAGACTTTTCTGATGACTGCTATCGATTCTTTAACGACTGCAAAACGAAAAAAAAAACTTCCTGCCCCTAAAACAGAAAAGTACATAGAACGCAGTTTCATTTAAATTATCGTAAAGGTCTACTTCATTATTACCAGTATCAGTTGTATTAGCATTAGCAGTATAATTCCCATCAGTGGTTTTTTAGATAAATATGTCCACAAATATTTGAAGGCGTAGATCCTTGTCCTGTTAGTTAGATAGACTGTATTTGTGACACTAATTATACAAGATGTCCACATAGTTTGCATAACGAAATAGGAATAGAAAGTAGAATATTATGGAGTTTTATCGTAAAACTGTAAACACCTAAACATACATCTTTTATTTTATATATAAAACCACCTTTTAGCGGTTAAAGTATGAATGGTACAATGACCACTGTCTGTTTCTTTTCCTTAAGCCACCCGTCAGTAGCGGCAACGCCTCTGGTTGAAAGAAGAAAATATAAGTTTATACACTGTAAATTGCCGATTTTGGTGAAGAGAAGGAGAGAGTAATATGGTAACGAATTCATTTGTATTTCAATATTGAATACTTGATTAAGTACTTCTGTTTTATTTAGATATTGACTTCCGTATCCGGGATATATTTATTTATTTATTTATTATTTGTTTAGCTCAAAGTCAGATCAGTTGTGAATTAATGAAAATGTAATGATAGCTTGAAAGAAGGTTTATAACGTAACCACACACACACACACACACTCAAATCGTTAAAATTTCACTCGTTCTCTATCCCATCTAACGGGTTCACCTGCTGACATAAGGGAAGTCTCTCTCTCTCTCTCTCTCTCTCTCTCTCTCTCTCTCTCTCTCTCTCTCTCTCTCTCTCTCCGGCCTCTCCATTACTTGTAGCCGCTAATGATTCCATAAATGACATTAATGGTATGCGATATTAATGGTGACAATGGTAATGACAGCTTTTCGGTTCCCCTAGTCTGCCATTCTCATTAAAAAAGGGAAAGTAATTTTTTTCATGTATCTGGACGTTGTTCTTTGAGATGTTTGGTCTTATGTATGTATATGTATGTGTGTGTGTATATATAACATATATATATATATATATATATATATATATATATATATTATGTATACATATATATGTATGTATATATATGTAAATTTCATATAAATATATATATGTATGTATGTATGTATGTATGTATGTATGTATGTATGTATGTATGTATGTATGTATGTATGTATGTCTACGCAATCAATGAACTTGAAGGAAGTGTGAAATTTAGTTTAGCTCTTGCGCCTCGTGTTCCATCAATAGTTGTATATTCCTCATATTTTCTCGATCAATTTGGTTGTCATAAATTATTTTTTTGATATCTTGTTATCCAGTCTCTATTCTACCATTGGACTGTAGTATTATCATCACGGTTTTCCCCTTTTATTTCTTTCTTCGATATCCTGTGCTTTTTCACGTTTGTAGAATTGTCTTTCTCATGTTTATTGATTTATCTTTCACATGTTTATTGATCCCTCTTAACTGATAGCTCATACGCACAACGCAGCGAATATATCAATGTTTATTTATGTTTACGCACAGCTATTCCCACCTTAGAGCACCCACACTTATATATTTATATATGTAAGTATGTATGCTTTGTGTATCTGTGTGTGTATGTGTATGCGTGTGTGTGTGTTTGTCCACATCAATCAGGCATGTTCCCAAACAGCGAATATTGCCTTCCCATTGTTTCCTCATAAAAGCATATTTCCTGCGTTTCTTTATATTCGTGACATTTTTATGGTTTGAGAAAGCACAGGTGCCGGCGTCTCTCCGCTAAAGGATTTGTGTATAAATCTTCCCCCACGAGAGCTATTAAATAGATGGATCGCTTCTCCGTACTGGTTATGAGACAATTGCTACGGGAGAGTCGTTTGTTTTTTCTTTATTATTATTATTATTATTATTATTATTATTATTATTATTATTATTATTATTATTAACTCAGGACATGGTGCTTGTTATAGA
>JANJGK010000030.1:19758509-19773509 GCA_039081455.1 Macrobrachium rosenbergii
TTATTTGTTCATTTTATGTATTTATTTCTTCTTCTTCTTCTTCTTCTCTTCTTCTTCTTCTTCTTCTTCTTCCTTCTTCTTCTTATTATTATTATTATTATATATTATTATTATTATTATTATTATTATTATTATATTATATCATTATTATTATTATTATTATTATTATCATTATTATTATTATTATTATTATTATTATTATTATTATTATTATTATTATTATTATTATTATTATACACTGAAAGACTGAAAGTGGTGAGAAGGAGTCGTGCAAACCACCATTCCGGTATTTTTTCTTTCTCTAGTTTCTCTAGTGTTTCCTGCTCAGTATTCTGGGGTGGATGATGGCGTCAAGTTCCCATTATAATTTTTTGTTTATATTTTGATTGATTGGTTGATTTATTTATTTATTTATTTATTTATTATTTATTATTATTATTATTATTATTATTATTGTTATTATTATTATTATTATTATATTATTATTATTATTATTATTATTATTATTATTATTATTATTATTCTTATTTCCATAGAGAAGTGGTGAGAAGAAGTTATGCAATGTTTAATCGAGACGTACAACTAAAATTATTTTCAATAATATCTCTCTCTCTCTCTCTCTCTCTCTCTCTCTCTCTCTCTCACTCTCTCTCTCTCTCTCTCTCTCTCTCTCTCTCTCTCGCGTACATATAGTCTATTCATGAAGTATTTTTAGTCAGTAAGTAAAACTAAACTTATTTTTTTCGATAAGCGTTCATGTCAGCTCTCTCTCTCTCTCTCTCTCTCTCTCTCTCTCTACTCTCCTCTCTCTCTCTCACTCTCTCTCTCTCTCTCTCTCTCTCTCTTCTAAGGGTACATATAGTATGTTCATACAGTTTTTTAGCCAGTAATTAAAACTAAAATTTTTGCGATATAAGCATTCGTGTCAGTTCTCTCTCTCTCTCTCTCTCTCTCTCTCTCTACTCTTCTCTCTCATCTCTCTCTCTCTCTCTCTCTCTCTCTCGTTTTACATACGTTTTCGGGTACATATAATCTATTTAATATTTTATTTTAGTCAAAAAGTAAATCCAAACTTACTTAATTTCGGTAAGATCATAAACATTCTTCATCTCTCTCTCTCTCATCTCTCATCTCTCTCCTCTCTCTCTCTCTCTCTCTCTCTCTCTCTCTCTCTTTTACATACGTGTTTCGGGTACATATAATCAATTTATATTTTATTTAGTCAAAAGTAAATCCAAACTTACTTAATTTCGGTAAGATCATAACATTCTTCTCTCTCTCTCTCTCTCTCCTCTCTCTCTCATCTCTTCTCTCTCTCGTCTCTCTCTCTCGTCTCTCTCTCTCTCTCTCTCTCTCTCTCTTTACATACGTTTTCGGGTACAATATAATCTATTTATATTTTATTTTAGTCAAAAAGTAAATCCAAACTTACTTAATTTCGGTAAGATCATAACATTCTTCTCTCTCTCTCTCTCTCTCTCTCTCTCTCTCTCTCTCTCTCTCTCTCTCTCTTCTCTCTCTCTCTCTCTCTCTCTCTCTCTCGTCTTAGGGTACATATAGTCTGTTCATTACAATTTTTTAGCCAGTAAGTAAAACTAAAAATTTTTGCGATAAGCATTCGTTTCAGCTCTCTCTCTCTCTCTCTCTCTCTTACGTACGTTTTCGGGGTACATATAATCTATTTACATTTTATTTTAGTCAAAAGTAAATCTAAACTTACTTAATTTTGGTAAGGTCATAACATTCCTCTCTCTCTCTCTCTCTCTCTCTCTCTCTCTCTCTCTCTCTCTCTCTCTCTCTCTCTCTCTCTCTCTCTCTCTCATACATAAGCGCTTGGGGTACATGTAATCTATTCACGAACTATTTGCTCGCAGCCACGTGCCTGTCAGAGTAGTTAACGCTCACAAAGGCTTCATACAGCTTGCCACATGGACAGCCTACACACGCAGATCACCAAAAATAAGTTAACTTCGTGCACTTTATATACAAAATACAGATGACAATCTATTTATCAGTTTATTTACAAAAATACAGACGATACTCTGTTCATTAATTTATATGCGTACAAAATCAATGAAGATCTGTGTAAATCCATTAATGATCATCAAAATTGTACAAAATTATCTTCAATATCCTCATCACTTTGATCATCATTTTCATCATCACTATTTAGGAGGAAGTCCTCTCCTAATGCATTATCAATAAAAATTGAAGCTGTTAATGCTTCATGAAATCTATGCAGTTTTTCGACTATTATATGAGTGGGTAAAGTATATATAGACATAATGTTTGGCGTCGAGACACCTACATGTGATCACAGAGAAATGGATGCTAAGGTTAAGACCGTGGAAGCATATAAACAAATGTTCAGGCTTAAGTGCTGGTTTGAGTGTATTTCACACATTCCGACTTTCATGAGGAAGGAACTTGAAGCTGGGCAGAGCGTCCTAAGCCCCTATTGGCCAGGGGTGTCCTGGAATTTGTGACGGAGAATCAGGTGTGGCTACTAGCTGGACGGGTGTAGACAAGACTGCTGCCAAATTCCTCATTATTACAAAAGATTTTAGACTTTTACAATACCCACGGAGGACTTCAGACACAGACTTCCATAGATTATAAGGAAAATGAGAGAGAAACACCAAGAGAGCATACCTCCGCTATATTTTTCATTGACCAGACATGGTTACTTATCGAGAACCATATGGAATCTTACTGGTTAAGAGGAGATAAACTCTAGTCGGACTTTCTTTGCAGAAGTAATATAATTTTTATTTGCCAAAATCTGCGGTAATGTTGTGCAAGGTTTTGGTCTCTTAATCATGGCGCACTTGAAACAAGGCTGAGCACTCCACTCCTTTAAAGATGCCTTCTTCCTATAAGTTGCTTTCCTGTCTCTCCCAAAATGTAATTATTTGCTGCCAATTATTATTATACACAAGACGGACCCTGTTCTTTTCGAACAAGCCCACAAGGGTCACTGACTTACAGTTCAAGCTTCCAAAGAATATGGTGTTTATTTGAAAGAAGTAACAGAAGGTAAAAGGAAATACAGAAAGAAGAGATCACTTATTAGAAAAGAAAACGAATATAAAAATAAACTTTCTATACTTAATACAGAAGTGACAGCTCTGTCAAAATGATTATCATTACTGTAATTACTGATGCTTTGTGAATGCGGTTCCAACCCTACATAACCTAACACTGTTGTAAACAACCGCACACACGTTTTATTGTGAGCGATCGTGATTCCAATACTAAACAGTATTGATTTAGGAATATTAGCTTACCCTTTTTGGAGTCATGACGATTGTGATGTCCGTGGATATTGATAGTGATGACTGAGCTCATCACCATTACCCAGTTGATAAAGGACAGACAACAAGCTCGATCATGATTTTGACCCCACACACAAACACACGCACACACACATACGCACGCACACACACGGGAAGAAATTCCCATCCGACGGAATTATTGACTGAGAGCGATTGGAATATGCAAATGACGAAGGCATTTTTTCATTTTTCATAGGCTTTTGATTATGATATTGAATGGCGAGTCGGAGGCTCTCGGGCGATAACTGTTTTTCCTGTTAATTAATCCTTTATCAGGCCTGTGTTTGTCGCATTTATATGTTAATGAGAGGAAGTCCCTCTTCGCCTGCCCCCCCCCCTCCCGCCCCGCCTCCTCCTCCTCCTCCTCCTCCTCTCCTTCCCCGGCACCTAGCGCATAGAGATCCATTGTCCGTGTTTTCATTAAATTTGGTCAGTGCCGGGGAGGGAGGTTTATTCTCCGTCTCATATTGATATTCGTGTTTTGATTTGATTTTCCCGCTTCGATTTGGGCGATGGACGTCCGGCCTTATCAGCTAATTTCGATATTCATTACGGGTTAATCATAATAGGGAGATATGCGTTTATATATAATATATATATATATATATATATATATATATATATATATATATATATATATATATATATAAAGATGACCTGAGAATTGACCACTTCTTGAGTCATCCCTTCAAGGGAAAAATTCGATAAGGATATATGTTATATATATATATATATATATATATATATATATATATATATATATATATATATATATATATATATATGTATATATATATATATATATATATATATATATATATATATATATATATATATATATATATATATATATATATAAACGCTCGTATTTCTTTGTATAACGATGACGTATCCCGAATGAGAAATAGGAATTATGAAATGAACATATGCATTTGTGCCTATGAAGTCAGTTCAGTTGTCTTGTAGTTAGAATCTCGATGCCATATCATTACACACACACACACACACACACACACATATATATATATATATATATATATATATATATATATATATATATATATATATATTGAATTTTTTTAACTACATTTTCCTACTTGGTCTCAGACTAGGTGCCTTTGGCTCAAGTTTATCTCTCTCTCTCTCTCTCTCTCTCTCTCTCTCTCTCTCTCTCTCTCTCTCTCTCTCTCTCTCTCTCTCTCTCTCTCTCTCAGGTTATTAATCGGGGAAGGCATAGCCTAAGGGTAGAGTGACCTCTGTCGTCGAGAGCGAGCAATTCACTCCGCTTATAAACAACCACTGACTTTCATCAGTTTGTGAATTTATGATGAATTTTCTTTGCGCTTACATTTTTCACTCACAGGACACAACGACCAGTGAGGTAATCTTCAATATTCCGTTTACTTGCGAAGGAGTCCTACAAACCGACGGAGCAGATCAAGATTCCTTCTCGAAGTATCAGACCCAGTTGTTTACCTTAACCGTTGCCCCGACGAGATATATTGGAGAGCGTTTTAAGTGGTCAGTGATGGGAATTTAGGTTGGAGGAAATATTTACCTTTTTCCCCGTTTCTTTTCTTGTCGAGAGTTTACGTTCAGGGTAAAATGGGAGGAGATATGTTTGCTGACGAAATAAAGAAATAAATGAGTAAGTAATAAATAAATAAGGAAAGGAGGAAAGGAATTCATAAGTTCTTAAATGCACAAATAAATAAATAATTAAATAATTACATTTATAGATACGAGGGACTAATCATGAAAAGTAAGTGACTTCATCGTGGTATTTCCGTTGTATTTTCCTGTGTATTTCTTCAAAGAGAAGTAATGCCTTCTTTCTATCAACATGTTTCACATGGTCCTTGCTGGATATAGAATCGTGCGAGTGATATCCTCACTTTTCATCGGCACTTTCGTAGTTAAAGCTCCACTTGTAACAGTTGATCATGTTTTTTTTTTATATTTAGTAGCACTGTATTATTTCGTCTCGCTAGCAACCGCCATTCAACGGGATAATTGCCTAAGGTGGAAGGATCTGCATCAAGATTTGAAAGATCAGAGGTAACTGTGGCATGGAATAATTCTTTCATATCCCAGACTAATCCCAACAAATGCATGTCTTTTTCAGATTTTATTCATCTTTTTTCCTAGCTGTTGACTCCATGTTTCCACTCACAGTTTCTATTTCATGGCTGATATTCTATTTGGGAGTCGTTCTGTAATGTAAAAAACAAAAAAACAAAAAAAAAAAACTCAGATTTGTTTTCACAGAATTGGAAGTTAGTCTCCATTATACTTTGCGTTCCAGGTGTATTACTCTGTTGCTGATTCTCTGAGGGGAGAGATTTATTTTCATGCCTTTAGTACATATTTTCAGGCCATCAGGATTTATAAATAACCTCAAATTTTCCTTTTAAATTAATCCATTTTACCTTTACCAGTATTTTCCCCCATAACATTGTAATTTTCAGATTATAACAATGTGAGCTGCCATATTTGATGCCACTCAATTTCTCACTCTATATCTTTTTGTGATTTCATACTAAGGTACTGGATGGCCCTCTTGGCCCCCGTGCTTGGACTTTTCGGGCCTTATGCCTCATTATTTCATCCTACCCATCTACTCTGTTGCCCTTCTTCCTGTATGTACTTGCATACATCAGCGTACTATGATTTTTCGCAAGAAGAAATTCCTTTGCTTCGTAACTCGTGTGTAATTGATTAGTTGGCCTGCCTGTACCCTTTTCCTTCCCCATGTTGATTTGTATCTGAAAAGAAGGTCCTCTCTCTCTCTCTCTCTCTCTCTCTCTCTCTCTCTCTCTCTCTCTCTCTCTCTCTCTCTCTCTCTCCCCAGTATGCAATGCTCAGTGACTGTCGAACGAAAAGGAAAAATTAGAAAACACGGCCAGTGCATAATCATGATGATATTAAGTCACAAGTATGTCGGTTCTTTAATCAGTACAGTAATAAAAGTAGTAAAATAAAGATTACAGGGAATTCGCGTTCGTCGCCAAGATATAGCAGGAGTTGTAGCATTAACTGAAGCAGTGGTTTTATTTTATGAGTTGAATTCCCAATGAAAAATTTGCCTACCTAAGCAAACACATATTATGAGAGATAATTAAGGCAGTACATCATAGCACATCAAAGATAATCATTCTTTAACAGAGCTAACTTTAGGTGAACTTTACTAAATTTCTTGCAAAGTGTCAAAGTACTGGATTATTATTTTACTTGACATTCCAGCTTCAGTGTAAACTCCCTTGTCGACGCAGTGTTCCTTTATGTCACTGTAACTAAAAACAAAAAAAATTACAATTCTTGCTCAGAATTCATGGAGACGAAAATGTAACACGGATGTCTAACAGCGGATTCCTTGGCCCAGTATTCCCTAGGTAGCTTCTCGTACAAGGACCGTTCTTTGAGCTCAGTAATTTAACTGATAGACTTCACACTTTCGATGGAAAAAAACTTGATATTTGTAAAAATAATAATTGTGCACAGTGGCAGATCACAGAAGAAAAAAAACCTGGATATGATGAATATCAAAAATACCAAACTTCGTTTTTCGGCTAGACATAGAATTGATAGTTGTCAGTAAATTTTTCTCCAAACACACTTTATGATAAAAGTAATATCATATTAGCACTAATAATAACTAAAATCGAAACAGTTACTTGCAAATACAGAAATGGATATCTCCTTTTATATTGCCATCGAGCTAAAAATTTATCAGATGAAAGACTCTACAACAGAAATCGCAAAGGAGTTTAGAACCTAAGCACTTGCGCAGTGCTTAAGTAGTCACCGGGGCAGACGCTCATTAAAAGTACGTAGGATGCAACATCTATTTTGATGTATGCCTCTCGAGTCTTGAGTCCTGAGTTCGATCTCAACGTGAGTTAGAAATTTATTTTGAAATATCTCACAAAACTGTGTGTTGGTTTCCACATCTGCGTTAATATTCACTAACATTGGATAATTCAAATTTAACGTTATCGTTGATCAAGTAACTCCTCTGATACTGTATATGTACTTATATTCCAACTTGCACCTATTACTTCAGTGGAGTGGTCGATAGCGCCCTCGTCTCTCATCCGAAAAGTCCTGGGTTCGATCCCGACAGGAAGTAGAAATTTATTTTAAACAAAAATCATAATATGAGTTAGTGTAGTCTTTGGCATGTTATATAAATCTAGCGATACCATCACCAGTTGCAATACAGGAATTAACGCTTCCCATCGTTGTATTGCAAAAAAAAAAAAAAGAAGTAAAAAATGCGCCGAAGTTTCTTCGGCGCAATCGAGTTTTCTGTACAACCACTACAGCGTATAATCAAGGCCACCGAAAATAGCTCTATCTTTTCGGTGGTCTGGTATAATGCTGCATGAGCCGCGGCCTATGAAACTTTAGCCACTGCCCGGTGGTTGCGTATTCTATATCGTTGCCAGAAACACGATAATGGCTAACTTTAATAACCTTAAATAAAATAAAAACTATTAAGGCAAAAGGGCTGCAATGTGGTATGTTTGATGATTGGAGGGTGGATGATTAATATACCAATTTGCAGCCCTCTAGCCTCGGTGGTTTTCAAGATCTGAGGTCGGACAGAAAAAGTGCGGATGGACAGACAAAGCCGGCATAATAGTTTTCTTTTACAGAAAACTGAAATGGGGTACGCTTATATATGTCGGATGTCAGAACGACCTTTAAAAGACTTCGTGTACAGCCAGGGATTTTCAGATTAAATGCCCTTTGGCTTTTTAATAAGCATCGTCAGACCGCGCTGAATACTGATTATGCTCATGCAAAGACCCTTGCAGCGTATATCATGAAGTTGAGGCAAATGGTAGAATAACATTCCCCTCGCTGGTCCATGTATTCGTGTGGTACCGAGCTGAGTTTGTCTTCTGATTGTGCTACTTATGGATTGAATGTGCTAGATATATTTAATGCACACATACATACAATATATATATATATATATATATATATATATATATATATATATATATATATATATATATATATATATATATATATAAAGTATAAAAGTTGTGTGTGAATTAGGATTACTGATCATGGTGTGTTCACACCTCATTATGCTATCTTAACATGCAACACTTCCTTGCACTTCATTCACTTATGTTCACCATCGCCATAGTCCTGTTGCCCCTTCACTCCAGAGAGAGAAAGGGAGATTTATTATATGTGTTATGACATTTCATGAGTCTATCCTCTCTATAGTGCACGTGTGGTTTTATGATATGAACAGGTCAATTTACACAATGGGATTTAACATTTTTTACTTGTCAAGTAGGTAACACGGTTTTGTGTCATGTGATCAGGCATTATGGTAATCAGTTTATGATTATATATAACACTACGTTTGAATGATTTAATCCCTGTACGTTATGGCCTGTATAAATGTAAGAATTAAATGATAATTAGTGCTTATATTAGTGTATGCTTAACGAATTTTTTTCACGCACGACTAATAATAATAATAATAATAATAATAATAATAATAATTTTATTATTATTATTATTATTATTATTAGTATTATTATTATTATTATTATTATTATTATTATTACTAGGTAGTAGTAGTAGTAGAATTCATTATGCGAATACATTCTTTTTAGGTAAGTCAGAATAAAATGAACTATAAACTGTACCATAATTACTCGTGTTTGATCGCGTTAATCTTCATTACACCAGCATTATTCTTGAAAGTTTCTGGGCTAGATTACTAGTTGTTTTCCCTTTTTCTTTATTTTTTCATTTTCTTTATTCTTCTTGCGATTTCAATTGCCACTTGGGATTTGGGTGGAAGTGACGCAAGTCGTCCTGATCACTAATCCTTAATCAAAATCCCTAAGAGTAACCTGGGGTCGTACGGTAGACTAATCCATAATCAAAATCCCTAAGAGTAACCTGGGGCCGTACGATGGACTAATCCATAATCAATATCCCCAGGAGTAATCTGGGGTCTTACAATGAACTAATCCATAATCAAAATCCCAAACAGTAAACTCAGGGTCGTACATTGGACTAATCCATAATCAAAATCCCAAACAGTAACTCGGGGTCGTACAAATGACTAATCCAAACAGTAACTCGAGGTCGTAAAATGGACTAATCCACTGTACGGCCCCGAGTTACTCTTGGGGATTTTGATTATGGATTAGCTCATTGTATGAACCCGAGTTACTGTTTGGGATTTTTATTATGGACGTTTTGATTATGGATTAGTCCATTGTACGACCCCGAGTTACTGTTTGGGATTTTGATTATGGATTAGTCCATGCCATAATCAAAATCCCAATCAGTAACTCGGGGCCGTACAATGGACTAATCCATAATCAAAATCCCAAATAGTGATTCGGGGTCATACAATGGACTAATCCATAATCAAAATCCCCAACAGTAACTCGGGGTCGCACAAAGTCCTAATCCATAATCAAAATCCCCAACAGAAACTCGGGGTCATACAATGGACTAATCCATAATCAAAATCCCAAATAGTGATTCGGGGTCATACAATGGACTAATCCATAATCAAAATCCCGAACAGTAACTCGGGGTCGCACAATGTCCTAATCCATAATCAAAATTCCCAACAGTAACTCGGGGTCATACAATGGACTAATCCATAATCAAAATTCCCAGGAGTAACTCGGGGTCATACAATGGACTAATCCATAATCAAAATTCCCAGGAGTAACTCGGGGTCATACAATGGCCTAATCCATAATCAAAATCCCCAACAGAAACTCGGGGTCATACAATGGACTAATCCATAATCAAAATCCCAAATATTGGTTCGGGGTCATACAATGTCCTAATCCATAATCAAAATCCCAAATAGTGATTCGGGGTCGTACAATGGACTAATCCATAATCAAAATCCCCAACAGTAACTCGGGGTCGCACAGTGGACTAATCCATAATCAAAATCGCCAACAGTAACTCGGGATCATACAATGGATGAATCCATAATCAAAATCCCGAACAGTAACTCGGGGTCGCACAATGTCCTAATCCATAATCAAAATCCCCAACAGAAACTCGGGGTCATACAATGGACTGATCCATAATCAAAATCCCCAACAGAAACTCGGGGTCATACAATGGACTAATCCATTTTCAAAATTCCCAGCAGAAACTCGGGGTCGTACAATGGCCTAATCCATAATCAAAATCCCCAACTGAAACTCGGGGTCATACAATGGCCTAATCCATAATCAAAATCCCCAACAGAAACTCGGGGTCATACAATGGTCTAATCCATAATCAAAATCCCCAACAGAAACTCGGGGTCATCCAATGCCTAATCCATAATCAAAATCCTTAACAGAAACTCGGGGTCATACAATGGCCTAATCCATAATCAAAATCCCCAACAGAAACTCGGGGTCATACAATGGCCTAATGCATAATCAAAATCCCCAACAGAAACTCGGGGTCATACAATGGCCTAATCCATAATCAAAATTCCCAGGAGAGACTCGGGGTCATACAATGGCCTAATCCATAATCAAAATCCCCAACAGAAACTCGGGGTCATACAATGGCCTAATCCATAATCAAAATCCCCAACAGAAACTCGGGGTCATACAATGGACTAATCCATAATCAAAATCCCCAACAGTAACTTGGGTTGTACAATTGACTAATTCATGTCACAATGGCTAATCCATGTTAGAATGAGTTTTCCATGTCACGGTGCATATTTCTTTCTTTCATTGCAAGAAAGGCGATAAACGTAGTTTATTGTCAATATTTACTGCTTCCTTCGGGGTGAACACAAAAGAAGTCTCCGTATCACGCCTGCAACGGTGTCATTTCGCTGTGCAGGAAGAATGTAGTCATTTGTGAAGATATACAGTCATTCATTATTTATTTTGCATGTGTTGATTAGCGATTTAATCTTTTTATGGTTCAGGTTAAAATTTGGTTAAAATCTGGTGAAGTCTGACGAATTGTGCTTTTCTATTCTTTTTAGTTTTCTGCAAAAGAAAACTGTTAACATGACTATTTGTCCGTCCGTCCGCACCTTTTTTTTTTTTTGTCCGCACTCAGATCTTAAAAACGATTGAAGCTAGAGGGCTGCAAATTGGTATGTTGATCATGTACCCTCCAGTCATCAATCATACCAAATTATAGCCCTCTAGCCTCATTAGTTTTTATTTTATTACGGTTTAAATTATCAATGATCGTGCGTCTGGCACCACTATATGTGTCAACAACACAGGCTACCAACGGGCCGTGGCTGAAAGTTTCATAGGCCGCGGCAGAGAGTTTCATGGGCCGTGGCTGGGAGTTCCATACAGCATTATATATATATATATATATATATATATATATATATATATATATATATATATATATATATATATATATATATTTTTTTTTTTTTTTTTTTTTTTTTTTTCTAATAGAACTGACATGATGGCATGGAACAGATTTAGAGCTGATGTCAAAGGGAAGAGGCGGACAGAAAGTCCCATCAATTAAAAAAAAAAATCGGGTAATTCTGCACTGCCGCCGGCTTGTTCGCTTGCTTCGTGACTAAGTGCGTAAAACTACATTTTTATATTTTTAATTGTTTTAATTGTGAATTATTGAATTATGGTTTTCTCTCACTCGTGCGCGTGTGTGTGTGTCAAATTTATTATTTTTAATTCGTTTTTCGATTAGATTTTCGAATTAGGACTCTCTCTCTCTCTCTCTCTCTCTCTCTCTCTCTCTCTCTCTCTCTCTCTCTCTCTCTCTCTCTCTCTCTCTCTCTCTCTCCAGGGAGTGCAAAAAGGATTCTTTGTTTTCAGTTCTTACTCTGAATAGATTTCCCGAAAAAAGTTTATTTCATTTGCAGTTCTTATTTTGATCAGATTTTTCGAATTAAAAACTTCTCTCTCTCTCTCTCTCTCTCTCTCTCTCTCTCTCTCTCTCTCTCTCTCTCTCTCTCTCTCTCTCTCTCTCTCTCTCTGTTTTCGCCTTTGCAAGACGTGTCGTGAAAAAATATGCTAAATATTTTCATCTGGAAAGATCTGTAATGTTAGAAACTCATAAAAATTATTTCGTGCTTCCAGAAGTTGGTATTAAAATGTGCATTGTTTTAATAAACCTTTTTTCTTTACGGTAATGAAAGAAACTATGAAATTGGCGAAGAGGAAAAGGGGTACTGTGGTCTATGTTTGCTATTCTTATTCTTCACTCATTACAATGGCTGAGTGACTTTGAAAAAACCCTCATGTATCAGAATCTAAGATTTATGTTTGATAAAACAGCTTCATCTCATTTTCTGGAAATAGTTACGCTGTATATTGAGAGTTGTGATCTTACTGTTTTATGAGATGTTAAGCCGTTTACGAAATCCCAGCTCTGGTTTTCTGACTTATTCGGGTTGTGAGTAAACGTCAAAAGTCCCTTGCAGATTAATAAGAAATGAGGATCCTTCTTATGGTACAAATAGAAGCGATTGAGAACCTTGTATTCAGTCTGTAACGCCTTCACTGTAACGATAGAATCTTGAAATATTTAGAATACGTAATTGTTGTTGTTTTAACACTCACAACATTCACAAAGATTGTTTAACAAAGAGTGCCGTATATATGCATATATATATATATATATATATATATATATATATATATATATATATATATATATATATATATTATATATATAATATACAGTATATATATACACATACACACAATATATATATACATATGTGTGTGTGTATGTGTATATATACTGTATATATATATATATATATATATATATATATATATATATATATATATATATATATATATATATATATATATATACATACACGACACTTTGTTAATCAATCTTTGTGAATCTTTTGGGTGTTAAAACAGCAACATTTACGTATTCTAAATCTTTTAAGATTCTATCGTTACAGTGAAGGCCTTGCAGATTAAATATAAGGTTCTCAATCTCTTCTATTTGTACCATAAGAAGGATCCTCACTTCTTATTAATATGTAAGAGAGTTTTGACCTTTGCTTACAACCAGAATAAGGCTGAAAATCAGAGCTGGGATTTCGAAAACGCCCTAACATCTCATAAAACAGTAAGATCACAACTCTCAATATACAGCGTAACCATTTCCGGAGAATGAGATGAGGCTGTTTTATCAAACATAAATCATAGATTCTGATACATGAGGGTGTTTTTCAAAGTCACTTAGCCATTGTAATGAGTGAAGAATAAAAACAGCAACATAGACCACAGTATTCCTTTTCCTCTTCGCCATTTTCATAGTTTCTTTCATTACCATAAAGAAAAAAATGGTTTAAAACAATGCACTCTTATATACATATACATACATACATATTTATGTATATATATTTGTACCTATATAAATATACATACATACATACATATATATATATATATATATATATATATATATATATATATATATATATTGCAGACGTGCTTGCACATTCATAAATCGTCACTCATTACAGCTTGGTTTGTTAGAAAATTCCGGTCTTAGCTCATATGTAAATGATACATTACTAACATTCAATATCCTTATTGTTTTAAAACTTAGGAAAACTAATCCAAATCTTGTTCATGCAGCATTCAACCTATGTAGGCACTTGTTTTTTCTATTTTAGGCAGACTCTTTTTGGTATTAACACTTTCCCACAGTTAGTGTTCTTTTCTATATTTATATATTTATTTGTATGATATTTTGCTTTCTTAGAATAATAATAATAATAATAATAATAATAATAATAGTAATAATAATAAGAATAATAATAGTAATACTAATAATGCACAGTCAGTATTGTTTTCTATATTTATATATTTATTTGTCTGGTATTACGCGACCTTAGAATAATAATAATAATAATAATAATAATAATAATAATAATAATAATAATAATAATAATAATAATAATAACAACCCTTCATTGTCTTTCTAAAACTATAATATCATTCCATGTTTTCTGTCTATCATATCATTTTTGACAGAAGTATCTTAATTTTACTAATCCAATTTTTTTCTGTATTTCGGTATTATGTATATTCTAATTTTTTTGCGATCTTCATAATCTCAGCAGTGCCATATTCGATCGTATCTCTGAAATCCCAAATGAATTTCTTCCATTTTGAGGATTCCCGATTTCACGTGAAAGTGGTCAGAGCCCTTAGTGAGAATGGAGATTCAGGCAGTTACATGATGACGTCATGATGAGCTCGATACTAAAAATTTTTGCTGTCTTATTTACCCACTGAGGTCTTAGACAAATTTAAACAATTTTCAAGAGTTTTTAGAATGTTTTTTTTTACCGTTTTTTTTTATAATTCTTTTCATTGTCCGTTGTCCAGTACCATCATCATATCATTATGACAGTAAACATTATTGTTATTGTTATTGCTATTAATAGTGTTGTTAGGATAGTTATTTCGCCATTCTTGATGTATTTGTTATTTCAAGCGTTTATAAAAAATGTTTACCGTTTTCATTATTATCTTTTTATTTTCAATTGTCCAGTATCTTAACATTATTAGTCAGTAATATTGTTTTTGTTTTGTTTTGTTACTATTAGTGTTGTTAGTGTTAATATTTCGCTGTCGATGCTGTTTTATTTTAAGCGGTAAAAGTATTTTTTGTAATC
>JANJGK010000030.1:19776009-19778509 GCA_039081455.1 Macrobrachium rosenbergii
TTAATTCTCATTTTTCTCCGGACACTCCACCTTTTGTTCCATGCGTTGTCAGACGTATGGTTCACTTACAACAATAAATCCAAATCCCTCATAACATAAATTTTTTATCAGAATCTACGTGGATTTTTATCAAAATTTATGATAATTATTAATATAAGTGTTAAACATATACATCACTGCTTGGTTGTATTGCTAAATTAAATACTTTTGGCTTCGTCGCAAAACATATTTCATAGCTATAAAGCAATGAACCCAAGCCAGCAGGTCCAACGATTTTCTCCCTAAATAGTTGTCTTCCTCATTCGCGCAGGCGTAGTAGCTGCTAGGTCAACACGACGTGCAAGATGCATGATGACGGTATGTATTTTTTCTTTATTAGTTCAAATGCGCATTTTCTCATTAATTCGATCGTTTCTTCTTCGTTTTTACTATCAGAGTTCGTTATAACGACTACTTCGTAGCGTCGCGGTGGCGTATATCATTATAAATTCGGTTTAAGTGGGTTTATGGGGGTGTTTTGGCGACAACACTTCACTTTATTGTTGTTGCACGAGAGACAAACCTTCTCCCCTCCCACACAGATGCACCTGAGTGTGAATTGTAGAAATACAATATTTTTTTATTTATCGTCTTGTTCAGTGGAGATGCTTTTTATCTCTTCTGATAAAGGAACTTAACTTTCCCTCCTCTTCACCCTCCCCTCCCCCTCCCCTTTCCATTCCTCCTACACTTCTCTCCCCCGTCCCTCCCCCTCCCCCTACCCTCCCTTTACCTCCGTAAACTGTCATTCAGAGTTTTTCCGGGCAGCGCCGGGTTGGTCAGATAGTGTGTATGTATACAGTATATATATATATATATATATATATATATATATATATATATATATATATATATATATATATATATATGTGTGTGTGTGTGTGTGTGTGTGTGTGTGTGTGTGTGTGTGTGTGTGTGTGTGTTACTCTCTTCCCTCTGTTGACCTCATTTTCTCTGCTTTGCGAGTTAATAGGGTTTTCGGTTTGTTCCACGTGAATAACTTAATTTCTCGAATATAATCATCGTGGGATCATAGCAGCATGTGTATCGATATAATTTATTTTCTCTGCTCTACAGCTAACGAATATAAGGTGTACACTTAAGCCGTCGTCCACACCGAGAGCAGTCTCTCTCACCGCTGGACCCTCCGGTACAGTACGTAACTCGCCGTCGGTAGGGACTTGCTGTCTCGACACATATATTACGCCATTTTTAACGGTATGAGTACACCTGTTGATATTGTTGTACCTGCCTCGTATTTATATTAGACAAGTCTTTCATTTTCAGTCGTTTGACTGATTTGTTACATCAGCAGTACTTGGAATGGTCATGTTTACATTGTTTAGTGACAAACGAAATTTGATGAAATCGATAGCAAGAGCCCGTGCTGGCGCAAGGCCCCATTTATTCAAACAAAAATTAGTCGATGAGATGGTACTGAAATGCGAAACTCAACTGTGTACGGTCTCTGTAAAGTGTTACATCAATGAAAAACGATATACGGTTTTATATTGAAGTCGAAAGTACAGCGAGAGAGAGAGAGAGAGAGAGAGGGAGAGGACTCTTACGAATTCTTACCAAAATTAAGTAAGTTTGCTTCACTTGTTGACTAAAACATTTTATTAATACACTATATGCACCCGAGGGTTCAAATACGGAGAGCAGCCCTGAGAGAGAGAGAGAGAGAGAGAGAGAGAGAGAGAGATTCTCATCGAATAAAAACATTCCATAATCGGAAACAAAGTAATCACATCAAATGATTTAGAGAGACAGAGAGAGAGAGATAGAGAGAGCGAGCGAGCTACCGAAAGTTGTCATAACTGTAAAAGCGTTTCCATTATACAAGCAGTAAGCGCAGTAAAATTGCTTTGAAACACGCACATACACAAAAGAAATCGAGAGTTCTGTTCGTTAATACAGCGAGTGAAATTACCCAGTGGTCTCGTCGTATTTCATTAAAATTTAACATCGCTCTCACCCTCTTTCCCACCCCCTCCCCCTCCCCCTCTCTCAGTAGTATATCTGGCGATGATCTGTCCACTTCGTCCCCAGCCAACTAACTCGAAGTCTCTTGCAGAAAATGTTGGGAACAAATTTTCAAAATTAAGCAGGGTCGCCAGGCCTTTTGCGTCATTTACGATATAATGGCCTCGTCTTTCAGAGGCCAGCAGGTTCAAAACAAAAAACAAGTAATTGGGCTGAAATGACTGACGAAAGGTGACAAGCAAAGAAGGAGCTGAATAAAAACGAAAAAAATAACCTTAAGATTAATTTATATACAAATGTACGAGTGATCAGGTCCACTTACAAACAAATCAAATAAACATTATACATAATGAATTAACAATAACGAAGCAGCAACAATAAAAACCCAATTAAATAGTGTAAACTCAATAAACAATTCATAAGCAGCATAACCATAACAAAAAACATAAAACCACAGCATAAGTGCAAAATCAGT
>JANJGK010000030.1:19781009-19793509 GCA_039081455.1 Macrobrachium rosenbergii
GACTTCCCTGCCTCAGAATGAGCAGAGGACTACCCAGCCCCAGAATGAGCCGAGGACTCCCCCACCCCAGAATGAACAGAGGACTTCCCCGCCCCTGAATGAGCCGATGACTTCCCCGCCCCAGAATAAGCAGAGGACTACCCAGCCCCAGAATGAGCCGATGACTCCCCCGCCCCAGAATGAACAGAGGACTTCCCCGCCCCAGAATGAGCAGAGGACTGCCCAGCCCCAGAATGAGCAGAGGACTGCTCAGCCCCAGAATGAGCCGAGGACTCCCCCGCCCCAGAATGAAGACTACTACACTATCAACACTAGAGCTGTCATCTGAGTCTGAAGTTGCGTCGGTTGCTTCATTGGAGCGAATGGGAACTGCAACTGCAGGCGACTTCCATCTCTGTAGAGGACTTCGTGGATCTGCTTAGTGAGATGGGAATAGATCTGTCGGATCTACTTGACAGTCTGAGACCACTTATTAACCGGACGGGATCAGACTTATCGGCCGAAGGCTAACAGGTGGATTTGGACTGCTAAATGTTAATTGTTTAAGGATTTTTATGCATATAAAAAGGGTTATTTTACAAGAATGTTATTTTAATGACTAATCCATTGCTCAAGTACTATAAATTAGTGAAACCTAATATTTTTTTATTTAGGTTACATAAACACTAGACACAAAACAAATATGTATTTTCAGTGTTATACAACAAAATAAATAGGTATTTCCAGCGTTATACAACAGAATAAATATGTATTTTCAGTGTTATAAAATAACGAGAAATATTTGCTTTATAATAACGGGAAAGAAAATGAATAAATAAATTAATATATATATATATATATATATATATATATATATATATATATATAAATTAATATATATATATAAATTAATATATATATATATATATATATATATATATATATATATATATATATATATATATGTGTGTGTGTGTGTATGTATGTATTAGTATTACGCAATAAAGAAAATTACCTGCACTAGAAGTAATCTATACCCATCTTTCGTCAAATTAAACACACAACCAAACAAACTAACTCTCTCTCTCTCTCTCTCTCTCTCTCTCTCTCTCTCTCTCTCTCTCTCTCTCTCTCTCTCTCTCTCTCTCTCTCTCTCTCAATATTTTGTGTGGGACCCTCTCCTGTCAATGACTTCACCGAGTCTCCTCGGC
Organism: Macrobrachium rosenbergii; assembly: GCA_039081455.1. Classification (NCBI taxonomy): domain Eukaryota; kingdom Metazoa; phylum Arthropoda; class Malacostraca; order Decapoda; family Palaemonidae; genus Macrobrachium; species Macrobrachium rosenbergii. The sequence continues at coordinate 19,782,200 of JANJGK010000030.1, forward strand.
ATAGAATCCACGAGTTTTTCACAAATGTTGACTTCGTGACGCTTCAGCCTAAGTGACTCCCATACTGACTTGGCATGACTAATTAGGGCTCCGTTGGTCCTTATTTCGCTATCCCATTTGCTTACAATATAAGCCCAAAGATTTTCTATTGGGTTTAAGTCCGCAGGCTTCGCTGGCCATTCAATCCGGATGATATCTTGATGGGCTGTAAACCATTCTTTTACTTCTTTTGCATTATGGACAGGAGAATTATCCATCACTACATAAACTGGTTCCTGATCTGGGATGAGTGACCTTACAGATGGAGTAAGGACTTCTTCTAATATTTCAATATACTGGTGGCTGTTCAACCTTTCGTTGACTTCGATCAGTTCTCCCGGACTGCTATCAGCCATCCATCCCCAAAGAGCTGCCGTAATTCTTCCACTCCGCCGAATGGGCTGGATATTTTCAGCCTCATATCTAGAAATAAAATGATACGCTTACTGAATAAAAGTCATGAAACACTGATTGCACCAGTCTGCGATAGACGACAGAATGGATATAAAGACACATGTATAGGACTATAATATATATATATATATATATATATATATATATATATATATATATATATATATATATATATATATATATATATATATATATATAATATCTGGCCCTATTATGTATTCCGATTTCCTTTAATGACACTTAGGCCTACATGCTTAATCGCTTATATAAAATCTACTGGATTAGACCAACAAAGTTCTCATCTATGTTTGTATTACATAGTATATAATCGCTGCTTGTTTTATACTTATATATATATATATATATATATATATATATATATATATATATATATATATATATATATATATTGCACCTATCATGTGAAATATCTGATTCTTTCAGTGCTACTTAGGCCTACCATTTTAATAGCTTTTATATTAGGACTATTTTTGTATTACTTATTATCCGAGCTTCAACAGAATTAAAACTAGCAAGAAACTTAAAATTACTTAGTTCACTTCAATAAAGCTTACCTTGTATTAACTGGACGCCAGCAGTGAAGACTACCATGCTCATCCGTGGAGAATGTCTTCTCGTCACAAAAGATGACTTTCTTCCAGAAATAATCGGCCACTGAGTAATATTGTAAAGCAAACCCTAACCTCTCTTCTTTATGTTTTTCAGTCGTGAGGGGTTTCTTAGCAGGAATATGATGAGATATCCTAGCCTCATGCAGCTGGTTACGAATGGTTTGGGCATCAACTTGAAGGCCATGTTCTCTCTTGATAGCTACGGCGGTTGTCAAGGGAGTTTGTCGATTGCTTCAATGATTCGATGATCTTCCTCAGCAGTGGTGCAACGGGGTCGTCCACTTCTTGTTAATATATTTATATTTCCTCTTTCTCTTTGTCGTCGTATCCATCTATGCACGGTTGTTCTGTGTATGCCAAGCTGCCGAGCAATATCTCCGATGGAAACATGAGCCCCATGCAGGCTAATGATCGATAACCTGAGAGAAAGTGTAGTGTGGTTGCGCCTGTTACCCATCTTACGGTGCAAGTGACGAATGGCGATACAGTTTAACTTCCCGCGTAAGTGTGGCATCACACGAGCACTTGCGATGTTATGAGATTTTTTCTTTTTTGTGTTTTTGACAACGATTATGGTAGAATTATATCATTCCTTATTTATATAGTATCGGTGATGATTATTCAATATTATTTTATTAGTTAATAAGTTTTTATTTGGATTCGAAATGAGGTTTCTTATTTGACTCTTTTGCCCAATCATCTGGCATGAAATTTTTCAAAATGTTTCGTTATTTTTTGTAATATAAATTTTTCGCTGGCCAATCTTTTTTATATTGTTAACCGTACAATTAATAACCAAAAACAAATAAGAATAGCAAATTTCATTGTATATATCAAAAGAATAAATTATTATTAGGTGAACGAAAACTTCTGGAACATGTTGCAGAATATTTTTGAGTGAGTGTACATAGAGTATAATAGTAAATTACTACGACGATAAATAGAATTATTTCTCTAATAGTAAGTATTGGGAAACTGATTGTAAATTCAGAAAATAAATGTCTATCAAAGTAAACCTCTCCAAGCCCACTTCCTCAGCCTGGCATAATACGTGCCTACCTCCAAGGAAACAGCCTCTGGGTCGAACCCTTCCCTCCAAGGCTGCCCTCAAGAGACTGGTGAGCCTTGGGGGCTTTTGGACCCCATCCTTGAGGTGCTTGGGCCCTCTCCAGGCCCGCTTCCCCTGCCTGGCAGGATATCTACCTTCTTCCGAGGAAGCAGCCTCTGGGTCGGACCCTTCCCTTCAAGGCTGCCTTCAAGAGACTGGCAAACCTTTTGGGCTTTTGGGCCCATCCTTGAAGTTCCTGGGCCCTCTCCAGGCACGCTTCCCCAACTTGGCAGGATGCCTGCCTTCCTCTGAGGAAGAAGAATCTGGGTTGTACTTTTCCCTTCAAGACTTCCCTCAAGAGACTGGCGAGCCTTTTGGGCTTTTGGTCCTCATCCCCTCTCCAGTCACGCTTCCCCAGCCTGGCAGGAGACTGTCGAGCCTTGGGGGCTTTTGGGTCTCATCCTTGAAGTTCTTGGGCCCTCTCCAGGCCCACTTCCCCAGCCTGGTAGGATACCTGCCTTCCTCTGAGGAAGCAGCCTCGGGTCAGACCCTTCCCTTCAAGGCTGCCCTCAAGAGACTGGCGAGCCTTGGGGGCTTTTGGGTCTCATCCTTGAAGTTCTTGGGCCCTCTCTAGGCCCACTTCCTCAGCCTGGCAGGATACCTGCCTTCCTCCGAGGAAGCAGCCTCTGGATCGGACCCTTCCCTTCGAGGCTTCCCTCAAAAGACTGGCCAGCCTTGGAGGCTTTTGGGCTCCATCCTTGAGGTGCTTGGGCCCTCTCCAGACCCACTTCCTCAGCCTGGCAGGATACCTGCCTTCCTCCGAGGAAGCAGCCTCTGGATCGGACCCTTCCCTTCGAGGCTTCCCTCAAGAGACTGGCCAGCCTTGGAGGCTTTTGGGTTCCATCCTTGAGGTGCTTGGGCCCTCTCCAGGCCCACTTCCTCAGCCTGGCAGGATACCTGCCTTCCTCCGAGGAAGCAGCCTCTGGATCAGACCCTTCCCTTTGAGGCTTCCCTCAAGAGACTGGCCAGCCTTGGAGGCTTTTGGCTCCATCCTTGAGGTGCTTGGGCCCTCTCCAGACCCACTTCCTCAGCCTTGCAGGATACCTGCCTTCCTCCGAGGAAGCAGCCTCTGGATCGGACCCTTCCCTTCGAGGCTTCCCTCAAGAGACTGGCCAGCCTTGGAGGCTTTTGGGCTCCATCCTTGAGGTGCTTGGGCCTTCTCCAGGCCCACTTCCCCAGCCTGGCAGGATACCTGCCTTCCTCCGAGGAAGCAGCCTCTGGATCGGACCCTTCCCTTCAAGGCTGCTCAAGAGACTGGCGAGCTTGGGGGCTTTTGGGCCTCATCCTTGAAGTTCTTGGGCCCTTTCCTGGCCCACTTCCCCAGCCTGGCAGGATACCTGCCTTCCTGCGAGGAAGCAGCCTCTGGGTCAGACCCTTCCCTTCAAGGCTGCCCTCAAGAGACTGGCGAGCCTTGGGGGCTTTTGGATCTCATCCTTGAAGTTCTTGGGCCCTCTCCAGGCACGCTTCCCCAGCCTGGTAGGATACCTGCCTTCCTGCGAGGAAGCAGCCTCTGGACCGGACCCTTCCCTTCAAGGCTGCTCTCAAGAGACTGGCGAGCCCTGGGGTCTTTTGGGCCTCATCCTTGAAGTTCTTGGGCCCTCTCCAGGCCTACTTCCCCAGCCTGGCAGGATACCTGCCTTCCTCCAAGGAAGCAGCCTCTGGGTCCGGACCCTTTCCTTCAAGGCTGCCCTCAAGAGACTGTCGAGCCTTGGGTGCTTTTAGGCCTCACCTTTCTTCTTGTTTTCTCGTCCTCTTCTGAATTTCCATTTCCATTCTTCAGGTAGTTCTCTTTTAGCTTCTTCATCTTCTCCTTTTAAACGATCTCCATTTACATCCAAGTCCCTTCACCATACTCTTACCCTACTTTTCAAATATGACACTTGCTTTTTCTAAAGGCTTCAAGATGATTTGAAGCTTCTCGGAGGTTGCTCCTGGAGACTTTGGAGTTTGGCGCATTCGCGAATGGTATTTCTCTCCTCCTTCTAGGAGCCGGAGACTAAAGGATTCCAAAATGTCTTCAAGGAAAGTCCCGAAGGTTTTAGATCATTGTAACATCGCGTTAACCATTACTTACAGTTCTTTTTCATATATATATATATACTTCTGAGTCTGAAGATACGTTGGAGCTTTTTTGGAGCGAATGGGAACGGCAACTGAAGGCGACTTCCGTCTCTGTGTCAAGTATATCCGACAGATCTAGTCTCATCTCACTAAGCAGATCCAGGAAGTCCTCTACAGAGACGGAAGTCGCCTTCAGTTACCGTTCCCACTCGCTCCAAAAAAGGTCCAACGTATCTTCAGACTCAGATGACAGCTCTAGTGTTGATAATGTAAAAATCCTCTCCATTCTGGAGCGGGGTAGTCCTCGGTTCATTCTGGGGCGGAGAAGTCCTCGGTTCGTTCTAGGGCGGGGGAGTCCTCAGCTTCTGTCCACTGGACCAGATGAACCAACAGAGTCCTGCGAAACCGTCTTCTTACTTGCTGATCAACATTCCCATGTCTCTCATTACCTTCCGCAGACGTGTGCAGTCTTCTCTCAGGCTGGCTAGCATCCTCATCAGTTCGCGTGTATCTCTCCAGGTCTTAGCCAAGGCCCCTTCATTTCTTCTTATCGACGTTCTGTCTCGGCCACGTCTGATGGGAAATCGTCTCACTCTCTTTTCGGCATTTCGACTTGGATGTCTGCAGGTACTTCAGCAAGCGCGATCCAAGGATCAATTAGCAGTCCAGGGCGACGACAGCTGCGTAAATTAACATTCTGATTTGCTTAGGCAGGCTTAGCTTACCGCAGAGTGCAGTCTTCAGCAATATATAGGAAGGTCGAAAGAATTTATGATTTTTGAAAAAATCATAAAAAAAGAAAAATTAAAATATATCTTAGAAAATATTCCAGGATTTCGAGCGAGAGAATTTCTCTTTACTTTTTTCTGTAAATGTTTAGGTTTTCCGGATTATAAAAACTCCGGGTCCGAGGACTTGAGGAGGTTTATGAACGACAAGGTAACATTAACTTACTTTGCTCCTATTTATATACAAATCCATTAGATTCATTCAACCCTCTGATGAATATATCTTGTCGAATTGTAAACCAAGAGCTTTCATAGTACCCGTCCACCCCACTTGTTCGAGTAAAGGAGACATACACACATATACATACAGTACATACATACAAAATATATTCATATATATATATATATATATATATATATATATATATATATATATATATATATATATATATATATATATATATATATATATATATATATTTACAAATATTAATGCTGGTCGCCCTCGATGTATTTAGTTGTAGGAATATGAGACAGATGGCGCCCCTGTATAGGCTGGGCAGTTCAGAAAAACAAAAAATGCTATGGCATTAGGAACCTAAGCCTCAGAGAGGGTTTACACTCAATGACCCCCTAATTATGGTGGACTTAAGCTATCTTCCTCTCTATTCTATGCATTCGGCGATGCCTTTGTCAAGGTCAGATTGCCCGGGGCGGTATGTCAAGCGTCTGCCTCACCTTGCGGGAACGAAGCGAGGTCGGGCAGAGAGAGAGAGAAAAACGGTCACTGAACCAGGGTGCACGCGGAGAGCGTGCCGAATGCTATTCTTTGTTCTTTATTACTTTTACTCCTATGTCTATCTTAATTAGTGAATTGGGAAGACTGCCAGAATACGACTCCTGAGGTCCCTCGTTTGCACAGCGACTCGACGTTCACTGTAAGTCCGATTCTTGTTGAAGCTTCGTTGATTGACTAGTACTTCTTCTGTATTTCACATTTTCTTTGTTTTCTTCCTTCAGCCACCACTTATGGTATATGTGTTTACGAAGTCTAGATTAAGCCAAAGTATTATATTGTTAGCTTCAACCCCGTTATTCCAGTAAAATACCTAGGTTAGGGTAAGCAAAACAGTTTTAAGTCTCGATGCTTTTGTATGCCTCGCGTTCGATGTTGGGAAGAACCGTTGCGTTTGAAATCTAAAATTCATCTCAAATATTCTTGTTAAGGTTAATTACCCTTAACTGGCGACCTTTGGCTAATTAACGACTGTCTTTGAGGTTAACTTTTGGCTTCAAGTGGCAGGTTACGCGTATTCTTGGTCTGCAGGGCCGTAAAAATTACGTAAATTGAATAATAAATGATCAGCCGAGACCCCACACGTAACAATATATATATATATATATATATATATATATATATATATATATATACAGTATATATGAACAAAGTAACTGTCAATCGTTGTTTCTAAACCAGGCAACAGCGATTCGAATCTTGCCGGTGACGAAGCACTTGTCAATTATAATTTCCCTTGGGTGTAAATTATTCCCAAGTACAGTGAATTGGACACTAAACTATAATTGTGTCTTTATATGTGTGAATACACAAAAACACACATATATATATGTATATACATATATATAATACACATATTTATATATATAATATGTGTATGTGTATATTAATCTATCTATCTATCTATATATATATATATATATATATATATATATATATATATATATATATATATATATATATATATACATATAATATAGGGAGGGAGAGAAAGAGAGAGAGGGAGATATATATATATATATATACATACATATATATATATATATATATATATATATATATATATATATATATATATATGTATATATATACATATAAATATATAGGGAGGGAGAGAAAGAGAGGGAGGTAAAGATAAATATATGTATATATGTATGAAATTTTCCCACATGCACCGTGACTTTTTTCATATTTACAAATATTAAGCAACACGTTTCGTTTTATTTCAAATTCACAAAAGCTCGGCAATAACTTACACCTTCGGGGAATTATAAGTAACAAGAGCTTCGTCACCAGTAGGATTCGACATGCCGCATGGTTGGGAAACAACAAAAAATACAGTGACAATGACGACTGAGCTATGAAGAGAGGTATAAGTAGATGTCGACTATGCTATACATATGCCTGTTTTGTACAGAGCGGTCGAAAGTAACTTCTGTTTGTCTTGATGGCTCAGTGGTCAAAGTCACTGAATGTTTGTTGTTTCCCAACCAGCCGGCGTGCGGATCGAACTCCACTAGTGACAAAGTATTTGTCACTTATAATTCCCCTAAGGCGTAAGTATTTCTCGATGCAGAGTGTATTTGGATATATATATATATATATATATATATATATATATATATATATATATATATATATATATATATATATGCTAAATAGTGTGTGACAATATATTCAGCTGAGGCCACAGGAAAAATAAAAGAAAGGAGTGCCATGCGCTTTCGTGTTATTTCCAACACATTCTCGAGGATTTCCTGTGGCCTTAGCTTTATATATATACGTGTGTCTGTTTTGGGTGTTTATATGTATGTATGTATACATGCATGCGTCGCGTTCATTCGTGCTTGCATTCCATGTTCGCCCACTTCTCTAGTTCCCATTCTTTTTTACTCGTCTTCTCTTTCATCTACCCAGCAAGAGCAGACTTAAGACGAACGCCTGTGAGGCAGGCGTTTCTTCCTTTTGGGGGAATTCCGTTCATTTTTCGTCCCGGCCTCTTTGATTCCTCCGTGGTGTTGCGGCAACATCCTTATTAAAAGAGTTTTGCTATTTTACCTGCCTTGGTGGCCTGCTATCGATCAGCTAAAGGAGAACTGCATAGCGTTTGACAGAACTCCTGCGAGCAAGCGATTGGACGGGGCTAAGCTTAGACGCACCGTCTTTCCCATTTCTCTGTCTGGAGATGTGAGGACGACGTCTCAGGCCTGGATGGTCTGTCTGTTTGTCTGTCTGTCTGTCTGTCTGTTCGTTTCATTCGTTGCTCGTGAATGAGATTATTTGGCAATCACGAACTAAATGATTACTGTTAGTTTCTGCATTGACTCAACCAATAATGTAATCTTTTTGTTCAGGTGTTTATGTATGTATATATGTATCTATATATATATATATATATATATATATATATATATATATATATATATATATATATATATATGTATATGTATATACATGTATGTATGTATGTATGTATATATACATATATATGTATATGTTTATATATATACATATATATAATTATATATATATATATATATATATATATATATATATATATATATATATATATATATATATATATATATATATTTTCTTACGTGGGTCCTTCGGTTGATGAGTTAATTATTAATTACTTTAATTTATGTAGCCCTGCTCTACCTAAGACCCATGTAATCCTGTAAGTTAAAGCTAAAAGTTACCCCAACAGACAGACAATTACTTAATTAGATTAAGTCACCAGTCGGAACGATGTTATTGAATAATTTGATTATTTCTGGAACAAATTAATTAAATAACCCATTTATTACCCACCTAGTCCCAACAAAAGAAAGAATGCATGGTTACAGTGAGGGAATTTGCTTGAGCCAGTTAGTCAACTTCGGAAACAGTAATATTTCCCCAAATCCATTTATAACACAATGGGTGATCATTCTTGCAGCTCTATCGTAAGGAATTTAAGTATATTAAAGGCTGTTCCTCTTCCAAACAATGGTATGATCAGGTTCCAAGGCTTGCCTGAGTATTACTTATACTGAACCTCTCCCTAATTCCTACTTAATGCAAAGAGGAATATCTTACGCAACCTTACCAGGCAATAATGGTTATACGTCATATACTAGACTTCATACAGGAAATATGGTTCCACCAGGATCTCTAGTCAGTGGCCGAGGAAGGGTGAAAAATGGAAATAGAAGTACAGTGGAAGAAATACCAGCAGTCGGCGAATACTTGTCAGTTCCAGACTTACCGTTCACGTAGGCTGCTTGCGCACTGCAATGGACGCCCGGGATTCTGGAACAACGCGTAACATCGATTCACTTAGTAAATAAAAGACGAAAAGGGACAAAGGACAGAATTATCAGGAGTACGGATGCGTGCATGTGCCTTGTAGGATTCCCGTGTGTCTCACTCTTTGACCCGGGGTTGGAGAGAGCTGCTATTGTTTTCGGAAACAGCGCTCCTTCCATAGCCTCCGGCAGTCTGAAAAATTACAAAAACATCGCCGATACATAGTACATAGAAAGGGAATGATTAAGAACACCTCACTAGAGGTAATCTGGTGAAAACCTCCCTGTTGGATAGGTCTCTAATACTAACTTATAAACCAGTAGGAACTGTTAAATTTGAAAACAACTAGCCCGCTTCCCTCTGCTTTTAACAGAGAAGCTTTTCTTGTCTTTGTTAGGAGTATATTCATACTAAAATAATGCAGAGAGGTCGAACAGCAGAATATTTATAAAAATATCTATATATATATATATATATATATATATATATATATATATATATATATTTACTTGTATATACATATATATATGTTTATATATGTACATATATAAATATACACTATATATATATATATATATATATATATATATATATATATATATATATATATATATATAGAAATATGTATGACTTTTTATCACATCACCGTGATTCATATACAAGCATTAAGCTACAAACGTCCTTTAATATCCAATTCGCTCTACCTCGGAAATAATATATTTTCATATATGTTACCGAAGGGGAATTTTATAGTTGATGATAAGTTCGTCGTCCCGTGGGCTCGAACCAACGAAAGACAAGAACTCAGGACTACAGTGACGCCTTTACCCACACGGCAATGTATAAAACAATCTTTCGGGATGAGATCGTGAGCCGTGAGTATTTTTCCGCCATGGCTGTGACCCACAATAGTTGACTAATATCAGTTACATAATACACTGATAAGGATAATATAAATAGTATAAATATGTATATAAATAAATATATATATACATTATATATATATATATATATATATATATATATATATATATATATATATATATATGTATGTATATAAATATTTAGTAATCTTACTTTATTTTCTATTTTAAACCCTATACAAAAATAACCTGTGCATTCTCATGTGTGTTTAACTAATAGCTTGAAATAACTTAAAAGTAATTTTCCCGATATGCAGTCACATAAACCGTCTGTTGTCAAGTTCACGGTATCTCGCAATTCCAAAAGCAATTGAGACTTATTTTAAATATTCTGGTGGAAATGTGTCTTTAGTTAGCAAACTAAATTAGAAATTCAATTGTTTGTTATATTAAAAGCGATTGCCTTCTCTCCTTGCCTTTGCATATATGTAATACATACAATTTTTGCCGGCCTTTTGTTTGTATTATGTAATACGTACTTCTTTTTCATACATACACGATGCGTGTTATAGAAATTGAAACATGAATGAGCAATTTAAAACGTATGAGCTGGACTCAGTGTGAAACAATATTTTTTTCGAATCCTCATTGCATTTATATTATGTAACACATACATTTTCTCATGAATGCACTATACGTATTTTATAGAAAATAAAATAAGTAGGCGTCATTTAAAAAATATATATTGGACTCATTCGAAGACAATATATTATTTCAAAAATACAAGTTAATGGGAACCAGAAAGTTTTACATCACCATTGCTTCCATATATCATTAGCTTGATCTTACGGAATTGAAATGGGACTCGGTAATTAATTCTCAAAGGTAGGTAATGCTTCGTCCTAATTTATATGCCTAAGAGATATATGTAAAGACATTACTGAACAAAAATTTAAAGGATAAGGAAACTGCGACGAATTTGTTGGCTTGATAGTGCAATATTTAATGTGGTTGTTTGCAAGGATATATACGTATTTGTATACATACATAGATATTATACACTATATATGTGTGTATAAGTATATACATATATACTTAAAATATTTATGTATGTAAGTATATATATATATATATATATATATACTGTATATATATACATATATATACATAAATATTATAGATAAAATAATTATATATATATGTGTGCGTGCGTGCATACATTATATATATATATATATATATATATATATATATATATATATATATATATATATATATATATATATATATATATAGGTATACACATTCATTTCTTAGGCCTAGTGGATGTTGCAGGTTCTCAAGTGGCATGACCTACAGGAAGTGGGAGGTTCTTAAG
>JANJGK010000030.1:19798509-19806009 GCA_039081455.1 Macrobrachium rosenbergii
TGACTGGTAGGTTGCCAGCGCGCAGTAAAAGAAACCGTAAGACAAGGTCCCGGCCATAGTCTTTGAACCACATTACATTTTTCACTTTTTCAGTTCTTACTCCGCATGCACTGCAAAAAACAGTTAATTTTACCAGCTTCAGCATTTTTTTTCTGTTCAGTCAACACACTTTACTTCCATCAAGGAGCATTGGCTAAACATTCCTTTCATACATGCAAACTTCGGCTTCCTTAAATAATTCTCTTTCTCTTAAATCTTTTGCATACGAGTGCTCCTTACACTCAGCCTTGCTTGTGTTATAACTCGCTTCTTCTCTCATCCAACATTATTAATAAGTCACTTTAAAACACGATTCAATATGCGTTCGTTGCTCCATTTTCATGGTTTTAATTTACCATAATTTGATTTTAAAGTTTCTCCTCTTACAGTACTTTCAATTATTTCTACAAGTGTCTACCGTTTTTCCCTATTCGCAGTTGACAGTGAGTCCCCTGGAAATACAGGTCCCTACACAATCGTTTCACTCTGAGCACTTGTATCTTATCCCCTTTCGCAGACTGCTTCCATCATTCCATCCATAACGATATTACATAGACATGACAGCATAGCATAGCATTTGAAAAAAATCATTTCCAGCACTATAGCTCTTGCAATAAACGACAATTTGGAGAACAAATATATTCAAAAGCACATACAGTTTTGGAGCGTCATGCTCCGTCTTCAGTGTGGAGACATTAAAACCCAAATAGTGTAGTTCGGTTTTAATGTTTCCACAATGAAGAGGGAGCATGACCCTCCGAAACTGTATGTGCTTTTGAATATATTTGTTCTCCAATTTCTGTTTTTTTTTTTTTTTTTTAAGTTCCAAAGGTTGATACTGATCTGTTACCGTAACACCATAAACCCCAGCACTTATATTGTATCTCTGTCAGATCTTTGACAATTTTTTTTTATAGAATGATGCATGCCACATTCATCTTTTCCCTTTAATTGAAAATTTCCCTCGCAAAATAACGGCATTTGGAACATGATCCTGCAGTGACCATTGTGTTGTTTTTAATTGTCTCTGGAGCTACATCCTCGTTCGTGTGTTTAGTTTAATGTTAAATCATATGTGTGTGTATATATATATTATATATATATATGTTGTGTGTGTGTGTGTACATATATGTGTGTGTATGTAGTATGTGTGTGTTTACATATGTGTGAAAGGTATCCACTACGTGCACTTCTGATTATTGTGTGTACTCTGTTTTTTAGCATTCCTTTAAAAGTTATTGGAACCTGGATGGACTGACTACGGATTGACATCTGCAAACTCCTTGCCAATTTCACGTCTCCTTTACCGTCTCTTCCCTATACATGGGTAATTACACATTTCAAAAGACCTCATACCAAACGCCACATTTCACGGTAGATATGCGAGCGTATTCGTTAGCAACGTCTTTCTTTTCACTGAGGCGTTTTTCAGGGGGTGGTGGAGGGGAGGGGGAGGGTGGAAGGCGGGAGGAGAACGGGGGGTAGGAGGAGGAGGATGAGGAAGGAGAGGCAGTCTTGCAGCGCGTATGGCAATGATATTAGCCCCTCTCGCTTTCACGCGTAAGTGAATCATTAAATCACTTCGTCTTTCTCCCTCCCTCTACATTTCCCGGGTTCTCTCCTTCGGGATGTGGACGAATTCTCGGTGGGCGTTGTCCTTAGTAAGTCGTTAATCAGGTCTCGGCGTTGCGATAATGGAACGAAGGTCATGCATCATAAATGTTCGTTCCCAGAATGCATTCTCCGAACTTGTATTTGAGGTGGCATATTGCGGAGGATTTAGTGGAGAGAGAGAGAGAGAGAGAGAGAGAGAAAGGGGGGAGAGGGACGGTTGTCATATATATATATATAAATATATATATATATATATATATATATACATATATATATATATATTATATATATATGTATGTATGTATGTATATGTACAGGGTGTAACACGAGTTTATGCAAATATTTTGGGAAATGAAAGAAAAAGTCATTTTGAGCAGAGAGTGTTCTATAAACATATGCATTTTAAGGCTTCGTTTGTCGTTGAGGGGAATTTTAAAATAACCGTTATTATTAGCACTGCTTGCGTGCGATGGACGTTGGTAACGGTGGGTCGGAGTAGCATGGGATGTGGGCGCGGGGGAGGTTGGGGGCGGGGGGTGAGTCAGGGAAGGAGGATGGAGCGATTAGGCCGATGTGAATTAAATACCTCCCAGTCAAATGTATTATTTAGATTTTGAACAAAAAAGATGTATGCACCATTGAAAACCTCTCCCTCCCTATCAGTGTGTATTCATTGGACACCGATAAAATAAAAAGTAAGTCTAACTGAATCTCCCCTCCATCAAGGGTAGGCTTATTCATTGGACACCTATCAAAGATTTAAAATGTATTTTTAAAACTCTTCCTCCTCATCAAAAGTATTCATCAGACACAGGCCATAGGCATAGGCCTAGTTATGACTTCTGATTCAACAATTCCGTGACGAGCGTCAGGACAGAGCGCGCATTAGAATTCAGTAATCACAAAGAAATGTTGCCCAGCAACATAATTAAAAGACTAGCAATCCACTTGCCTTATTCACTTCCCGCCCCCCCCCCCTACAATCCCAGGCTACTCCGACCCACCTCCATTGCATGAAAGCAGCTCTAATGATAACCGTTATTTTAAATTCCCCTCACCGAAAAACGAAGCCTTGAAATGCATATGTTATAGAAAATTTTCTGCTGAGAATGACTTTTTCTTTCATATTCCAAAATATTTGCATTAACTCGTCATACACCCTGTATATATATATATATATATATATAATCTCATGATTTGGAAGCTGTGCACAGGTAATTCATCACTGATTTAAATATACGTCTGTGTTTATTGATCATTAATTAAGTATATTGCTCATAACATTTTTTCTCATTACCCCCTTCAGGTTTCAAATAGGTTCTGAGCATGGTGAAACATTTCCTTTCATTAAGTACTTGGTAAGGAAACAAGCAAATTTATTATTCGTTATTTAAACCCTGCGGCCAGTGTGGTTAGCATTTCGATGCATGCATATGCTCCTTTTGAAGATTAATTCAAGAGTTCGGGGAAAACCTGAGTAGGAAGAGAATTCAGAACCTTGTACTAGAAGTATCACATGCTTTTATTCAGAGAGTCTTGTCCTTTTCTTCTTTTTACCCATCTTTATTGAATTGAAGAAAATAAAATGGATTGATTTATGAAATTTAGTTTGTCAAGCCAAGTACTGAGACACTTTTGGCCATTCACAGTTTAGGACAGTGAAAAGAGGGAGTTGGAGTGGTTGGACAGCAAGATAAAGATATCTTAAAATAAAGGAAATGAAATACAACGATCTAAAGGTGGATCTTGGAGGAAAACCACATTTCCGCTAAGAGGGCAGCAGTTAAAGAGGTTGGACAGCAACATAGTAGGCGGAAGTGGGAGTGGAGGTAGTGTAAAAGACAAAAAGTAAAGTGCAGCTAGGAGCCAAAGGGGCGCTACCAGCACCCTTTGATAATGCCCACTGTGCACCACATGAAGTGCACTGACGGCGTTACTCTCCTACGGGAACTCCTTTTTTCTACAGTAAATTTCTGATTAAGCGCCATTATGATTCCTCTTCGCTTATGATCCTTGTTAATTTTAAATTAACGCGATCGTATATCAACACGGTTTCTTGCTTTATTATTATATTATTATTATTATTATTATTATTATTATTATTATTATTATTATTATTGTTATTAAGAAGATGAACCCTATTCATATGGAAGAATCTCACAGGTTCCATTGACTTGAAATTCAAGCTTCCAAAGAATATGGTGTTCATTCGAAAGAAGTAACCGAAGGTAATGGGGAATATAGAAAGAAGAGATTAGTTATTAGAAGAACAGATACGTTAACAAATAAATAAATGAAAATGTAAGTAAATGATCAAATTACAAGGAGAATTGTATTAGAGCAGTAGTGCACTGCATCGTCGCTTGAACTTCTGAAGTTCCAATTGCACGACGTCCTCAGGAAAGCCATCAATTATTGTGATGAGATCGCAACACACACCTACGATTATTTAGAGAATTCTTCGCAATGGATCATTTCGTAGAACCACAGTTTTTTAAAGTATTATTCGTGTCGAAACCGTTGCAGTGACCTTTAGCTGTTTAGACTGTGATTCGGGATTAGCTGTTCAGCATGTGATTCGGATAAGCTGTTTTAGACTGTGATTCGGGATTAGCTGTTTAGACTGTGATTCGGATTAGTTGTTCAGACTGTCATTCGGGATTAGCTGTTCAGACTGTGATTCGGGATTAGCTGTTCAGACTGTCATTCGGATTAACTGTTCAGACTGTCATTCGGGATTAGCTATTTAGAGTGTGGTTCGGGATCAGCTGTTCAGGCTGTGATTCGGGAATAGCTATTCAGCCTGTGGTTCGGGATTAGCTGTTCAGAATGTGATTCCGGATTAGCTGTTCAGAATGTGATTGGGGAATAGCTGTTCAGACTGTGATTCTGGATCAGCTGTTCAGTCTGTGATTCGAGATTTGCTGTTTAGGCTGTGATTTTTGATTAGCTGTTTTAGACTGTGGTGCGGGATTAGCTGTTCAGACTGTGATTCTGGTTTAGCTGTTCAGACTGTAATTCGGGATTAGCTGTTCAGACTGTAATTCGGGATTAGCTGTTTAGAATGTGACTCGGGATTAGCTGTTCAGACTGTAATTCAGAATTAGCTGGTCAGACTGTGATTCTGGATTAGTTGTTCAGACTGTAATTCGGGATTAGCTGTTCAGACTGTGATTCTGGATTAGCTTTTCAGACTGTAATTTGGGATTAGCTTTTCAGACTGTGATTTTGGATTAGCTGCTCAGACTGTAATTCGGGATTAGCTGTTTAGATTGTGATTCGGAATGAAACTGTGCAACAGAACTTCAGTCGTTCAGAATGTTATTCGTGATACTCTCTTAGTCATTCAGACTTTTACTTATAACGAGACTGAGGCATAAACTTCAGTGCTCCAGGCTGCAGTCTGCAATCGTGATGAGATTGCGGCCTTGAACTTCAGACTATTCAGACTGTTATTAGTAATGATATCTTGCTCCTAAATTCTCTGCATTTCGATTATTTGTTGTTATTATTATTTTGTAAATGAATATGTCGGCATCTTCTTCTAATAGTTTGGCTTGACTCGGTTTATGTTTTAATACTAAGTAAAGTTTTCATTAATCAATGATTTCCACTTAAAAACTGCATATATTTGTGTGCAGGTAACAGCGTACACTTGTCCACTTTTTCAGTAATATGCATATAATATATATGAGTATTCAGAACGTGCATGTCATATTTCCAAGTCATTTATATCATTGGCTTCATCTTCCAGAAAAACTCCACTCATCTGATTTAACATATATATATATAATATATATATATGTGTGTGTGTGTGTGTGTGTGTGTGTGTGGTGTGTGTATTACAGAAATATTTATTGCCATGTACTTCTATGTTTTGCTAAAACATATAAATACTCAGTGATCATAAATTTGTATATTTACAAATACATTTTACTGGTACATCAATATTTGCGTTTGAGTACGTGTAATGTGTTCTTTTAAGTGTACACAACTGCTTATGAACTGGGTGTATATATATATATATATATATATACATATATATATGTGTGTGTATGTATATATATGTATGTATGTATATATATATATTATATATATATATATATATATATATAAGATTGGATGTACATTTTGTACCGCAAAGTCCCTGTACAAATGACTGGTGCCACTGTATGAATATTCCATCACTGACTGATCGAAAAACCATTCAACTCTTCTTGGCTTTCCGAGTCGTGTACATTATAGCGGAATAGCGTCATTTTTAAGTCTTGCGAGCTCTTTCTCCTCAATATCGACGAGAATGTCACGGTAGCTGTAAACAGAAGGAAGCTCGTCTCGAGAGCTGAGATTAACATCGACGTAAGAATTCTGAAACGCTGCTTATTACATCGTTTCCAAAGGCTCTTGGAATGAACTTTTCAGGTGGGGCAGAGCTTCTGCGGAGATCTCTTTTCAAGGTGAATCAGAAATTTGCAACTGCCAAATCTCATTTAATGTTTGGGTTTGGAGTTTAGAGTTAGTCTGGAATTTTACGAAGGGTTCTCTGAGTATGACATATCTGTATCTGTAGATCAAGACATTTCCACCCACGTGAACCTTTCTGGGAAGTTGCAGTTCACCACTTTCTACTTCAAAGATTTAGAATTCTTTTACTGCCTCTGTTTTTCCTGACTTAAGACCTTTCTTCCATTGCAAGACAAAGAGGTCTATCGTGTACTATGTTGTTAAACGCCACCTTTCTTCTGTTTTACCATTTATTTTTTCTCGTTTTCATCGGCCTTGGGCAAAAAGAGGACATGAGGTTGCCCATTTCATTGGCTTCTGCTCATTGTAATATGATCAAATGAAAACCGGAAGTCGATATAGATACAAAATTTTATCATGAAAGTTAAAAGACTTGAAAAAGGCATTTACGATTTCCGCTCACCAACAACAGAGCAAATGTCAGTGATGAATACATACAATTTTCGTAGGAATTTTCGAAATCAGATAGCTGTGCTACTGGTTGCTAAAAGTCATGAGTAAGCCGATTCAAATATATGCAGAACGCTTTCAGGTCGAGTTATTTTTGGATTAAACTGCCATAGGTCATGGTAGAAAGAGTCATCTTTCCAAAAGATTATGTTAATAGGATTCTTATGATTCGAAATGTTAAATGTCCTTACAGAATTATTGTAGACTCTGTTTTATATAAGGGATCTTATATTAGATCAGACGATGAAAACTGGAGAAATCTAGTAACCTTGTGGCGTCAGATGGCGCCTTATACATTGTGAGGTTGGTGTCAGAAAGGTGATAGGGCCAGTTTTGCCTAAGAGTGCCAGCATTCTGCAAGCGGTGTGTTAGGGTCTATTCAGAGCACCTTTTCAACCGCCTCCCCCCCTCCCCCTACCTCCCCATCTTCCCAGCTGCATTAGTTTCTGCTTTTTAATTTCACCATTTGTATTCGGTGTTTTTGCTTCTCAGCCGTCCAACTTCTTTAACATTTTTTCAGTACAGTTTTATCCCTTCTATAGGAACAGCTATTTCGAAGGTCTTGAGAAATCTTTGTAATCCATTCTTTTATCATTTTCGTGTCTTCTGTGTTATGCTTGCTCTTAAAGTTGTTGTCCAAGGGCGTCCCTTCATTTCTGCGTGGTGTTCTACAATAACATATACGAGTTTTACAATCACAGTTCTTGTGGTGCCTCTTGCAACTTGCAGTGTGCAGAAAGAGATCGATGGTCATTCAAGCAACTCCAGGCGCGGGGGGTGGGGGAAGTAGATCAATAATGTCAACAGTGTTATTACCCCAAGAATGTTATTTGTTCCCTTTGTGCGTGTGTACGTAGTTCTTGAATAACCCCG